>VZRQ01005609.1:1533363-1631136 GCA_013397975.1 Machaerirhynchus nigripectus | reverse complement strand
CCCCCTGCCCCCCACCCCCCTCTGCAAATTATGTGCAATGACTGATTTAGGAAGGAGAACCTCTTTGCATGTATGTTCTGGTCTCTAGCTTCTAGCAGGATGAAACTGATGTGTTGATTTGGACCCATGAACAGTTTCAGCACTATGAAGTTATGAAGGAAGACTGTACCCAAACGGCACAGAGATGAAGTGTTACATGCCAGGAGACATTCAGAGGAATAAGAAAGTGAGAGACATACAGTGAAAGACATTTGAACACGTTCAGCAGCATTGAAAGACATTCAGAGAACAAGAAGAATACATGAGAACATGCTACTTACTAAGCATTCTTCGTATTCTGTCCTGAACACTGAATATGTGAGTCAGGATGGCCTGCTTGTTGTCATCCTGTGGTTCTGAATCAACATTAACTCAGAAATAGAGAGCAAACTACATCTGCATTGAGATCCTGAAGGTCAACAGGTATTCAGGAAGCAGTCTGAGATCTAGAGTGGATCACATGTTAATTTAATGTTTAAAGTGACATGCAGATGCATAAAAATACTAGGGTAACTGAGAACCTGAAAGGTACCTCATGTGACCCCTAAAATCTGCTTTGCACTTGAAAGCCTTATTAGCTGGGATTGTGTATCAAGCTTGGGATAGTGCAGCCTAGAAATGACTCAGTTCAGTTGGAGGGAGTTTGGTAGGGTGTAAAAGTCAAAAGAGGACTCAAGAAAGATATGACTTCAGGCAGAAATTAAAAACGAAGGCTTAACAGCCTAGGGAAGAAAAAGTTGAAAGGGGACAGGATTATAATCTTGCAGCAAAGAAGGCAAACCACTTTTTTCCAGACTTACAGTGGCTAAGTTATAACTTAAATTGCAGAAAATCAGCCTAGATATTAGAAAACACTTTCTAGCATTGCGATTATCCAAGCCTTCGAAGAGATTCCCTGAGGAGATTGTGACATATGTAATTGGAGACCTTTAAAAACCAAAAAAACTACCACTGACAAGCAGAAGAAGGTGAAGGGTTCTCCAGCTTTAATGTTTCTGTGATTCTGTTGTTTGCATCCTTTCTATCTCACAGTTTCCATGTGGAGTATGAAAAATTCTATCATTGAAGACAAAAAAAGCAGCCTTTTTAAAATTGGTGGTTACTTACATGGGAGATAAAAAGATACTTTTATTTTAAAACTGTTTCCCTATTGACATAAGACATCTCATGCATAGTAACGAGTCCTCTTTAAAATGCCTTCCCTTCTCTCAGATATTTTCACAGTTAAGCTGACGCTAATTTGTATTTTGGTTCATATTGCCAGTTTGTGTGATTTTTAATATAGCTATAACCTATTGGGTGTGTGTCTAGAGCCCTGTAAGTAATAAATCTAAAACGTTCTATCCACTTGCATTCTATACTCAACATTAGCAGGCACACTGGAAAAGCAGACAGTGAAATGCTGACATTTTAAAAATTTTAAGCTTCTGTTTCTGAATTTTTACTGATATTACCAGGTATGTGCCATGAAAAGATGTGATAGAGGGTTTAAAACATACTTCTGGCAAATATTTTATGTATAGACTAAAAAGATTAAAGTATAAGAAATTCAAATAAGCCAGAGCCATTCTGAAACTATCTCTGCACAAAAATTAAGAGCAAGGTAAAAGTAGCTAAGGCTTTTTTTGGTTCAAATGGTCAAATCTATTTTCAAACCACTCTCACCATAATATGCTTCAGTTACTTTGGCTCTGTGTCATATGAAACAATAAAAGTGGTGATGTGTTGAAGCTGAAACCAAAAGGTGAGAAAGTAAAATCTGTTTTTTAAATTTATGTGGCCTTTTGGACTTGGATTTATGTTATAATTGGCTATCCAAATTCTATAATCAAAACCTTATTTCTGATTTTAGAGAAAGCAAATAGGTTGGGTTGGAAATAATTAAAGTACACTTCTAGAATTTGCAGGAGATCAAATGTTTAATGAGAAGTTTGACTGTGAATAAGTTTTTAGTTTTTGTATAGGAATATGAGAAAACATTAAAGATGTAAATATTTTTTACCCAGGATAAAAATCTTTTATGCCAAAGAACCCTTTTTTAAAAAAGGACTATCAAAACAATAGAAAATGATGTACTATTATTTCAAACAATTCACACTAGTGGAAGCATTAGATGAAAGACAAAGTTTCAGACATTGCCACTGGTTTCATAGACCTCTCTCTCTGAGAGAATTACCCAGTCACCCTTGTCACTGCAAAGGTCTGATTCTCCTAGTGAATCTCCACTACTGCTTTTTAATTGCATTTGAAAACTCATGAGATGATGATAACTTCAATTACATCAGACATCCGAAATCCAGGTATTGAAGAGACACATGCCAGTGTAATAAATGTCTGCTTTTGAATGGCTCAGTTTGATTTTAGCACACTCAGCTATTCTCTGAAGATAGTGTATATCACCTAGAAGTGAATGCTATGCCACCTTCAGCCCCAAAATTAACACCATCTCTGTGACAGGGAAAAACTTAAACCAAGGCACAAGTCCCATTTTTACACAGCACTAAGTCCATGTACTCCGGGACTACCCAGAAACAATAAATCTGCAGAATGTAAGTTTGCATTTATAGCTTCCCTCTACATTAAGGCCTCTTCAGTTGTAAAACCTTCAAAAATGGTTACCTAAACACCTAGGAGTACGAAGGAAGGTTTTTGCCTTTTTCATGTATGCATGTGTATATATACAGAATCACAGAATGGTTAAGGTTGCAAAGGACCACCAGTGGTCCTTCTTTCAATCTATTCAAGCATAACACCACCCCTGTACAAAGATGTTAGGCAGAGGTCTTTTGCTCCAATACTTTATTTATTCATGACCTGTAAAACCAATTTCCTGGGTAAACATATAAAAGGAGCAGCCTCAAAGAGAGAGACACTACCTCAAGTAACACCACCTTCCCCTAGGTTCCCTGTTTAGGTCTTCTTACTGCATCAATTTCCATCACAATTGTATACCAGACAAGACAGGGAAGAAAAGGAGGAATGTCTTAGCTGGCCAGCCAATAGTGTAACTGAACATCATTGCTGCCTCAAAGATAAAGAAAAATACAAGAGTTTCAAGGCTGAAGTTCGTGTTGAAAAAGAGCAACTGATAGAAAGCCAAATAAGATAAAACAGCTAGTCTCATCCTCTTATAATTTTATAGGTTTTGATTACATTGGGGACTTCTCAAGATCTAGACAATTACACACATTTTTGATTTTCAAATTGTGTAATTGTTTGTGGACAACATGCCTACTTGTAAAGTACAAAAGGGAGCATGTGGCATGGTGTTGCCTGGTTTCACTGTCTCTTTCTTCATGGTGGAGAACATATCTTAGAACTTGCTTAATTCACTGGCAGTTGCTTCTCATTACATCTTTTTTTCTTGCCTGAAGCCCTGAAGGAGCTACTGCTGCAACTGATTTCAGATATGAATTGGTACTTTCTCAAAACCCGTACTGGACTATAAGCCAGCTACATATTTTGACCTTGTTTTCTTCAAAAAGGCAGATATGACTTTGAAGATACATGACTTTGAAGTATCTGGCCTACTTTCCTAATGGTCCATGTTGCAAAGGTTAGTTACTTCAGATCTATTTGATTTTACACATTCTGTACCTCAGTAACCATTCCTATAGCTTTTGATGATAAGGATCTGTTAAATCATCTACACCTCAAGAAAGGTATAAATCCTTCTGATTTGACAACATTTTCTCCTCACTTTGCCTCACCATAAAATACATCAACAGTTTGAAGCAATGGAGAACTTAGACACTTGTGAGCAGCACAGCTTACATCAATACACCCATTGTTTAGAGTCTTGGCATCACTAAATGAAAAGGTAGTGTCAGCACAAGGCTAATTAAAATAAAAAAATCCAACACTCTGTAACTTTTCTAAGGAGAGTTTTTATGAAAGGCATATTATGGGAGAACAAGTTTTTTTAAATTAAAGAACTATTTGTAAGGAACTGGAAGAATTTTATGTCACATTTACATAAACCCCAAAATTAATTAAAGAGAGAATGCAAAAGGGACTCTATAACCTTAACATGCCACTAATATGGTCAGATTTTTCCTCCAAAGTCTTGCTTGCTACAATAGCTTTCTGAACCTTTTCAGCATTCTTTTCAAGAAAGATTTTATTTTAGAAATTCACTTCTCTACGTTTTCAAATACTTTTTACTGAATAACTAACACACAGTGAGTATAAAATTTAATATGGTGGTCATGAAAAATTTCTTTTTTTTAATTATAGAGGTTGGATTTTAAGCAAGAAGTTTGATGATAAATATTCTTTGGATGCAATTCATACCCTACCTCTTTGCATACAAGATTTTGAGTGAATAGAAGATCTGAGACTGATTTAATCAAGAATATGTGCCATATCCTGATGCTATGAGTTCTATGATGTTCTGCAGCAACACCACCACTCAAGCTGGTTCTACACCATATAGAAGGTGCACAGGGGTTTCTCAAGAGCCAGTCAGCTGGCTGAATTCCTGAAAACCCCTTAGCCAAGCTTAGTGATACAGCACAATGTGCCCCAGGGGTAAATTTAAGAGTGAAGTATTTTTTTCTGGCTTAGCTGCACTATATGTGTGTAAATGGAGTGGAACCAGGAATCTGGTCAATGAAATATTCTGGTAAGGTAAAAAGGAAGAAGTTTACTGCTATGTTCCAAACTTTGGGAAATCCTGTTAATGTTACTGGAACTGCAGCAGCCAAATAATGGTAATCACAAATTAATATTCAAAGTAGAATTTAAGAGTTTCATACATAAGAAAATAAATTTAAGAACTTCATTTAATAGGCTGTTTACTAAGAAGCAACATCTACCAATCTTTTCAGCAGTCACATATGTTTAAACATAACTTTGAAATGTTGTTTTTGTCCAGTATCTCTACAAAATCTGAAAGCAGATCAAAAAATACTTGAAACTAACTTGAAAGCAATGACGACATTGCTCATATCAGACTGTTGCCATTTCCCTAAAGCAGCAAAATAAAGAAATGCTAGCTTGTACCCTGTGTGAAACATGAGAGTCTATATTTTAATAGACTTCTGGCAGAACTCAGTATTATGTAAGTTTTAAACCAAGGATTGCTTGTCTTACAAAACTGAAGATCACAAAAAAAATTTTCAGATTTTAGCTGAGAAAATAAAACTGAATTAAAATTATGGACAAGTATACTTTGAGATATTTTTGAAGATTCAAGCTTTCATTTGATATATACCATATTTTGTGTCTTTCTCAGCCACATGATATGTTGAAAAGTGTCCAAAGCATAAAATACCCATTAGAACAACCTAAATTTTTTCTTTGCTTCTATGTAACTGTTGGCTGAAAGTAGAGAGGTAATCCATCTTCCTATTTTGTGCAAAGTCCCTTGTCATCTGCTGATTGACTGGCAGAAATCATTATTAACTTTTGGAGCTCATAATATTTATTTGCATGAAGTCAAGAGCCTTACAATTGTTTTAGTTTTAGCTTACAACATATTGTGTCAAGTTTCCAGATGTTACAGATGTTTAATCAAGAAAAAATTATTATTCTTTCAGCAAATCTCCAAGCAGAAAGTATATGGGAAATCTGGCCAGAATTCTCTCAGAAAGAGATTTCTTTCTTTCTTCCTTCTCCTATTTCTTTTCCTTTGTTCCTTCGTTCCTTCCTTCCTTCGTTCCTTCGTTCCTTCGTTCCTTCGTTCGTTCCTTCCTTCCTTCCTTCCTCCCTCCCTCCCTCCATCCCTCCCATTTTTAGCTTCCTTCTCTCCTCCTTCTCTTTTTCCCACTTCATTTATTTGCCTCTTTCCCTTTTCTTCCCTTTTCCTCCCTTCCTCCCCCTTCCTTTTTTTTTTCCTTTGAGATGAGCAATCATTAGATTCAAACAAGATCCTCTAAAACATTAACAATCTTCATGGTATTTAAAGAACCATTAGCGACTTCCCTTACTGGGAAAAGCAAACAAGTGCTTTTTGTCTTCACAGTAGCTTTTGCAAGTTTTGTGGTCCCTGATCTGGGGAGGTGGAGTGGTCTGTGATGGCACACGCTAGGGACGATAGTGGTTCCGGTTGCAATGGCTTATGTGTTTCTGGCTGACCAAGGTCTTGCTGGAACACACGATGTTGGCTTTCTGTCTTGCTCTCAGCTGCTGAACTCCCCAAAAGCACAGCTGTAGCATATGCAGTATTTCTGTCATGCTCACCCTCTCAAGATTTTATTATAAAAAAAGAAAAAAAGTAAGATTACAAAGACTGAAAAGAAAGATTAATGTTAAGAAATACCAAGGGATCAAAAGAACAGAAAAATAATATAGAATGTCAAAATGCACTCTAAAGTAAGAAACACATTTTGAATGTCATAACTGTGACTTTTAGGACTGCAACTTAGGAAAATTGCTGCTGCAGTTTGTAGAGGTGAAAAAAGTGACGTTTATACCTTCTACTCTTGAGTCTAAACATACACCACATGAGGTTCTGAGTTTTAGTAAAAGGTTTAAAGACAAAAATGTATAGAGTCAAAGTTTGAAATTTTAAGAAATAAAAAAACAATACAAAAGAAGTCTTTTGGACCTACACCAGTCCTTTCAAACACTCACCTAGACCAGGGTCTTTACAAAGCAATGCCTGTCTGTTTTTCATCAGGCATGCCCTCAAGTAATCCAATATGCCATTAAAATCTCAAATTTATTTCTATTAAAACAGCATAATCCAATTTCACTGCAATAGAGCCTCTACTGTAACATACTGACTCATTTGTTCTCTATCCTTTAGCTATTAATTATTTTAAAAGATAGAGCTGTACTGTCAGAAATCACATATCTCTTCTTTATAGCTGTTTGGACAAACTGTAACGCTCCAATGCAATTATCTTCATTTTGCTACTTTAGTCCCTTTATTTTTTAGTACTTTTAAAAAAATACTTTTCTGAATTTGTTGCCATCTTTAGGTTGTACATTTTTAGCTCTGCGCATTTTTCTACAGGGTGAATTAGGTTCATCGCTTTCATGGTCATGTTTCATTTAATCTTGTGCACTGTAATTCACTGCAACCAAACTCTGTACCCCTTCATATTTCTTCTCCGTACTTCTAGTTTCCTGGCAAAACTGAAGTTTTGTGTCTAAACTGATCAATTATAACTGATTTTGTTACTTTCAAGAATTTGTGTTGTGTCCAGCTGGCAACTAAACACCAATCAGCCACTAGCTCACTCTCCTCATGTCTGGATGGGAAAAAGAATGAGAACAGTAAAAATTAGGGAACTCATGGATTGAGATAAAGACAATTTAACGAGTAAAGAGAAAGCTGTGTGTGCAAGCAAAGCAAAATAAGGAACTCATTCACTGCTTCCCATGGACAAGCAGGTGCTCAGCCGTTCCAGGGAAAGCAGAGCTCCATCACATGTAATGGTGGCTTGGGAAGACAAATACCATAATATCAAACATTCTCCACTGTCTCCTTTCCCCCCAAGCTTTCTATGCTGAGCATGATGCCATATAGTATGGAATATCCCTTTGGTCAATTGGGCTCAGCCATCCCGGCTGTGTCTCCTCCCAGCTTCCCATGCACTTCACAGCCTCCTTGCTGGTGAGGTAGGGCGAGGAGCAGAGAAGGCCTTGATGCTGTGTAAGCACTGCTCAGCAATAAGGAAAACATCCCTTTTTTATCAATGTTATTTCCAGCAAAAATCCAAAACACAGCCGTACCAGCTAGTCTGAACAAAATTAACTCTACTCCAACCTGATCCAGCATATTCTCCACCCCTTATTCCACACCATTTATATAACGCTTAAGTCCCACAGTATCCAGTACAAGCTCATTAACCACCACCTCCCTTCTCATCCTTCCATATCATACACAGTTATAATTTTCTTAGTCTATGAACCATCTCTGCAAAATGTCCATAAAATATCCACTGACTTAATTTAGTTCAAGACTTTGGGCTCCATTTGTTATGGTGGTTGCTCAGGACAGGAGAGGTGGTGTGTTCCATGGAGTTACTGGGCACCCAAGTCTGCTCTGGTTGGATATTTGCGTTGCTGCAACTGCTTCCTTGGTTGACTTGGTTGGTGACTGGTTCTCTATTGGTTTTGGTGGTTCCTCCCATAGTAATTCCTACAAAAGGCAAGTTAAAGCCTGGGTTACAAAACTTTAAATGTATTTCCATTAAAATCTGTTCTCTTTGGAGCAGATCACAGGGTATGACATTTCAATGAACCTTTTCCTGTAACCTTTCTCCAGCCTGAACTTACCAGTAGACTGCAGTCCCTTAGGGGAGTACTTGCTCCCCTAAGTTAAAGACAGAATGCAAACTCTAGGAGTTTTATCTGGGTGTCTCTTCAGGGATTATACCTGCTGCATCATAGACTTATCTGCAGCGGCAGTCGCTTTGAGGTGCACCTGTTCCAGCGTGGCCTTTTCCCATGGGCCACAATGCCTTCAGAGATATCTGCTCCATCATGACCTTACCCATGGCTGCAGTGCCTGCTGGGATGTACCTGCTCTGTTGTGGGCCCACACTCTTTGAGGTGCTCCAGCATGATCTCATGCAGAGCCACTGATGCTTCAAGGTGTACCTGCTGCAGCACAGACTTACCCATAGCCACAGATATTTTGTGGTATTTCTTCTCCAGCATGGACTTACCCTTGGACCCCAGTACCTTCAGAACTACATCTGCAGGGACACAGACATATCCATGGCCACAGACACTTTGGGGTATCCTGCTTACAGGTCACAGCTCTTTCGAGTTGAGGTCACAGTGGATTTCTAGCCTTTCCAGTAGAGCAGCACAGAGGAGCAGTGATGGCCTGGCCATCTGCCAGTCCAGGCACATTGCCATGGTTGTTATCAAAACGTTCCCAGGCACAGCAGAGTAAGATGATAAGCAGTGTAGCAGCGCACCAGTGCACAAAGCAGTGAAAGCAAAAAAAGCAGTCACTGATGAGCACTAGGCTCTAATACGCAGTGGGCAAGCAAGTCCCTTGGCAAGCACGAGAGCCTGACAATTAATAACTAAGCAGCAACAACAGCTATAAATTTGATCTGGCACATTCAAATAAAGTCTGCCATTACCTTGAATCCTTTGAGGTCCATATTGGATACCTCACTGTTTTTCTCTATGGCACTTAGCAGGTAAAATAAAAAATACTCAAAGCCCCATTGAATCAATATAGTTACAAGCACCTGATCTGTGCAGAGTAGGCTGACACGACCTGCTCTGGGCTTTAGGAACATGATCACATAATAAAATCCTTGTTTCTCCCAAGACCTTATTCTGTTCAACTTTTTTATTTATTGCTTTGTAGTTGGTACAGTCATATGGAACCATGCTAGTTATTTTCATGGAATACTCTTAAGATGAAGGTCAGGGACAGGGAAACAGCTTTGAGACAGAGCTTCAGGCATGGCTGCAGAACAGGGACAGCTTTGTCATCAACTACAGCATGTGCTTGGCAGGGTTGTCAGGAGAAGCAAACTAATGTGGCCAAAGTGCATTAACTGTGTGAACTCCTGCTATACACTTGGTTATTGTAAGATGTTGCCAGGGGTAGAAAGTTGCCTCCCGGAGTACCTCCCTGAGCAGCACAAGCACAACCTTCACTCAGTTCTGTTCAGAGATATTCAGGTTTCCCAGAGAATTGTGGATGCCCATCCCTGGAAGAATTAAAGGCCAGAATGGATGGGGCTTTGAGCAACTCGGTCCAGTGGAAGATGTCCTTGACCATGGCAGGGGGGTCAGAACTACACGATCTTTAAGGTGCCTTCTAACCCAAAATATTCTGTGACTCTGTGATTGTGCGTGTCTTTACAGTCATGACTTTATTCCCTCAAAAATGTTTTCTACCATCTACCATTAATCTTTAACATTATCTGTCTTGAAAAAGAGACAAATTCTAGACTATACTGTAATTCTTTATTTTACTTGAACAGGAATTGGCATTTTCCCTTGCATATAATATTAGGGCTAATTTCAGACTCTCTAGATTAACGAGACAGACTTCAATGGATTTGTGGCAAATTAAGGGAAGTGTTGTGGTCCTGCTGTGGCTGGATACACAATACAGTGGAGGCTGTAAGGTTTCCTATGTGGACCACTTAGCTATAAAGAGTCTTAATTTTTGCACAGCTATTTATGTCTGTCCCATGTATGATTAAGAAAAGTTGCACAACATGAATTTTCTAGAAACAGAGTTTGCAGTGAAAATTAATTCTTAAACAAAAGTGGGGGTTGTGATGAAGCTGAGTTATTTTCTCCTTTAAGAACTGGTAAATATTAGATCATCCAAACAGACAACAGTCTGTGTCTGAGCAGACACACAGTCCAGAAACACGATAGTAAATAATAGTTACTTGAAACAACAGTTGCAGTGAGAAGGATTTGAGCGATCTGTAGGCTGCAATGTCTCCTTACAAAATAGCTCTTGGAAAAATTCCAAGAATGGACAAATTTGTCAAGGTTACAAATGAGTAAAATTTGCTCAGCAAAAGGTCTCGTTGAGCTTGCTTGTTAGCTAGATGAATTTCTTGCTTGTTCACGGAGCAGGCAAACATCCTCCTGGTCTGAGTTCTCTGAGTTTTTTCTGGATACTTTCCAGTTCCAGGGGTTTTACTGTGGCAGAGGAGGATTTGGCCAAACATATATATATTTTTTTTGTGTTACGTAAAACTGTAGGAAGATAGCTCTGCCAAAGGGCACAAATAATTTTTTTTGGTCTTAACAGCCCAGAGTTTTGTTGGTAATTTTTCCCAAACAGGATGTCTGTGAAGTGGGGAGACACAGTTCTACTTAGATGTGTCTGCTACGATTTTTTAAAATTTCAAAAGGTTTCTTTTTTTTTCAGTATCATATTCTCAGGATAAAAATATTCACTGACTCCAAACCTTATAACAATGCCATTCAATAGTCTATAAAAATTTGGTTTGTCTGTTGGTAATGTGAAGCAGATTAATCTTATTTGAATAACATATTATGACAGAACACGACATGTTGGATCATTAGCTCTCAGGGGGCAAAACCTTCACCCCTCAGGAGAAACAACTCTTTGCTTTCAATGCTCAGCCTAGCAGAGTTCCAGTCCACACAATGGTCTTGTTACTGTAGCATGAATATTTATTGCTTCTATAAGGAATGATGCTTTAGCAAGAGTGAAGACTATGGAGTCTTTAGCTGCTAAAAGCTAAAATTTACTAGCAGATGTAAATATTACATTCCTTTTGAGGAGAATTTCCAGGTGGAGCCTCAAACCCCATCCCCAGCTCCAACAAACCGCAACTTCTTTCCCTACATTATTCCAGAAAATTAAGTTCTTATTTATAGGCCAGAAATTATAACTGAGAAAGAATGCATAGATTCAAAAGGAGGAAGGACTCATGATCACCCATGATCTCATGATTCAGCCACATTATGTCTCCAATCTTTTGAAACTACACCAGGGTTCTCAGTTTTCTTAAAATTCGGCATTCACAGTTTCTGAAAGAAAAAAAAAGAATGCAAATAGAATAAGGTCAATTCTTACTGCTGTTTTACAGCTGTTTGTAACCTTTTCATTTACATCTTCAGGGTTATCTGCATTTTGAAATTTTTCATAAAGACCTGTACTCAAATATTCCATTTCAGATTTATTATTGATTGAAAATTCACAACTATTACAAGGTCAGTTAAAAAAGACTTCCTTATTTTTTGCATTGAAGTAAGTTAAACTTAGAATTGCAGTGTTTCAAGATAATTTAATTAGCTTCCAAATGTTGTCATTTAAAGTTTACCTCTGAAACACTTTTTGTGTTTAGAACTGGTGTTTATAAGTGCCCTGTCTGCATGTGTATGTATATATTTGTGTGCTAAAGGAAATGTATGGTGTCAATTAGGTGGAAAATCCTACTTTCACAGAATACATTTTATTAGCTCCTATTCCTTGCATCTAGGCAATCCTAAATACTGAGTTCAGTAATCAAATTGTCCTTTTTATCCTTGGCTTTTTGGTGTTTCATGGTGTATTCCTAATGATTTAATGTTGGGTTATTTTGGTAGGTTTTTTCCTCTATTTTTTTCTTTATTACATATCATGAATACTACAGATTAAACTGGGTATAATTTACATTGTTTTAAGCAAGGCTTTCAACATGGTCTTCTAGAATACCCACATATCAGACTGAAGAGATATGAACCAGGTGGGTTGATCATGAAGTGGCTGGTCAGTGTTGAAGTGTTGTGATGATAAATGGTATAGGAAGTACAACTGGATATCCATTACTAGTGAAAATCCTTAAGTGTCTGTGGTGGGGCTCAAACTATTTAAAGTCTTTATTAATTATCAGGACAGTACAAAGGAGTGCACCTTCAGCAATTTCATGGATAACACCAAAATGGGAGGATGTTCAGCGTGCTGAAACGTAGGGCTACCATTCAGAAGAGAGCTCAGCCTGAAGAAGAAACAAGCTGGCAGAAATCTTAGGAAGTCCACCAAAGGATATACAGTGCCCTTCATCTGATATTGTTGCTTTTCCCTGGGCTTAGAATTAAAAGCCAAACACAGTTAGAGGGGAAAAAAGGGTTTTACCTTGGTATATATTTAAGGATCCTCTGGTGCACCCTCTGACCAATGCACAATGCACGAACAATGTGCCCAGGTGCACCCCAAAATGCACACACAATATACACACACAATAGGCCCACAATGAGTCGCATATACAATTATAGACCTTTCAAATTAGCATATCTGTCAAAGATTCCCCAATAAGAGGCTCAAGAGAAGCCCCTGTCCTGAGGAACCTTACCCCTGGATGGGCCTATCTTGGTTTACAGGATGTGTTCTGGAGTGGACCTTGGTGTCTGGGGCTTTCTGACCCAGCTGCGAGGTTTCCAAAGTGTTTGGTCTCTTGGCTTAACAGAACTTTGGGTCTAAGCTGGTTATCAGACTTGGGGAATTACAAGTATGGGGGCTAAGGATACATGAAAGCTGTATGAAAGGTTAGATGAAAAGGGTATAAGAGGGGTATATGAAAAAGGAAAAAATCATCATGGTGTCAATATGATATGATATGATATTATAACCTCAAACAGAAATATAGACAGGGCAACGACTTGTAAAGAGCAGATCTACAGAAAAGGAGCTGAGCATTCTGGTGTACAAGTTGAGTATAAGATAATTATAGAATCATTTAGGTTGGAAAATACCTCTAAGGTTATTGAGGCCAACCATTAACCCAGCACTTCCAAGTCTACCACTAAAATATATCTCTTAGTGTCACCTATTTTAAATACCTCCAGGGATGGCAAGATGCAGCAATGTGCCCTTATGCTGGCTCTCTGGGTTCTCTTAGCCAGAGATACATACAGCAGGTTGATTATGTTCAGCTGGTTGATTATTTTCCTCTATTTGTGATACTGTATCTGAAATACTGTTTTCCATTTTGGTTCCTAATACAAAAAAGACACTGCCATGCTATCAGGGTCAGGGGAAACGGGGTTGTGCAATTGGGAGAAAGAGACTGCCTTTTCAGTTATTGCTTGAAAAGATACAGGTAATGTCAACAGAGGTCACAGTCCTTCATCTCTACTTTTCTGGAGCCTCCAACTGTCTTTAACCTAAAGAGTTTGCTGATATACCTGCACTTTAATACCTGCACTTTAAGCAGAACTTATGTTAACACCAGAGTGGAACAAGGACTCAGAAGATACTTGGCCTTTCATAAACAGGGTCACAATCTATTGTAAAAGATAATACTTTACACTGGGACAGTGGCATGGAAAGACTGGATGAATAATGACTAGGTGAGACTGACAAATGGGAACAGTATAGATGATGTTTAGTGTTTGCCTATAAAATGGAAAGAAAAGAGTAAATCATTTAATAAAAATCAAGATACCTCAATGATTATCGTATGTAAGGTTTACTCACTTCTCACACAAACCTAGCAAATGAGCTGGACCAGTTTTACTTATCATTTTACACTAAGGTAGGCAGAAATGACTTGGGAATGTCTCCAGGCATAATTCCATAATCATCTCAAAAGGATATTACCAACAAGCAGAGACAAAAACAACAACAACAACAAAAAAAACCAACAACAACAAAAAAAACCCCAAAAAACAAAACAAAACAAAACAAAACACCAAACAACAAAAACAACAACAACAACAACAAAACAAAAAAAAAAACCAAAAAACCCCACAAAAACCAAACACCACCCCCCTCCAAAAAAAAAAAAAAAAAAAAAAAAAAAAAGAGATAATTTAAGTCTAGTCAGCCAAGAAACTTTGTGTTAAAGGTCAGGAAGGATAAAATCGGATTGCCAGAAGTCAAACTGTGTTAACTAGTAAGAGATACTCACACAAGTAGAGGAGATTTCTTCCAATGCAGAAATAAAGAAGGATATTGATGCTTGTGCACTGTGGTAAGAGCTGAGATTAGAAGCAAATGACACAGGAAACTAACTAAATTATTTGCTTGACCTGAGATTCAAAGAAAATGAAACGCTTCAGATAATCCAATTTAGAGGCCTGGAGAATATGTGTTTCCAGAATTCTCAAAACAGGAATATGACATGAAAGATAAAATAACTAAAAGGGTTAATAAATATATTGACAAGGGATTACAACAATGTAACTAGAAAATAGCAAATGAGGTTCCTGAACTACAACTAAAGAATATCATGTGATAATTTCAGTCCTACTACTATGTCTTTCATAGTATTCAATGCTATGAGAAGATATTTCAAAGGTATGAGTAATTAAGATGATTCAGGTAAAAAGGGTTGAGCTAATATATATAATACATTTACCCAATATAGGTTATGCCATACTAAATAAATGAGTAAGAAGGCATTTTTCTTTCTAGACAAAGAAAATATGTAGCAATACCATATCAGAATTTCAGTGAAAAAATTAATATACTATTACAGAAATTACTGGCAAAGCTGGAGAAATTGAAGATTAGAAGTGAAATCATCAATGAGGAGTGGACTTTGGTAATTTATATTCTTTATAAACATGTATGACATAAAGAACCCTCAAGAGTTCTTTAAAAAGTTCTCTGTGTGTTATTTTTATCAATGTTCTTGACATAAGTAGTGTGTGGTGAAGAAATAGCTAATCAGTGCTAGAAAGCACTGCCTCTGAGAACAAACTGAATTTCTGAGAGAGCTGGATGCCCTTGAAGATGAACAATGGAAGTGATCTGAAATTGTGCTGTATACATTACATGATTCTATGCTTAGGAGTTACCTAAGAACTCATGCTTTAAACCCATCTGTAGAAAAGAAAATTGAAAACCAAGGTGTAGCTTGACATCCCTGGACAGCTAAAAGCTAGGTACATGATGCAAACTGTGAATATAGGCTAACGGGACTTGAGAATTTGCTAACTGAAGTTTTTTAAATGAAGTTTGCAAAATATTTCAGTTGCGTTGCTGTTACTGTAGTGAAGGTCCTTTGGTATTTAATATGTAATATAAACAAAGAATAACTATTTGTATGATTAAGGGAATGGATAGTTTTTCATATGAACAGGCATAATTTCCTGTGCATTGAAGCAAACAGGAAACTGCTATAATTGTAAAGGAGTAATGCCATGCTATCCTCTCTGCTTTATCACGTGCCGCTGTCTCTCCTCCTAGCAACTGCAATGCTAATTCATAGTTATCAAATAGGCTCTATAGCATGGTTCCTGACCATGCCACTGATAGGTAGTCATTGAACTAGACAATTTAATTTTTCCAGGTTCTATTTACTGAATTTATTCATGTGATCTCACATGACTTCCTTTATAAATATAATATATTCCAAATATATATTCCAAATATATATTCCAAATATATTCTTTCCAAATATAATTTGCTGCGCGCTCTTTTCTTCTTTGTCCATGCTCCTCAAATCACTTCTTCATAATTTCTTATATTTATTATTATTTTCTTTTTAATATCTTCGCACTATACACATTTTTCTACCGTTAGTTTTGAGACATTTCAATTGCTTTCCCACATGCACAGCACAGTTCTTGGTGTACTAAGCAGTATTTATATATAGATTTCTTACGGGTAATATGTATATTCTGGATAGTTATTCACATATGGTTTTATCATCTCTTACCAATGCTTATAAAATACTTATACAACATATGCTGTATATTCATATGGCAAAGGGTGTATTTGCTTTTATAACTAATTTCTTGATGTACACACAAGCTATGAGGGCTAAAATCATGTGGTTTTAATCAATGGCATCAAACAAAACAGATCTTTTCAACTTGGTGATTTAATGTCAGAGAGCTTGGCTTAATGAAACACCTAGACTCCCAAATTCCCGAAACCATACTCCATCACCTAGAGGTAAAGTCACTGTTCTGCTGCTGTGGATCAGTATATCTCCACTGAGTTCAATAGAAGTACATCGGATTATGGTGGTTAGGGGTGAAGCCAGCAAAAATTAGCACTCTGAAGTGCTTTGGTTTCTGCATTGGTAACCAGGGTCCTGCCTGTTCTGCAAAAGGTTTAAAGCTGCTTTCAGGGAAGTACTGGCCTGCCTTTTTACCTCTGCCCATCCATGCCCTCTGCATCTCAGTTTGCCTGTGTACAGTGTGGATGGTTAGCTCCACTGTTCCCAAAGGCTATTTTGTAGGTATGTTTCTAGCAGTAGATGGCAAACAAATTTAGATACTCAGACTGTGTGCCTCTTTCACAGTTTGCTTGTTCCTACCCCAGTTCCTTTCCCAAAATTCTGAAATGGCAAAACTTAAATATTTTGACATTTTATTTCACTGTTTCAGCCCAAAGAGAATGGTAGGGGTAAGGAAAATTGTAAAATAATTATTCTTTCAAAAAAATTACTGCAGTCAAATTAAAAAATTTCACTGTCCACTTTCTATACCACTTTACTATTCAAACCTGAACATTTTTTGCAGCATGATACCAAATGCATTTCAAATAATTACTTTTATTACTACTGATTGATTTTTAGCTTGATTTTTAAAGGAAAAGGTCTTTTTTTCTGTATTTATATTTTTCCAGCTCTCCTTCTCAGTAATGTCTGAACCCACTGGCTAATTTCAATCAACTTAAACATAGGAAAAAAAAAAAGGTTTTTGATAAAGATACACCATTAATGATTACAGTAAGTTATTGGTAAAAAAATTTTTTTGGACTTTGAAGGACTTTGAAGCATCCACAAGGATGCTTGTTAGATCTCAGGAAACCAGTGTCAATACTTCATATTTAAAGAGAATGGGCTTATGAGAAGAAAATGCTTTAGAGTGGTTGATTGAGTCCTGTTATTGTCTGGAATTAAAGACTGAAAATCCTAAAATAATTAATGTAAAGTGAAAAGGACCAACATCTCTTCCTTGCCCTTTGCACCTTGCAGAATTAGATAATCCTCCTTTAACTTCATGTGTCTAATGTTCTGAAGTGTCTAATTGGAAAGCCAACATGACATTTTGTTGACCACAAGTGTTGTTCAAAGAATTAACGGATTGAGGCTGCAACATTCCGTAACTGTGGAACAGAACAACATGTTCCTGCAGATAAACTGGGCATTTATCCAAGCAAAACTTGAAGAACCTTTAAGTATGAGCTTCCAGTATGAGAAAAGGGCTGCACCATCATTCCTGTTGCAGCTTAGGGCATCACCTTTGCACAGTGACCGTGACCAGATTAAGATAAACACAAGCTAACAGAAATCATAGGTACTTCTTAACAACATGAATCTTCATTTACCCCGTAACAATTTGACATTTGTATAAAGCAGAACAGCAGGAACAACAATCTCTTACTTGTGCTTCAAGCTAAAACTGAGGTCTGTCCTGGCTGTGCTGGTTACCAAAGAAGGTCTGTCTTTTCTGTAACCTGATTGGATTATTAAGGTTGGAAGAAATAAGGTTTTAGCTCAATTTTAGAGATGAAGACCTTCAAGATGCAAAATTCAGGACTCTCGTAAAAAGGTCAATGGAAATTTTGAAATATTACTAAGGATAACCTCCCTGGCTCTTGGAATCCCAGGCCAACATCTCAATCATATGAACAGTCCTCATCTTTCTATATTTTCTAGTTTTCCAGATTATCTCTCAAATTAAATCTATGGGATCTCTTATCTATGGGATGTGCTGAAACCAAGTGGATTAAATCTTAACATCTTCCTTAACAAAAATATTCTCTCTAAAAAGAAAAATAAATCCTTAGCGTAAGAAAAATGCATGGTTGCTATCCTGAAACGCACAAAAACTTGCAGGAATAAGAGACCTAACCCTCTGCCAAATAGTTAAAGAGATGATAAGAAGTGTGTACTTTAGATCAACCAGAAAGCTAGTTCAGGAAACCAGAACTTCTCTATTCATCAAAACATTTGATTGTTTTCTTCTGGCTGAAGCCTGAATTAAACTTTTTAATACTCTTATATATTTATTAGTCACCCTTTAGATGAAATTTTATTGTTCTATACTCTTATAGGGGAACATGCAGGAATGAGCAGCTCTGATCAAAGAGACCAAAATGAAAACAGCCAATTAAAAAAGAATGAAAAAAAATTGTTAGAATTAATAGGTACCAAGTTGAAAATACAGGTGAATGACAAGAGAGGACCATGATTGACCACTTCAGAAAGCAGGAAAGGATGAAAAAGCAAACCGAAAAGAGAAAAAAGGCAAACCAAACAAAACCAAGCAAAAAACCCCCTCACAGTTAAGGAACCCTACGGGACACAGGCTGTAAATAATAATAAAAAAGGTATTTATATAAAATTTTAAATAAAACTCACTGAAAACGTAAAAGTGCTAAAACGTAGACACGCAACAAAGTTTAGCATGTGAAACAAAGGAGGATGTCCCGGCATCAGGCAAACTCAAGTATTTTCAGATGAGAGGTTTGAAGAGGCTAGCTAAGAATTTTGAATCACTCATTCAAAAGTTTCAAATATAATTAATTGTTTCAAAATTAATATTAAAAAGATTGTAAAATACTGAAAGACTCCCAACATGATTTAAATACCAGAAAATTGCCAAAATTACTTGAGATATTACAGTTCTACTAGCTTCATGAAGATACGGGGTAGAATAATGAGGCATTAAATGCAATCTTACATCTACAGAGAATTAGAAAATGAAAATATAGCTTATCTGAGCCAACAGGAGTTTCTGGAGAAGAAGACTTGAAAAAGTTGTATTTTTTTTCTTTTTTACAAGATTACAGCCCAGATTTTGTCATGGTCTAAGAGACAGGAGAGGCTACTGATACAATGATTTTGCCAAAGCATATAATATTTTAAGACCTCTGTTAACCTGAACCAATAGGGATCTATTAAAAGGATGAAAAGGAAAATGCTATGCTATGCTTAAAATGCAGCAATATCCTGTCCAGTTCTTATGTGTGCCGTGCATGAACAGGGTCTGAATTACTTAAAAGAGCTCAAAGAAGAGACAAAATAATGATCTTCCTGGCTTTGGAAAATAAGGATATAGGACATAGTTCCAGGATATAGGGAACTCAGTCTTTTCAGTATATCGGGAGCAAATCTGAGAGATCACCAGGTCATTTTAAGAAAACAATTTAAACATGGAAGAGAAAAAATTTAAGGAAAAATAATTTAAAGGAAGGAATTTACCATCTTGATGAGGAAGACAGAAAGAAAACTATGATGAAAGGTAAAATTAGAGAAGCTGACATATAATGAAATATCCTAAGAGCAAAAATAATTTGGAAAACGTGGAGAAAATTATGAATTGTAATCAAATGAAGCAACTTTTAATGGAGGTTCTACAGTGCAAGTGCTGTGTGGTTTCATGTTATACTTGCAGTGATCTTTTCTGTCACTGAAATCTGAGACGTAGAGAATTTGTGAAACCTTTTGTTTATTTTTATTCCCTCATACTCAGCAAGAGCTACATTCTCTTAAATACATAGCTGCTTGCAGGTCTGAGTTTGAGCAGTGATGCGACATAAAATTTTACCTGAAAATTTCATACCAGATTGTATGTGTGAAAAATAATCATTCTTCCTAAATTTTTCAGGGAAGTGAGAGAGAAGGGAGTGGTTCCTGCTCTTCGATTCTTGTGTATTGCTTGACTCTGCAGACAGATAGATGGACAATTTTCTGCCATGAAAATACTGCTCTTTATTATATATATGACTCTGTCTTACAATCAAGGTTTGGCAAAAATACTTGATTTGAGTATGGGAGAGAATTTTTCTTGCAGTTCAGGATGAAAACAAGCTGCTCACCTCCAGCTGAAGAAGAAACTGACACCTTGAATAATCTTTAACTAATTCTTTGATGGTTCAGGGGTCTTTCCCAGTGATGCTTTAGAGAGGTTGCAGAGTCTCCCTCCCTGCAGAGATTCAAAAGCCGGACATGGTCCTGGGGAATTGGCTCTATGTGTCCCGGCTTGAGAAGGGAGTTGGACCAGCTGCCCTCCAGCAGTCCCTTCCTGCCTCAACTGTTCTGTGATTCTGTGAAGACATTTTCAGTTCCTGCTGTTCCTGATACATAAATCTCTAGAGAACTAAGGTGTTTTAGTCTAATCCAGCACAGTGGATTCACTTGGATGGTAATAGAGTGATACTAAATGTGCTCTCATATAGAAGTTGTCAGGCTATGTGATCTAGTGATTACTTTCCTCAGACTCTATAAAGAATTAAACCTCTTCCTAGCCCCCGAAAGAATTTTTAAGCTGTAAAGCCAAGCAAAAGGAGGGTCAGTCGTATAGTATAATTTGTCTCTTGTCATCAGAACCGGTAATAAAGGAGCCTTTACTACTACTGAAAGGCAGAAACACCACAGAAGATTTTCAGGTAAAGGGTATGGCTGTTTTTCCCCAGAAATAATACAGCATCATCCACTTCTAAATCTTACAAATCTGATCTGGAGTCCCATGAGCGACAATAACAATGCGTTTCAAGCTTTTCATGCGGCAGATTTAAGGTTTGTAAGATGAAATGAAGTATGAAATATGTTGTATGGACCCCCTGGCTGCTCAGGAGGGTGTTCCCTTCCCTCCCAGGCAGGCTGCCAGCCTTGTAGCTAAAATTCCTATCAGGAAATTTCAGGTATCTTGGGAAGAACATGTTCAGGAAGAGAGGTAGATCTTGTTTATTTGTGTTTGAGACTATCTTCCGGATGGAAAACACAAATTTTATGAATCCATAGGCCATAATAAAATGGAAAACTGGTTATATGACTGTCCAGTTTCTACAGTACCGCTTCTCAGCCGCAAGTACAGCTGGCTGAGTTTTAAGAACTTGGTGAATGACAACATTTTGTTCTGGTTTAGGTATTAAAGCCAAAGAGAATGAAAATCAAAATAATATCTGTATTACCAGTGGTGGTGAATAAGGAGGAGTTGTCAGCTCATGTTAAACTAGAGGCAAATCAGCATGGGAGAAATGGGCTACGGTTCTTTTCTTGGTAAACCAAGTCAAACCAGGAAAATTTCAGTAGAACATGACCAGGAACTCAGCAGAGAAAACCTTTGTTCCCCTCTGGAGTTTGCTTTTCAAGAACTAGTCTAATAGAATGATTGTCTTTATAACCATGGCTTTTGTATGTATTGGCTGATTTTATTAGGAAAGAAAGAAAGAAAAAAATATTATAGACTCCTCCAAAGATGAAAATGTTAACTCCAACTACAGAGATTCAGCTGAATTTTTTGTCACTGATCTTAACAGCAGTCACTGTTAACATTGGCTTTGGAAAAGTGAAAATATGAACTTGTTCCTGACTAGACTGAGACGCAATGGGGGTTGCTTATCTTATTTACAAAAAAATAAAGCCTTGTTCAAAGGCTTTGATCTATCTTGTTCTACACATCACTATTGCATAAGTCTCTGATATTGCTGTCAGTCTCCATTTTCTCTTGATTCATGATCTCTTTCCTGAGTTCTTAGGAAGGATTTCTATTTTAAAGCTCTGTGTGGAAACTGGCAGAATAGAAATTGTTTCAGAAGATCCCAGGTTTCTTCTGAGGGAAAGCAATGAGAAAATGTTGTGATTCCCATAAGAAGGGAAGATTTTGGCAGGGATTTCTGGGTCTCTTTGTGGGAAGGGAAGGGTTCCAATGTTTTCTCCAAGAAAGGAGGGTATTTTTAATCTCTCTCTGAAAGAGAGATATTTTAAATTAAAAATTACCTTTCCACTGTACATACGTACTCTTGAATAACTAAATGTTTTACAGTTTTGTGGAAGAAGGTTTTTTTTTCAGTCATGGTTGGTGCTGTATGGACTTCTGTTTAATTCAGTGTAGTGGGTTTTTGAAATCAGTCATTTACAGACAAACCCAGAGAGTGTGGCTCTACTGTGTTCAGTGACTGAGGAGCTAAATTTTACATGTAAGCGACAATGTTCCCAAAGAACCACATGGAACCCCAGGGGTTTTTTTTACCTACTGGTATTAACTTTTTATAAGATAATATTGCATGAGTTCCACATTTGGAATAGCCAAACCATTTGTAAAGTAGGGTGGTGGATTCCCTAGAAGACTTAAAGAATTTCTGGTATCCAGCAGCTCTTATGATGGTCTTAATTTACTTAGAAAGGGATTATTTATTTCATCTTGTATTGCTGAATGAGGTTCTGTGCAGAGATCATTTTCAAGGGAAGTTAAGGAGAGCATGGGGAGCCTGGATTGATTAGAAACCTAGGAACTATTCTATGCCACAGTGACTTTAACAACCCTGTACACCTTTTATTCTATCTTCTCTCTTAGCATTTCTCATTCCTTTCCTTCTGTCTCTACAGTACCTGGGATTTCCCCCGCTATGAGCAAGCCTTGCCTTCTTCCTCAGAACTGAGGATGTGGCTTCAAAAAAACCCATATGTGCTATAGCTAGCCTTTGATAAAAGAGGTTTTCAAATTTTTTCTTCTACTGTTGACTGGGAAAGTTGTAACCTATTGGTAATGTCAGCTCATGATGTCACTTGTGGCACTAGAAAAATATATGAGTAACTCTTTGATAATAATTTAATGGGGTCAGTTGTTTCTTTAACTTTTGTTGCTTTGTCCCTTCCTTTTGGGTACAGTTCCTGCTTTCCTATTCCATGTTTCCTGACATCTTTTTTGAAACACATTTTTGACAGCTGCTTACTCATTGCTATACAGAGTTGAACTGTTCTGCTTCTCAAATCTGTACTTCTAGTTGAAACTTTTACTTTTGGTCCAGTAAAAACTTCTGGGCCTATTGTTGATTTTTATTGTTCCACAGACCTTACTTTTGGGGGGAAAAATAAATTTATGACTCTGACATAGTTCAACAAGATCAATCTTTAGTAAAGGTTTTCATACCTTCTCATTCGTAATAACTTTACATTAATGTTCCAATATAAAAACATTTCTTCTATGCCCTTGTGTTTTCTATTCCACCTAGTCAGCATTTTTGTTAGCCTTGTAAACCCTAGTCCCAAACAGTAATGGAGTTTAATTTTGCTATAAACCATACAAATGCATTCAGCGGGTTTACAAATTATCCATTCTGGTGCTTTACAACAAGATCATTTTTTAAAATGGGTGCATAAAGCTCCCCCCTTGCCCTTTTTTTTTTTTTTTGGAAAGAACATCTGGGCTGTTGCACAGATTTTAAGAGCAAAGTTAAACAAGCACTGGGCCCAATGCCCAGAGAAACCTACTCAAATAAAACTTGGGTAAAACAAACTATCCCAAAAAGGAAGAGCTAGATAGAAGCACAAATAATGTATGCGGAACTGCCCAATGATACAGACAGTAGCGCTGAATGATTTTGCACTGAGCACAGTTGCCACACATCAGGCACCTTCGGAGGGAGAATGAAAAAGATGCCCACAGAAAGGGGTGCTACTGGATTGGATTCCAATGCTTGAAGGGCTGGCTTGGGTCAGATTCATTTGCAATGAGGATATTCCCACAGAAACACATGATGTAGACTCTGAAAGCATATTGTTTCAATCCCCACAAGCTCTGGGCAGTCTTTCAGTTCACCAGCAAGAGAACCTTAGGTGAAATGTAGGCTCTTTCACTTAGGTGAAAGCTGTGGGATTAGATATTTCTCTCTTGTTTTTTTCCCAACCAAGCAACTGGAAATTGCTTACACAAGGAGCTGACACATCAGACATGACAGCTTTAACCTTTGGAATATACTACAATCCAGATATCATGAGACTGGCTTACAAGAATGAAATTATAATAAAAATATTTTTTAGTTCCTTTCACTAGCAATCTGAACCTTTAAGCTGTCATAGCCTGTTTTATATTATGTCCTACATCCTTAATGTGGGTAAGCTACATTTAAAAGAAATTGAAACCCTGAATTATCCTGGATTAATATGTACATAAATGCAGGGTTTTGCAAAAAAAAATCGATTTGCGAGTGCTGGAATGTGTCTTGCTTGAGACTTGGTGTATGTGAATAGCAACCATTTTCTGAAGTTTTTTGTGGCTTAATTTACTTGAAAGCCTTTTAGATTAGTATCAAAGACATTAAATTGGTGGGATTTTTCTGAAAGTGGTGATTTATTGTCTGAATCTGTAGAACTGTTGGGTTTTTGCTGTTGGGTTAAAGTAGAACATTGTGAGCAGCTGCCAGTTTATCATATTGGTGATCATACAATTTTTTGCAGGACTATGTATGAGCATAACAGCACATAGATGCAGAAGGAGCTTCCTCAGTCTCCCTGAGACAAGTAAAGATTCTATGGTCGTGAGCCCTTCTAAGTCTAGGTTTTGACAATAATTATTTTGTTTTGTGTCACAAGTATTAATTTCACCTGGTACACCTTCAGCACACAGTTCTACAGCTGAGACAGCTTCCCCACCCTGCTTTCAGCTGCACCTCTGCACCCTCCTTCCACAATCTTCACTACATCCTCATTCCCTTTGCTTCCCATCATTCCCTCTTTCCATCATTTCTTCTAATTTATATAAATTTGTACTGAGAAGAGGACAGATAATCCAGTCATTTAAGTGACCAGTTGATCAGACATTACCAAACTTTCCCTCAGCCTTGATTTTCATTTAATTGTATTTTGTGAAGTCTTCTCTGTATTTGGAGAACATTTATTTGCCCTGAGCTAAGTTTTATCTCTGTTGTAGTACGTTTATAGGACACAATGTGTACTTTTCAGAAGTAACCTCAATTTCCTTGACAGACTGTACTCGTCCTTTGTCTGTGTGTCTATTTGACACACAATGCTTTTGTGTTGTGCCTTGTTTGTGTTAATAGTATTCTTTGGTTTTCAACCTGAACTAAATGAGAATATACAGTAATTTGTATTAGTATTTCCACTAACTCAACAGAACTCTATTTGGGATAGATTTTTTTTTTTAAATTTTATTATGTGACACAAAAATGAATCACAAAACCCCAACCCCTGTATTTCGTATTACATTTGTTTTATCCAGCAGGCAAACCAAACCATTAATCATTTGGATTTGTATGTGCTGCAAGATCAGGTCCTGGCAACCATGACCTTAGTCCTGGACAGTGTTTAAGCGTGTGATTAACTTTGAGCAGATGCTTAGCTCCTATTTTTGACAGTGGAATGTAAGCACATCTGCTTCCTTAGGAGTCTCATTTCTACTGAAGTTAATGCAAGGTTTTCTTTGACTCCAAAATGACCTGCATCAGACTTTAGTTTCCTAAAGATACTAAAGAGGCCTGGAACTCTGTAAAAAAATGCTTTTAAAAGAATTTAATTGGGATGAAAAGAACTGGTCTTCTCAAAGCAGTTTCTAATGATTTCTGTCTCATTTCTGTCATAGTGCCTTAGCATTTTTTTTTTAAGCTCCACAGCTTCAGGGACATTCCATGCTGTGATTTAAGTAGCCAGTCAAGGGGACTTTTAAACTGATGTTTAGTTTCCCCTCACTTCAAGTGCTTAATTCAAACATGATCAAAATACTTCTAGGGGATTTTGGTCAATGCCTACGTGTTGTCTCACAGGCTTCACTTACTTAGGAGAATTTTTAAGCCCTTGCAAAAGAAAATGGTTTCTTCTGAAGGGAACATCTTCTTAGAAGTGTAGCATATTTTATTTGCAAACACAGTGTTTTCCGTAAAGTATTTTTTAAAACAGGTATCTAATAAACCTTCATTTACTACAGAGATACCACCAAATTTTACTTTTAAAAATAAGGCAAATATAACTGGAAGAATATTTTAAAAATACTTATGTTCAAGAAATATTAATTTTTTCAGCTAAAGAAAAATGTATTATAAAGTCTTAGTTTCACTACTAATAAAGAAATTAGTAACAGAGCAAATAGAAATACACTAATTTTTGGCCTTTTCAGCTTAGATTCCGGAAAATAGAAGGCCAAACTATTTTAAAATTTGTTGGGTTTTCTTCCCTAGGAGTTGCTATGTAATACAATAATACACACTTACTTATTGTAAAGCCTTTATAAACTTTATTATATATGCTATCATCTGGAACACTGACTTATGTACATTGGCTTACCAGTGGTTATTGTCAGTGAGCACTATAATTCATGGATGCTTCTTTTGAACATACGAGCATGCTAGTCTGAGCTCTGACTCTGTTCTCACTAATACAGGAGTGCAAAAATGGAAAGCAATAAATATTCACATTTTCAATATGATTTGGTAAGCTGTTCTTGTTTTAAATGTAATATTTTTATGGGCTTCATTTAAAATTAGTGCTTTATTAGGGGGATTTTAAAATGCAACATCCATAGCAACTTATCAATCCTAGGAAGTACCTGATGTCGATATTATATTGGCAACACGATTTGGATGTGTGTTCTGCTATTTGACTATGTATTATGTAGTCTAATATACGTTTCCTCCAGCACTGAAAGTGGTAAAAAAACCTATGGTAATTGCTTTTTAAAAGTTTAAAATCATAGAATTCTAAGAATATCCTGAATTGGAAGGGACTCACAAAGATCATCGAGTCCAACTGCTGGCCCTGCACAGGACAGCCCCAAGAGTCATACTGTGTGCCTGAGACCATTGTCCAAACACTTCTTGAACTCTGTCAGGCTGGTGCTGTGACCACTTCCCTGGGCAACCTGTTCCAGTGCTCAATCACACTCTGGTGAAGAAACTTTTTCTAATATATAACCTAAACCTCCCCTTACATAACTTCAGGCCATTCCCTAGAGTCTTATCACTGTCTTGGTACTTGCCCCTCTTCCCCTCACCAGGAATTTGTAGACTGCAATGAGGTCTCCCCTCAGTCTCCTCTGCTCCAGGCTGAACAGACCAAGTGACTTCAGCCACTCTTCGTGTGGCTTTCCCTCAAGGCCCTTCACCATCTTTGCTGCCCTCCTTTGGACCCTCTCTAACAGCTTAATGTCTTTCCTACATTTCAGTACCCAAAACTGTACGCAAGACTCGCAGTGAGGTTGCCCCACTACAGAGCAGAGTGGAACAATCCCCTCCCTTGCCTGGCACATTCCCTTGTTGAACTTCATATGGCTGGTGATTGCCCAGTCCTCTAATTTGTCCAAGTCTCTCCGTAGGGCCTGTCTGCCTTCAAGGGAGTCAACAGCTCCTCCCAGTTTAGTATTCTCNGCTCCTCCCAGTTAAGTCTTCTCAGCAAACTCAATATCCCTTCCAGTCCGGCATCCAGGTAATTTATGAAGGTGTTGAAGAGTACAGGGCCTAAAATGGAGCCCTGCAGAACCCCACTAGTGACAAGCCACCAGTCTGATGTCACCCCATTCACTGTAACTCTTTGTGCCTGACCTGTGAGCCAGCCACTCATCCATCCCATGATGTGTTCATCCATTTGTCCAGAAGGATCCTGTGACAGATGGTATCAACAGCTTTACTGAAAACCAAAAAGATTACATCAAGTGGCTTCTCCTGATCAGCTAAATGGATTACCTTGTTATAAAAGGAAATCAGGTTTGATAAACAGGACTTTCCTCTCATGAAGCCGTGCTGACTGTGACCAGTGACTGTGTTGTCCATCAGATGTTTCTCAGTAACTCCCAGAATAATCTCCATAATTTTACCAGGCACTGAAGTGAGACTGACAGCCCTGTAGTTTCCAGGGTCATCCTTCTTACCCTTCTTGAAAATTGGAACAATGTTCACCAGTTTCCAGGCTACTTGGAGCTCTCCATATTTTAAAGACCATTTAAAAATCATTGAGAGGCCCTATGATGATATCAGCCAGCTCTTTGAGTATTCTCGGATGAATCCCATCAAGCCCTGTAGACTTAGAGAGATCCAGCTGGAGCAGCAGATCATGCAAATATTCAGGGTTGACTGGGGTTTTATCATTCTCACAGGTTTAATCCTCCAGCTCAGAGCTCTGGGATCCCAGAGCCCAGCAGCAGTTCTGAAGACTGAAGTGAAAAAAGCATTAAACATCTCTGGTTGTGTCCATGTCCCTGTTTGTGAGGCGACCGTGTTCCTCAAGTAACGGACCAATGATTTTCTGGACTTCCTTTTGCTATTAACATATTTAACAGCTCTTTTTATTGCCCCTCAGAGTACTGGCAGCTTCAACTCCAATTGCGCTCTGGCCACACAAGTTTTCTCCCTGCAGTGGCCAACAGCATCTCTGCATTCCTCCCATTTCCTCTGACCTTCCTTCCCCTGGGCATACACTTTGTTGGTTTTTTTTTTCTTCCTTAGTTCCAGAAGATTCCTGCTCAGCCAAGCTGGTCTTCTGCCTCATCTGCTCGACTTCTGATATTTTGGGATCGCCTTTTCCTGTGCTCTTAGGAGGTGGTGCTTAAAAAGTGACCATGACTGATGGAGCCCAGCACCTGCAAAACCATTTCCCAAGGAGACCTTTCTGAAGTCTGCTCGCTTCATATCCAAGGTTCAAATTTTGTTGGCACTTTTTTCGCTGTCAGCAGAGAGTTTAAACTCGACTGCATGGTTACTCTGGCCAAGACGGCCACCAATCTCTACTTTGCTCATGAGACCCTTTCTGTTAACAAGTAACAAATCAAGAAGGGCATCTTTTCTGGTTGGCTCTCTTAGTACTTGTACCATGAAGTTACCATCCAGATGTTTAAGGAATCTTCTGTAAGGAATCAGGCTTCCTCAGTAACCTTACCAGGCATTATCCTTTTTCAGGAGTTTACTCTTTTATTTACTATTATTATTTTTTTCTTGTCGATACGATTTAACTGTAATTTGACGCTGGAACTAACCAGGTTTACGTCTCCAAAGGTTCACAGAAGGAAAATGCATCAGTCAGCCACTCTAGATTGCAGCACTGGAGTCACACAATGAGTGGAGTAGCCAGGACCACTAGAGAGAGCTCTTGTAACAAAACACTGCTCCCCCATGAAGATCACTGCAATCAGCCCAGGCACTTCATCAGGTTCCAGTGAGACCTTGCCACTTACCTGCAGCTAGATCCCAAGCTATATATAGTTTTATACAAGGCTTAATCCTGAATTGGCATAAAGCAGACAAAAAGATTATAGACCCATGACCTATTAGCAGTCTGGATTTATGAAGTGAAAACTGTGCAGTACAAATGTTGATTATTTTTTGTGGAACAGTTACAAAAGCAATTGAGAAAGGAAAGAGGATATCATCTGGGTTTTGGTATAGCATTCAATACAACGTCTGATGAAATCTTACTTTTCAAACGATTTACAATTGGCTTGGATCTGACCTCCATCACATGGACTGAAACCTGGCACATAGAGCATGAACAAAATACGATAATAAACAACAACATATTGAGCTGTATGAATTAATTGACTATAGGGGTGCCACAAGGCTCTATCTAAGGTGCTGTCCTCTTTAAAATTCACATAAATAATCTGGATTTTAAACACAAGCATGATAATGCAATTCACAGATGATGTTAAATTAGAGGTTGAACCAGCAGCAGTCAAGACAGGCAAATAATAGAGGGTCCTAGAAAAAATTGAAACATGGGCCGAGAATAACAGAATGAGAGTCAACTTGGAAAACTGAAAATACATCTGCAGAAAATTAATTCAAAACAGCCACTCCACAGGAAGGCTAATTCTGGAAAGCAAAGATGCTGAAGTATATTCCTGAGGTGACAGAGGAGGATCAGTGAGATAACGTATGAGCCTCCAGTATAACAAAAAAAGAGCCAAGGGATTTGGAGCAACCAGCTCACAAAGTCTCTTCCCCACAAGGCTGAAATGACAGTATCTTGAAAATTCTGATTGCTGCTAGATATTTCACAATCACAAAATGCAAACTAGAACCTTGATTTTAAAGGAGGATGGCAATTTAGAAGTTGTGTCTAGTCTAGTAAAAGTATCTTATTTCTTTAATATTCCATGAAGAGGAAAAATAAGAGAAAGGAGACAGAAAGCAGGTGACTTACAGAAGAGTTCATTCCACTTATCTTAAAAACGTACCTGCTATGGGATAAACATGCATGACTGTAAAACTTGGACTCTGAGACAACAAACTGCCTGACTTTGAGTAAGTATAATTACACTTACTTTTTCACCTATTGTACTTTTTGTACCCACTCCAGGTCCTTACAATAGGAGTGTTCATGCATTTATGCTACTGGATAAAACACTAGAAGTAATTCAGATGGAAACAGCTTCATACCAGGTCTTGTTTCTGAATTACCTAGCCACCAGACACCTTATCCCTGAGACCTTGTTGGTCTCATAACATCTGTGCTCCCACATGCTCAATGGCGTAGCTATACCAGGAGTCTTCTACTCTTCCTCATTCCAAACAAATGTTTTTTGGATGTAGCAAATATGACTTTGAATTTGAATCTGGTCAGGCTGCAAAGCTGTGGAAACCAGGTCTCCATTTTCAGTGCACATTCTGCAGCAAAGACTTTTGGCTGTGTTCTTGAATAGAAGATGTTGACACTGTGGTACTGCCTCTGGATATCAGAAGTGCTCACAGCAGAGCTAATGGAGTGACTATCCTTCCTGGGGAGTGACTATCCTTCCTGGAAGCCTTTGGTAGAGGTCAGGACTGGTTTCTGGACATCTGGCTGTAGCTGTCTACCATGCAGACATCAACATGTGAGACACACACACAGGTACCTAAAAGCTAGACAAGATGTATCCCACCCAACATTTTACCAGTGCATCTTTACATCAAACAAGAACACGGATGGATGCCAGCACCTAGTTCCTTCAGTTAAAGCAACTCTGTGTACGCACAGCAGCCTTGGCAGTCTTAGCAGCTGAGATCTGAGTAGGAGTTAATATGTAAGATATATACACAGATGGCTGCCATAGCACTGGCTTTGTAGGTTGCTGTCATTGACATTGGGGCCTATATTCTATATAAATACACTGCATTGGGTGTCAGGTAAAAAAGGTATTCATCTGGATCCTATCCAAAACCCTGACTGTTCCAGTGAATGGTGTGTTCACCCAGATTTCAGACTGGTTTTGCTGTCAATGAACAGACTAAACTTTGTTTAATTAGAGCAAACATAAGCATGTGCAGCAGAGGGAAGGAAAGCCACTTGAAAACTATTATCTCTTGCAGTTCACCTGAATTGTTAAACAAAGCTAGAAGCAGACTCTTGTAATTGTTTTCAAAAGCATCTCTGTTCTGTATTTTCATATTTTTATGAAGTAAAACAAATTTTAAAAATTATTCCTTATAATGCTTTTGATTTCCACAGATTTGCTTTACAAATGGTACATTCAGTACATAACAATCTGTTCTTTTCTTTAGTGATACTTTTCTTTCCACTTCTACATGTAGATTCATTGAATTTTTTAAAATCTGTCTAGAAATATGGATCCATCCTGGGTGGCAAACAACTTGGGATATCAGTGTAAAGTATTAACGATTTAATTCTTTTCTTGATAATATTTGACTTGCTTGCTCTGAAATAAAAGTAATTATTTAAAACATCTAATATTTCACCATAGTTGCAACATGTAGTTGACCACCAGACTGATGAATTGACTTCCAATTCTACCTGAACTTGGTTCTATTCAAGTTAGCGAAAAGTAATACACAACCAGTTTTTTGGGACAAAAAAGACCCACAGTATGTAAGAGATTAACTATCAGCATGTTTCTGGGTTAATTAAAAACTTAACAAACCCTTCACATTTCTTGAATGAGAAACTTTGGAGTTAAATCTTAAATCTGACAGAAATAAAAACTTTCAGTTTGAGAGTTCATAAACTTTTGTAATTTGCAACCATGAAAATGGACAGGGAGCATGAGGTAAGTGGTTACATCTGGATGGCAAAACTATTTGTGAATTCTGCACATTTCTTTGCTTCTAACCGTGCCATTCCTGTACCTTTTCAAGTCGTACAGAGGGTAGCCAAACCAAAAGTTACTAGTGAGTTTTATTAGAAAACGCTTTATTTTTACGTGCTGTTAAAAAGCTCATATAAAAGCATAAAAAGCTCTAAGTATTCTTGAAGAGCAGCCTTTTTATTTTTAGATTGTGTACCTCTTACTGATTACGAGACCAACTGCTAGCACTTGAGAGTGGAATACTGACTTAATACCTTGTAACTGATTTAGAATTCATTGCTATTAAAGATCAGAATAGAAATTTTGTTGTCTGCCTTTTTCTTTTTCTATTGTGCTCTTAAGTCTCTCATGGAATACCTGATAGGAGATCCATTGTAGAACTTCTGTCCTTTCACATACCACCATGAAATATGAGTATGCAAAAATATTAGTGGTAGGAACATAGTAATTTCTGGGTAAGAAAAAACCCAACCCTCTACGATGCATTAATTTTATGAAAAAAACTATTTTGGAGATGAACCCCCTTCTACACATCCCTGTTTTTGTTGGTTTTTTATAAAAATTAAACATAAAAGGAATACTTACTGTTCAAAAGTAACAGGACTCAAGTAGTCCTAAATAAAAGTAACTCAGTTATTGAGGTTAAACCCTAAGCTCTTTTTTTTCCTATCCTGATCTGGGAACAGTCATGTTAGGTAAATCACAAATCATGGGGGTTTTGTTGGTTTTATTTTACTTTAACTTTCTATGATTCCAGTTCTCTGGCTGGTCAGATCAAAGCATATTTTCTTGATTGATTATGGGAGTTTAATGCCACTCTAAGAACTCATATTTAATTAAAGAACAAGATCAAAGTCTTCCTTTTGATCAATGCAAATTTGGCATATGTATGAACTCTGGATACACAAGACTAAGCCTGGAAGAGGGACTGAGATCACCACAGTGCTGGCAATCTGGCTGACATCAAATGCCTTCCTTGAGGAAAATCAAATTATAGACTCATAGAACTGCAGAGATGTTGGCTAAGGGTGATCTAGTCCAACCCTCTGCTTGAAACAGGGCTATTACCAACAGCAGACGAGAGCTACCAGGGCATTCTTGTTTCACAAATCTCCAAGTCCATAAGCTTCCTGGGCAACCTGTCCCAGCGCTGCATTTGCCCCAGTGAATGTTTTTCACTTGATGTCTAATCTGAACACCTCAGGCAACAGTTAGAGGGAAGTTTTGTTTCTTCATCTCTGTCACATCACTTCACGTAGTTGTAAACAGTTGTATCACCCTGCAGCCTCCTTCTGCGTAGGCTAAACAAGGTCAGCTCTGAGTCTTTCCTGGCATGCCCTGTGCTCCAGGCTGCCAGTGAATACCCCAGTGATATGGGTCCGTGTATCAACTGTTGGGGTACTGTGCCTGCTGGCCAGTTGGATGTTGAGGCATCATCCATGGTAATTCTTCAGTCCACGTGAAAAATGTGCTCTTTCAGGCCACACATCCTTGGTTTCTAGACATGATGACAAATGATGTCAAAAGCCTTACTAAAGGCAAATTTGTTACTACCCTACCGTTCCAGCTGATTAATAATCTACTCATTTTCCTATTAGAAGGACAAGTAAAAGTCAAAGGTACATTTGGTCTTGAGGAACCAAAAAAAATTTTTTTTTGTTCCTTAAGTGGTGTGACAACTGTGTGTGAGTGGATGACAATGTGTATCTTGAAAATATTTATATTACCTGCTTTCACTCCTGAAGTCCTTTTCTTTTACACTGACACTTCCTTCAGCTTTATGCATGTTTTGNTGCTTTCACTCCTGAAGTCCTTTTTTTTTCCTGTAAAAGTCCTTCTTTTACACTGACATTTCCTTCAGTTTTATGCATGTTTTTTCAGAGAAAACCATATGCCAATATCTGGTAATGATTATGAAATAATAATATATTTTCAGTGTTGAATAGATGCTTTCACATTAAGTACAATTAAAAAGGCAAACAATCGAGTACCAACTTTAACACTGTGAAAACTGAAAAATAATAAACTGCCCAGTTCTATGTAGAACCATTTTGGCACATAGCCCATTTATTTGCCAGAATTTTCTAGGCTGGAAAAAAAATGGTTATCTCTGCCACTTCTTCATACCATTCATGTGTCATAACAGTCAAATCCTTTTATCTAGACAAATCTGTTCTTTTGATCACTAATAGCTCCACCATTTAGATCAAGTAAGACATTTTGATAGTTTTATAAACTCCTTGTTGTTTCCGAGTTCCTTTAATAAATTATTGATCTCACCATTTCTCTTCTAGCCTTGAAAAGCAGAGGTTTTAATACCACAGGTTGAATTAGAGGATAAAATCCTGAATTAAGAGTTACTCTGAGTCCTTCTATTTTGCCTTCTGAGAACTGCTTTTATAACTTAAAGCTGTATTTCTGTAATCTTCTGGAGTTAGTAAAAAGGATCTGGGAAAATGATAATTTAGACTTTCCATGTGTGTAGTCCATGTGCAGCAAGTGGTCAAGAGGCCACTCTATAGCTGACAAAAAGCTGAGCTAAGGCCAATTTTCTGACCCAACAACAAAAAAACTCAAAATAAACCCATCTCAAAACAAGAACAAGAAAAAAGCATCAAACCACATAAACAAACAAGATTTTAGCTTTCTGGTGATAAAAAATGCAAAAATGCAAATGTTTGGGTTATAGCTGTTCCCCGAAACAGTCAAGAACACAACTATGATGTGGTTAATTTAAGTTGAACATCATCATATTTTATGGTGCATTGTTCCAGTCAGTTTATTGTGATTTCTATCTTATTTAAATCAAATGCCATGCAATCAACTCAGTCACACATAACCCCTCCCCCTCCACAAAAACCACACCCACATATTTAGAAGGTGTTTTATTAAAAAAAGTTGAGTATAATCAGCACTCTCTTTCCAATTCTACTGGACTTCTACATAGGATTGCCAGCAAGATTAACAGTAAAATGTAAGATATTTAAAAATCCCACTGAAGTACTTTCCAGAGATGGGTTACAGCTTTTTGAAAAACACTTCCCTGCACAGAACAGCAGGATGCTTGATCCCTAAAAATTCATTGTTGATGGATCATTGAGAGTTCATGATCAGTAATACACAGAATTTACCACAGTGTGGTGGAAAATCTTGTTAACTGCAGTCAGTGGATGGAAGTCCAAAGTGGAATGACAGCAAAAATGTGAAGCAATTATCATTAATCTTGTATCTCAAAATTTATAACTGTTGGAGGTAAACTCATTTGCTTCCCCAAGAGAGACTGGAGGGGAATTATTCTAAGTGTGGACGTGCGGAGGAGGAAAAAAAGGATGGAAGAGAAAGAAAGATGGAAGAACAGCGTGCATTTTAACTTGCCTCTCTCTTTCATGGAATCATAAAGACTAACTCCAAAACGGACCCTTTGATTATATAATGTCACCTTCTGTAGATTATAAATTAGTCAACTATAGTCATCCTGTATTTTCCTGTAATCTGCATTTCTTTAAAACTTATCTTTTAAACCACTATTTGAATACATCAGAGGCTGCACAATTATCCATTTTCATTGCTTGTTCATGGTAATTTTTTAAGAAAGGGCTTTATTGTTGATTCAATATCTCTTACAAAAGTGCTTTAACTACCTTATGCTGATAGAGCTATCCTGTCAGACTGTCAGGTAAAAGGTGGCTAAGAACCACTGCAACATTACAGCTCATTTTACTTTTTCCTACAATCTTGGTGTTTTAAACGTATAAAGAGTAAACTTTGTTCTCTCTCCTTCTACTCTAGAAAAGATTCAGCTCCAGATTCCCTCTTCTACAGCTTTGGGGTGAAAGTCTAAGTCATTCGTTTTTTGCCTGAGTATGACTGTCTGTCTCTAGTTAGCTACCACAGAAGCTGCCAGCAAATTCTGCATAGTGTAGGAAACAAGAAAGATGAAAAAAGTCTGTAAAACAAGTATGGAAGAATTTGAGAAGAACAAGTATCATATATGATATAAAATAGATCCTAAGAAAAGCAGCCAGCTAAACTGTAGCAGGAATCTTTTAATTTGAGGTCAGCCTGAAATACTGGGGAAAAGGAAAAAAAACCTGAAGTTGAATCAAGGTCCCCAGCTTGGTACTGCTGCTCTTGATGCAAAGGATAATCTCAGAAAACCTTGTGCAAAGAGGGCACAATTTTTATTTGTAAACTCACGATTATTAAAATTCTGGTCATGAGTAATTCGAGTTGCATAGCATTTATAAATAATAGTGCTTTGTAACAGTTACTGGTAACATCCTTACACAAATGCACTTACCCTTGTTCCCATGCAGGAATGGGAGATTAAAGGGAATGCACATGAGGCTTCAGAGAGTTCGTTTCTATTGCACTTACATTGAATTTCTCTTAGCAGCTCCCATTTAGCTATGAAAAATTCCTAATTCTACTGGTTATTAGCATGAATTTAAGGCATGATAGCACAAGAGAAATCTCATTTTGCATCACTGTACTTTTTCAGAATTTTGTAGAAAGTAGTCATTAAGAAGTAAGAGAACTTGGGTCTTAGGTTTAAGACCCACAGAAATACAGATTTATAGTTTGATCTTTTGAGAGGTGGCTAAAAGTATTATAGGAATAACTAGATCTGGCCTGATTCCTTTACATATTTTTTCTGTCTTCTCACTGGAATAATTACCAGAAAAAGCAACAAAAGTCTCGATATCTTATGTCAGAAACGACAGATTGGAAGGGAATTCTCATCCCCTCATTTGCACATTCTTCATTATTTCTGGCTTATGGTTATATGGTTTGTGTACTTCTTGGTACTCAGAGGACAGGTTTTACACATCTTTAACACCATGCTTATTTATAGAAAGCTTCTTTTGCTACCAGATGATTATCAGTAATTTTCAGACACTATTTCTTCATTTTAACTTCTTTTAAGCTTTTTTTTCAACATGTGGTCAAAATTACTGAGGCATAAGCGTAAATTTATATAAAATTCTTGTTAGAAGTCTTCAGAAAAGCTACAGACTCTACTGAAAAGCTTTTTTCTCCTGCTTTATTTGGCTAGAAGGGAAGCTATGTGTAGTTTAGTGTCAGTCATTTTCACTCAACAGCTCAACACTTTAGGGTCAGAAGTTTGCAGATTTTGTGTATGGTCCCCTGAAAATTGTTTTTAATACCCGCTTATTTATTAAAAGAAAAACGAGCAAAAATCCCTCCAAAACGTAACAGAGAGGGTTATGGAATTTTGGAACCTGTAAATTGTGTTTGCAGCAAATGGTTTATCAAGAAACTTCAATGAATAAATAGGGAGAGTTACAAAAGTATCCTGCATGTTGAATGCATCTGCAAGTAGTTAGAATGCCTATTACTACAAACATGAAAAAGATCAATGAAAGCCTTATGTAAAGTCAATGTAAATGTATTGATTAAGAAAAATCTGGATCGGCTTTATAATTATTCTCTCTCTTTTATCTTTTTTTTTCTTTTTGGTAAAGAAATTTCTCACAAAAACACAGCTTCTAAAAAAATCACCTGTGCGATATGATTTACAAGCAATCCATACTAATCCCATCTAGTGCTGGAAAGAGGGCATCTTCTCTGCACCATATTTCTATTGCTACAAAATACACCACAGTAATTATAGTACAAAGCTTGATGCTGAAATGAGCAGTCCTTAGACAATGCAGGGAATTCTTTTTCTGCCTAAGATTTTGACTTCCCATGACAACAGCCACCCTCAAAAGGAGTGAACTTTCAATTCACAATTCAATTTCACAACATTGAAATTAGACATTATAATAACAACGATCAGATTTCCAGAAGCATCTTTTAAGAGCAAAATCTGATGGCTCAGTTATACTCTCATTTACAAAATCCTACCCTAAAGCAAAAAGTGATGATACTTTAGAAAAATGTGCTTTTTCAGTGTGTTCAAATACAAGAGTAGGAGAGGTGAGAGAAAAAAAACCAGGTATTTTTTCTAATAAGTGTGCATAAAAATCAGATGACAGCCTGAAATCCACTTCAAGTTATCGCATGCTTCCATAACTCTGACCTTCTCTACATGAAGTTTCTGCCACTGATTTTGCTACATGTAAAGCAGGTGATTATCTTTGCTCAGTATAGGTTTTCTCATCCATCAGCTTTTGCATGTCCTCTGATTTTAATTTTTGTGGATGCAGACAACTAGGTTTTTTTCAGCATTCCATGGAGGAGGATGATATGTAACATTATTTCCCTGCTGCCTGACGACCACTTTATTTCTTACACCTTTTTCATGGCCATGTCTGAAAGCAGTTTGTCCTTGGCATTCTTTTCAGCAATTGTTACTGGACTTTCTTCAATTTTCCTTGGCCTATTTAATTTTTTTTCTTTTCAATTTCTCCTATTCTCAAAGTCATCCAATTTTTCATGAGCAACAACATGGCATTAGTGCACACTTCTTTTTTCCTGTCAAGAGCATAAATGAACCAAGTCTTATACCAACAGCAAACTTTGGGAAAGTCTATACTCATTCTGAATCATCTATTATAGATATTTTCAGTACTTTGAGATATTTTCACTATTTATTTTCTATGCGTAATCTTCCTTTTAGTCAAAATTCTTGCCTTCTCTACTTATTTAGCAAATTCATTTCGGCTCATAATTTCCAGTAAGATATTATATCATATTGTTTATGCAAGCATAGTTATGCTTGAACTGCAGTATATGTTTCATTAAGAATACTTTTTACACCAGCAAAGAAATTCCTACCCTACGTGCTAATTATCTGAAAATTTTGAAATGGGTGCTCATGCAATTATCTAATCTTGACTACATTCAGATGTCTAAGTCAAGCTCCATTCTGATAAATTTTTTGTCTTGATTTCTGTTATTCAGTTTGCCTCTTCCATTTCATACTGAAATAATTAATCTTATTGAAAGCTAAGGCAAACTAATCATTTTAGTATGGGGGCTATATCTAGATTATCTTAAATCTCAACCTCGGCCTTCTTGTTTCTTTTTTATTTATTCTGTTTTTATTTATATTCCCAAAGTGCCTTTCTTTCCTATTTATTTTAATATCCTTTAAAGGTCTAATTCAGCTTGACTTTTCGCTATTCTCATTTTATCCTAACATTTCTTGACCTCAAAAGATGATTTCTTGGCTGTTCAGTCCTTTTTTCCATTCCTTAGAGCTCTCTGCTTACTCCTAATATCCTTTTTGTTTATTCATTTAGCTAGGTCTGATGCTCTTCCTTGCACGTTTTTCTTTTCAAATGGAAGCATGTTCTAGATAGTTTATGAAACTTTGCCTAAAGCTTTCCTCTATATAATAGTCTTGTGTTTAGGCCAGATGACTTAATTAACTAGAATTTCCCTTTTTTAAATAGAGGAATAGAGGTAGTGATTTTTTTCTGTATTAAACTGAACCTGTTAATGAATACACCTTGGTAAGGTTATTTTCCTATTCCAAAATATCTAAAATGTCTTCAGACTAGGTGTGTGATATGATTCTTAGCTGTCTCAGTAGTTCTGTGGAAACTTTCACATTTTTAAGGCCTCATTATGAGTAACAGATTATGTTCTCCAATCTATTACTGTGAAAGCAAAGTCTTCCACACTGTTAAAGAGCCATTACTCTGAAATAATACCATAATGATTCCTCTTCATAGCATCCCTCAGCGCTGGCTTCTAAAACTCCATGAGCTTGAGATCAGCAAAATTCCTTTTTCTTTCTCTCTTTTTCATTCTTCTCAATCAGTAAATCCTAGTGATGCTTCACCTCTTTTGTTTTTATTCTTATCTTTTCTGGGTGACTTAGCTATACTCCATGGATGGCTCTGTGTTTCTGTTAGTCTCTTTCCCATAACCCTGCTCCCTTCATTTTGTTTCCCAGATTGCTTGAAGGTGTATGCAAAACGTTCATTTCTCTTTGTTCCTCCATACCACTAACCAGATCAAGTTTCCTACACAGACAACACACAGTCATTTCTTTACAAATTAGACAATTTCAACTAACATTAGGGTTCATATTTTCTTTCTTTGGTTTATCTGTCTTACAACCAGTGAAATTCCTTTCTCTTTTGCTGTATCTTTTAAAAAATTGTTTTTATTATCTCTCTGTAATAAAACTTAATATGTAAGTTTAATAAACTTCTCAATACATCTCTCTTCATCATAAAGACCCTTTGGTTTCACCAACTTCATTGTGAAAACTGCTCCATCCATACAACCTCAGAAAAGTCCTTTTCCTGTCTACTATATCCCTACTTACTGGTTTTCTGACCCATATTTCTTACCCTGCGAATCCTTCACTCCCCTTCTCAGACATATGGGAATGATTATGTTTTGCAGTAGACTCATTCCAAGCTCACCCACCTAAAACTCCCAAGCTTTCTTTACTGTCTCTCTGAATAAAACTCTGGTTCTTCGGTCCAAGTGTGGTAGCTAATGTCTCTTGGCAGAAACCCTGACTTTTCTCATGCTAATGTCCTTGTTGTAGGTCCTGGCATTAGTAACACAGATCTGGGCTTAGGACATCCTCCAAGGTGTTTAAGCAGGCAGATGTAATATAAAATTCATGGGCCAAATATAGTACACTTAGCTACTCATTTGGCTTTCCAGGGCTAAAAGGCAGGATGAACAGCTTTTTCCTAGTGACTTTTTCCTTCCAAGGCAATGACTGAATAATCATAGAATAACTGAGGAGAATTATGAGAGGTGCTCAAGCTCAAGATCATCTTTGGGGCCTCCTCTGGACTTGCTCCAATAGCTCCATGTCTTTCTTGTTCTGAGGATCCCAGAGCTGGATGCAGTACTCCAGGTGGGGTCTCATGAGACACTTCTTCTGAGGCAGTCAAAATGTTCAAACCTCTTGAGTAATCATGATCTACCAGAAGACATATGCTGACAGGTCAGAAAGTACTGGGTCCCTGTGCTACCTCACTGCAATGCTTTACCAAAAGATAAAAGGAAAAGCAATGAGGTAGCTAAAGTGTGCATATATGGTATTTATAGACACTGTCCACCTTCAGCCAAACAAGGATTAAAAATTGCAGCACCTAGTAGCCTCACCAGCAGTCTGTGCACTACCAGTAAAAACTCTCAAGTCACGTTTCATGCCTTTGGCCTGACTTTGCAGGTGTTTTTCTAAAGAACCCATTTAACTCCCCATCACAAAAACTGGCATGTAAAATATGCCCTGAGTTGCAGGAACTGTCTCAAATAATCCTTGTTTGTTTAGGGAGGATTCCTTCTCAAAAAATATTTCTTCCACAAAGGGGGGTGATGTGTATTTTTCTAAACTTTAACCAAAAGATATGTTCTGAAAATACATTTTCAATAAAAATAGTTTATTTTGGACTGATATGGCAGTCATGTTTTTTAGCACATTAACAAAATGATCTAGTATTTCTGAGTCCTTGAGCATCCATCTGTTGTTATGTTTTTTCCATTGCAGAGAACATACTCAGTCAAGACCACTAAAAAAGGCATTTAAGTGACCTGAATGTGAGAAGAATTCAGCTTTGTGCCCTTATTCTCACTCCCAACTCCTATTTCATTCTCCTCCCCAAAGGAGACAGGACTCTGACTCTGTGTGTTGGCCCATCCACTGGGTCTCTGCATCTTGTTCCCTCACTCACCCCGCAATGGTCCTCTTTGTGTCCTCTTTGCTTGTCCTAAGCCAAAAGTCTAAGTCTGGCAATGGCCATCTTTCTTCAGGACCTGGAGAAAAGGAAGAGCTACTTCCACATACTGCACCAAATATAGAATCATAGAATGTTTTGGGTTGGGAGGGACCTTTAAAAATCATCTATTGCAAACCTCCTGCAATGATCAGGGCCATCTTCAATTAGATCAAGTTGCTCAGAATCCCTTCCAGCCTGGCCATGAAAGTTTCCAGGGATGGGGCATCTACCACTTCCATGGGAAACCTATTCTAGTGCTTTACCACCCTCATTTAAAAAACATATTTCTTATATCTAATCCATATTAACCCTCCTTCAATTAGCCCTAGTTCTGTTGGAAAAGGGTCTGCTAAAATGTTTGTCCCTATTTTTCTTATAGCGCCCTTCAAGTACCTGAAAGGCTGCTATAAGGTCCTCCCAGAGCCTTCTCTTCTCCAGACTGAATAATCTTAGCTCTCTGAGCCTTTCCTCAAAGGAGAGGTGCTCCACCCCTCTGATAATCTCCATGGACCTCCTCTGGATCTGCTCTAACAGGTCTATGTCCTTCCTGTGCTGTATGAGCACATTTGAGACCTTACCCAGCAATAAAGATGTTTGCAGCTGCTGCTCCAGTGTACACCCAGGGCTTGGAAATGTGTGGTTCCCTTGAGGCAAGAGTATCATAGCTAGAGAACCTCTGGTCTGGAACCTCAGCTACACTAAAGGCTCTGGACACAGGAATACCAACTGCACTGTAAGGAAGTAAGAATGTGATTGGAATAGCAAATAAATATATACAGTAACCACGATTATTTAATGTTATATTGTAATGGAATTTATTTTCTTCCAAAGCATTTCCTGAAAATAAAATTAGGCTTTGTTGCAACTGGCATATTTCTATAATCTATTTTTATCGCTGTAGACACTGGGGAAACAGTAAAACTGTTTAACATTCCCTGCTCTATTGATTTAGCCTGAGCCTTTTGGAACCACTTTATAGACTCATGCAATGGGTGATACTTGTTGCTGAACAACAGGTCAGGTTGTTTTCTGTGTAACTGAGACATGAACAGTCTCTTCATGTGGAGGACATCACATATTTGTCATGCAGGTATGAATTTACCTATAGTTTAGTCCCCCTTCCTGCAAAGTAAAAAGGGATTTACTTGATTAATTTTTGGGACTGCTGTATGGCCTAAAAAAAGCATTTCGAAGTTGCACACATAAGAAGATTCATGCATATGCTATTTTTTTTTTTTACAGAGCAGCAATAATTAGTTACAAAATGGTATCTGTAACATTTCAGCACTGATTACTCCTACAACTTACTAGTTTTTTTAACTGTGGATGTATCAGCAGTAAACAGAATACTGAAGCCAGTGTTTTTTAGCATATATCCTATGCAGTATTTTGGCATACACAACCAGCCTACTTCATCATATAAAAGTAGAAAAAAAGTACAAAAGTAATTCATTAGAGCATTTATTTCACCACACATTTTTCCTGAGCTTTGTAATTTTGAGAAATAGTATATTAGATTCTCTTTCATTTGATTTGCTTTCACAAAGCACATGAACAAAATGGCAGAGCTGATTCACCCAGGCTTTGTTTCATCAAACTAAGTCATACATGTGAACTCAAAGAAAGAAGGTGGCTTCTCCCTTTCCCAGTATTGTTGTATGCTTTCACAAGCAAAACTTTGGGAGATGTAATAAAATAAACAGCATGTTTTTAAACAGATGTTCTTGTGCTGGTCTGCATGGGAACAGCTGATATATGAGGGAATAGTCTAAGACCCATTACAAAAATAATATTTAAATTGGAACAAGTGCTCTTGTGATTTACACCTAATGTTCTCACTCTGACAGACAGCCAAATGTTACAGAGAAAACTTCCAATGCCTGTTCTCATTCTGAAGCAGCACAGAAGACTTGTGGAGAGAAACGTATGAAGGGTGTATGAAACCTTCCAGAGTAAGTTTTAAGGTGAAGTTCAGTGTAGCATTGTATGTAATGGGCTTGATTACAGCTACTCTCAAACTTTTAAAAACCATATTTATTTTTAGTATCTAGCTTGGCTTTAAGACCAGGTATTTCAGGGGTGTCTAGGAGAGCTAAATATTAAAGTTGTTTTGAGTTTGACTCCTGAGCTACCATTCAAAAAACCTGATTCAACAGGGCCCCTGGGAGCTCAGAGCACCTTGTTGTATCAAATTTTACGTCAGCTTCAAAACGTCTCCCATACAATGCTAACTGCTTAAGCTGCACTCCAGCTAGAGGTCACCCAACTATTGAAAGCACTCTTTGAGTGCTCAAGGAGGAGAATGAGGATCTACCAGATGGAAAATCAGTGTGGGGGATATCCCATAGAGTGGTGAATCTCTGATAGGGAACACCATGAGCATGAGAAAAGCTTGTCTCGTAGAGGATAGAAGTGCAGGTGAGTGCAGGATGTGTATGGAATTTTAGAGGGAAATTAGGATAGCTGTTCCTGTGGACCTTCTGCTAAACTGGAGGAATAAAATGAGCCAGGGCCATGCTAAATGGAGGGACACACCCATTCCCCACTGGCTCCAGTTTGTCAGGATGTGGGGCTGTCAGTCAGCATGCAAAAAACCTTATTCCTGGCAGAAAGTGTGATGCTCAGATTTAGGATAGGCTATTTAGACTGGTCCACAGTGCAGGGGAGTAGTAGAGAAGATCTAAATTCCACCAAAGAGTGTTTCAGTAAGGAACGATTTATAAAATCCCATCTCACAGCTCATCATTAGAGTATTAGTAAATAAAGGTGCAAGCATATAAGTATCTGTAACTTTTTCTTTAATTTTGAAAAACCCATGCCACGAGGTATACATGCTCTGTTCATATATGAGCCCATAGTTTGATGTGACGGGTGGCAGTATAAGAGCCTAGAATAAAAAATAAAAAATCTAGAAATGGCCTGCATGGAAAAAGCATTTCTCAGATTTATTTTATGAACTCAGACATTTCTTAGAGCTCTGCAAGGAGCTTTTGTAGAGGTTGACTTAGAGATCAGGTCTGGTGTCAGGTCCTAGTTGCTGCCCAGTACCTCAGTGGGTCATGTCGTACAGTGATGGCTACCCTGGACTTTAATGAAGATTTTTGGTAATGTCTCTGGAGTGGCTAGTGCAGAGCATGATGAAAGTGCCTGTGCCCATTTCAGCATGGAGCCAAACCAAACACACCTAAGCCTGGGATAGCCTAGAGTTGATCTTATGACCAAATTTCCAAATAAAACTCAAAATACAACAACTTCCTTTTCACTTACTTTTTAAAAAAACTCAACAGAACTTTTTAGAGAAGAGACGTGAAAATTATAAGTGAAAAGAAAATGTTGCATGATCCCTTAGCTAGATGTCTGGAAATCAGCCCTTGAGACAGTCCTGGACTAGAGATCTGATTCCTTTATCTTCTTTATCCACAAGTTTAGTTCATACAAATACAAATCAAAACTCAAACTCTACTTTTGAAGACACAGAAGTATATTCCAAATATTTTCAACTGCCTTTCTTGTTTGGCAAGAGATGACAGCCTTGGATGGAATTAACTTTCCAGTTTGTGCCAGTCTGAAGTTTGCAACAAAACGGTTTTTTTTCTGTTTCATTTTTCTTTTTAAAGCAGGGATTTTTCAGGAACATTGGTGATTTAAATGGCAAAATATTTGGGCCCATTTTGCTCCCTGATTTTGCCACCTAAACATATAATTTCATAAGACTGCCACCAGATGGCACATGCAAGTGCTCTCCAGACACAGTTCTCCAAAGCCCAAAGCCCACTCAAGAAAAAGAGAAGGTAGAATTTGCCATTTGATCTCTATGTCATTGGCTTTCTCATAACCTAGGATACGATACAGGAGTTTTTTCATACTTCTAGCACTCTGGATTTAAATAATTATTCCATCTATGAACAGTGAGGGCAAAAATATTGATAAAGAACTGTATGTCTTTCACATGTACATAATTTTTCCACATTATCCAGAGGACAGAAAAACACTACCAAATTGTTATACTTGTTCACAATTCTTCCTCTGGCCTAACTCTGTAATCCAAGTGTTGATTGTCATCTCATGTAAATTAACTTTATGTTACTTTATATGTTAGGTGCCAAAGAGATATTAAATAACAGATACTTTAATGTAAAAATACTTATGCCTACATTCTCTAACAAAAGTGCAAGGCCCTTTAGATTTTTTTTTTGCATATGCAAATACCTAATCTTTTAGTGCTGGCTAAAACAGACCCTTCAGTGAGAATGCAGAATGAACCATTCTTGAAAAAGGCTCTTTTGGATTAATCTACAATAAAAAAAATGTAGAAGAAAAAATGTGCCAGTGAAAGAGGTCTTGGCAGAAATCAGCTGTGCTAATATTCTGATTGTCTTCATTTTGTGCTGTGACCAGACAGAGTGTGACTACATGACACAATTCACCCTGGGGTCCAACTCCTGAATCACCCCCACTGGGGATTGGACCTCCAAGTCACTTGCCTGGTGGTCTTGTGGAAACACAAAAGCAAAGTATAGGGCTAGGGAGGGCTGGTGGGCTTCTGAGTCTCATCCTCCCCAGGGATCAGCAGAGCAACAGAACAATATGACTGCTGGGTCACCTGTATTATCACTGGCTGAAAAGCCCATTAAGTGAAGTTTGAAAAATCTAGGTTTCTCTGCTGGATATCCTGGGAGACTCAGGACACCGAGAAAAAGGTGAATTTTACTTAGGTTCCCTCTCATTTCTCATAGGTTCCCTTTCCCTTTCTGAAAGGCTGCTGTCCCTCCATTGACTAGGAAGGGAAGACAAGGCAAAGAGCCTCACCTTATGTGAATCTTCTTCTAAGCTCCCACAGAAAATAAACACTGAAATTGGGTCATATAACCACTCCATGTCGACATACTGATATGCTGATATATGATATCCTTTCTCATTCACCCCTCTCTCATGGTAAAATTATATCTAGACCTCTATGTTTTTAAGGTCAAAGAGACGTGTTTTGTTCTCCAGGCAGAATTTAGTGGGATGAGTAAAAGACAGTGATGATAAGGTTAGTTCGTTAGTTACTTAGTTCTCAGGGGTTTTCACTCCCATGTTTTTTTATTCCCCAGGAAAATGTTGCATCTGGTGCAGAAGAAAATAGCAATAAAGTTTCAATTGTAATATCTTTCCTTGAATTTAAAAATGGTGCCTTAGTCATAGGTTTGGTTCCTGTGTTTGCATTCTGAATCATTTCTACTTGGTTTATTGACAACAATAACATTTTGTTACATTTTATTTTCTCGGAGAAATATGAAGGGTAGAACTGCATATTCAGTTCTATCTTTTCCTTTCCAAATTTGAGATTGTGAAGAACCTATTTGGTGTCATTATAGTAAGCAGCAGCAGTTTTGGCATTATTTAAAGAAAATACAAGATTTTCCCCGCTTTCCTAAAATAGCAACAAAATTCACCTGAGATGCAGGCTTTGACAGTAACAGTGTTATCCAGTAGTTTCTTCCGTATGAAACTAACATTACTTTATGTTAGGATGTGGACATTTTGGGACGAATTCATGATAGTAAATGAAAAACCAAAAAGATGGACCAGTTAAATATACGCAGATATCGGTAAGAGATGTCCTACCACAATTCCCCAGGGTTCAGTAGCTAATTTTAAATAAGGAACTTCAGACTTCTTTTGCCACTCAGTATCTCTGAGTTTGGAGTTTGAACGTATCAAATCTCCTTCCAGTTTTCACTTGGCAATGTTAGTTACCATCATTTTCAAATTATTTACTCCTCTTAATGCTGGTTTAGTTTACATCTGAATACGGCCCCTGGTATTAGTTTGGGATTGATGCCTTATGTTTTAACTTTTATAGTTTTCAAATCCTGTACTGCCTAGTGTGTAACTGAAGTTTCTTGTGGCCTGTTAGCTGCTGTTCTCTCGTGCTGGTTAGACACAACAAGCCACTCTAGGTTTGCCCTCCAAGGACACCGAGATTGTCCCAGGCCCCAAAATATGTAAACTAAGGCCTCTGAAGAGGAGGGCGAACTTTGGGTAGTTACATCATTAACTGGGGTTGTAATTGGAGAATTGATCCTGCTATGCAAATGGACCAAGCTTATAAAAGTGTGAAGAACCCATGACCCAGGATCCATCTTCGGTGTAGCCTTTGGACTGCCCAGGGTGTACCTTTGAAGGCCCTTCAAATAAATACCTACCTTTATTCTCTTATTTTGTCTAGTCTCTGTGTTTTAGGTGGCCTCCTCAGGTACCAGGATAATTGAGGATTTTTTCATATTTTAGCACATACATGGGCTAATTTCATCACAGAATGTGTTTAAACTATCTTGTCAGTAATTTTCAGCAACTAAGTACAAAAACGAGCAAGAAGATCTCTTTTTTACTAATGCTACCACAGGTGTGAGAGCAACAGCACTCACAAAATGGTAACTGATGAGTTTGGTGAAAGACTCAGGTTTCCTCCAGTTCAAAGAGAGATGAAAACATGAAAGAACAGAAGAAATAATTTTGAGTGTGAAACTTGGTATGACATAAATTTCATTTATTTCCTTTTTCAGCTTGCTAATACCCTTAATATTTTAAATTACCTATTTAGAAACATTTTAGAATGAAATGACAGGGGTATTTCCAGTTAATCTTAGTAAGAGGTTGGTGCTTCTCCTCAAGACAATTCGTGCGTCACAGTGCTTTCATTTGTCCAACTGCTAATATAAATGATGATCTGTTGAAGTGATCTCTCTTGGCAAGATATAAAACTGGCAAGGATTTCTGGACAGTTGAGTACATTTACTTTATGAACAAGTACACTGTTGTTTGTACCAGCACTCACTGCATTGCATTAAACAGTTCTGTGAATATAATATGACTTTCTACAAGTTTTAACTAATAAATCTTTTGCTGAGAGGATACAAGACTTAGCCATTGGGGCTTCTGTTTTGTAAGCGTTGGTAAGTTTCTTTAAAAATTCTGAGAGAGAGAAATCACGATGATTTGACCATGAAGAAGGGAATGAATGTCCTCCATCTCCTTTGCCCTGTACCATATCTGAACTTAGCGTAATCATCTGGAATGAAATTATGGTCACATTTAAAGAACAGACATGTTTCAACTTCAGTGTATCCCAGATGGCATCATTAACATATGGTCTGCTCTGTTAGAGAAAAATTCTGGTTATGTTGAGTAAATAACTCAGGGTAAATTCTCATGAAGATGGGTGGGTGACAACAATAGTATTTTTTTGTGGAAAATCATCTGGAATCGCTAATTTACTCTGGCTGGTAATTGCTCCACAAGGTGGAGGAGGATGCAAGGTCAGATCCGGACTGACAAAGACTGAGGCCTGTATTAGAAAGAGACTATTTGTCTGTGGGTTGGTGTACTCTGTTTTTACACTCTTTTAAATCTTTTTGTTGATTGAAGACTATTCTGAGAAAATTGGACCTTTTTCATGTCTTGGAAGGTAAAATGTTACAACGTAAGAGCAAGAAAATGCAAAAACTTACCATCTTTTTCTGCACCTGTATTGCAGCATTTTTACTTTTATAGCTCTAAAGAATCATGCTGAAAATCTAGGAATGCTTTTCTGAATCTGTACATAAATTCAAATGATGTTTTGGAATGGAAAAGCTTGTAAGAAAAATACTCATAAAATCTAATTTTGTATGTCACTATATTTATGATACCACCATTCACTGATGGCACAGTACAGTGATTATAAACACAACTGTCAGAGTTTAATCATTCCCATCAGCAGTGATTTCACTCATCCTCAGATGTCCTTAAATGTACCATCTTTAAGCTGACACAGCACAAACTACCAGTATTGTGCCTAGTTGAGAAATGAGGCCCTTGACTCTAAATTGGGCTGCTCAGCAACTTGCAACCCTAAATTTAAAATAACTAAAATAACTGCTTGGTCACCATATAACATCCAGTATAATGCTTTTCACTGCTAGAGAAAGTGCACAGGCATGAAAAAAGGTTCAAAGTAGGATAAAATGGAACATGAAACGGCGGTTTAATCAGCTGCATTTGTTCTTGCAAGTCAGTAAGTATCACTGACCCAGCATCATTTGGGAGGATCAGATTTTCCTATAAAATTTGAAATGGAGTACTTGACTAAGTATAGTCAGTAAAGATCACACTGGACTCTGCAGGGGAGTAGATTTATTTTCCTGAATGCTTTAGCTGTATCCTAACTTGGATGGTTAGATTCAGCATTCTTACATTTCCACTGATCACTGACAGGATATGCTCCAGTTTTGAATCTATTGGTTTAGGATTTTTTCTCTTTTGGTTTGGTTGGTTTTACGGTTTTTTGTGGAGCTGCTTTATTTTTTTCCTGCTGTGATGTGCTAGAAGTAGTTTGTACTGCTGGTAGAGGCAGATTTGGCACATATTGATGAAAAATCAGTTCAAAATAATGGTGCTGGATTGTCAGATTTATATTTGATTTTAGTAGACATGAAAATTAGATGCTCATCTGCCTATTTATATCTGGAGTTTGCACCTGGAAGTAACTGTTGGCCAACAGCTGACTTTCTGGCAGATCTGGTTGCTGTCATTTACTTCTGGTGTCTGACTTAGGAATTTTAGTTTCCCTAATTTTTAGTGCGACTTGGGTGATGTGGACATCTGTGGTGGTCAGTTAACTGAAACTGCAAACAAAATTGCAGGTGAAATAATTTTCCAGAAGAGTTAGAACACTTGGGATACAACCTTCGAGATGACTCTTAAAGACTGTGCAAGATCTCCGTGCTGAGAGATACTATTTGTGTATATGGCTCATAAAACACTTGATATACTTCCTAATTTAGGGTCATTATGCAGTATAAAATAGTTATTAGCAAATTAATAAAAAGAACACACACAGCAACAATGCAAGCACAGAGTCCAAATGAAACCCCAGTGCAATCAGTGGACCTTAATTGATTTCATATGAGCTGTTTCTACCTCCACTTAGTAATTTATGTGAGTGCTTAAAATAATTTTGTGAAATCACTCTGATTAGCATTATACTAAAATGTCTGATAAAACAATGACTTTGTTTTACTAAATTAAAAGGATTTTAACATCAGAATTGATTATATTTTATGAACTTGGACTTTGATGAAGAAAGGAATGTAGTTTCCTTAAAAAAAGATCAGAATTGTTGTATACAGCGGGAAAAAAACATTCATAAGGGCATTAAAGAATAATACTGTGCTCTGTCTTTTGTTAATACAGAATGTGGAATTCCAATTTGCATTTGCATCACTTGGCAAACCTGCTGTAAAAACAAACTCAACACCACCATTCCTCTTTTTTAAAATATTTTGTCTAGTTGTATTACCAGAGATCTTTGTCAGAGATCTTTGCTTGAGGTCAAAGAGGCCATTGTATTGCCTGTATTCACAAAAGTGTAAATAATCTAACAGGACATAGAAGATTGACATGAGTTGAAGGTGTCTCCTTTAGTCTTTGCCAGTTCTTTCCAAATTGAATGCAGATGTATTTAGGGGAAAAACTACTGATGACCCTCAAAATGAAGGAGTACAAGAGTAGCCCTTCCAGTGACAGTAACTTTAATCTAGGTGATATAAATAATTGAAATGCATCTCTCTTAAACTCTTTTAGCCCCAAGGAATAAGTGCCACAAAATGAGTTGAAACAAATTAACAATAAAACATTTTTTCCCAAGTCCAAGGTTTTAACTCAGCATCAAGACAGATAAAACCATTGCCACCATTCTGTTCAGCAGTAAGAAATGCTTTTTACCCATCCTGTTTGCCTCATAAGATATAGTTTCCCCAGAATTCTTCCAGTCAGTGGTTCACTGACAAATAAAAAGTGCCATTTATCCTTCTTCCCTAATGAATGTTCATATCAAGATGTTGCAAAGTTTTAAAAGCCAGTGACTCTCACACAGTTTGCCTAAAATGGAGGTAGTTCATTGAAGTTTTTAAAGTAGATCACAGGACTGAGCCACATTTCTTGTATTGATTTTAAAAAGAAACATAGAAACAGGTATGAAAGTTCTTTAATATGAAAGAAGTCTTACTTCAAGTGCAGCACTGTGTTGTTTGCTCTAGTCTATATGTACTTTCCACCTCTGTGTTGAAAGTAAGGCTTTTCTATATTGTTTAAGAAAACATTTGTGAATCACATTTGATCCAGGGGCTGCATGTTTCAGCTTATATAGAAAATACAAAACAAATGGAAAAAGTTGATCTACCCAGGATCCAAAGTGATTGGGGGTATCTGAACCTAAACTGCCAACACTCAAGAAGATACAACAAACTCATGTAAGGCAAAAACTCCAGAGGTAATAGACGTAAAAAATTTGTCTGGTGCTAGTGGCTGTCTCTTTGTCTCCACGTCTTTAGGGTTAGACTTGCTTGAAATTTTTATACCAGCACTTCCCAACAGAAGACAATATTTTATCATAACCAGCAAAAGGAAAATATGAGTCTCATTTCTTCTCATGTAAATCTGACACCTTGCTGAATATTGTTATATTTTTCATGTCACAGTGGCTGTTGAACCATGTGAAGCAGATTAAATGCAGGGGGAAAAGTAAATGTAGCACAAGCTGCAGACAGCTATCCTTCACACAGGGAGATTCCTTATCTGAAAGGCCTGTTATTGCTTATCTTATCCTTATGTGAGAATGACTAAAGCATGGACAATCCCACCTCAGAAGTGGAGAAAAAATCGAGAACTTTTTGATTCCTAATCTCTCCTTGGAATGAGAGAGGGTGAATTAAAAAATAGCCCATTTACATGAATCTGTTCTTTATCACAGGGCATAGAGTATTCTGCTAAAGGTAAGTGTTCACATTTCTCACCATCTTTAAGCACACCAGGCTAAACCAGAGTCACTGGAGTCAAACAAACCTGCAGAGTTGCTTTATCCTCTATAAAAAAGTCCTTTAGATGGCAACTTCCCAGAATATAATTGTATCTGGATAAGTAATCGCTATTTTCTCACTGGCAACTATTAAATGGGAGTGGTGTTTTAAATTTAGAGTAGTTCAAGTGACTGTTTTTTAACGTCAATTGACTACTTTGCCTATGGACAAAACTAAACTATAACATACTGTGAGCAAATAATTTTACCATCTAAAGCATAGCCCTGAAAGCAGAGCATAGCAGGCTCTTCAAAGGTTTTGGGAACCAAAACATAGAATCATGTCAGAAATCAGAGTAACTTGACCTAAGTACAAAGAGAGTTAACAACTTCTTCCTAAAATGGGAAGAAGCCTTCTGTAGATACAGGGTTCTTTCCCCTGCGTTCTAGTGTCATAGGGTTGAGATGAAGTTCAAAGTCAGACTAAGTCAGTATCTTTGACCTTCTCTTAGCAAAACAAACACTAATAGTCAGTAACAGTTCAATAGCAATGAATATTTTTCTTAAAGGACAGGGTAGAGTCAGGGACTTCGCTCTCTCTTTCCGAGAGTAAGCTTTTTCCACTGCTGGAAGACCGCACTTTAAGTCAGCTCAGAAACTGAATAATGCCAATGCATTAGTGTGGCAAGGGTAGCTCCATGGACATGGAAAATGAAGGAGGAAGGATTTGGATCTTATCAGTCTTGCAGTAACTGAATACAAAAGCCAAGTTCTTGCCTTATGTCTGTATATAATGAAAGAGGAAAATCTTTTGAGAAATTATCATCCCATACTGATTCTACATCTACCTTTTCTTTATCATGTACTTAAACAAGTATTTCTTCATGGTGAATTTTTCTGAGTCTGTACAAAGGTTTGACATCGACATTTTTGTAGAATTTCTTCTATGCCATCTGTCATTTTTGCTTTTCACTTATGACCTTTGATTAGTTTTACTTGCCTTTAACCACGCTTTTTGTCCCTATCTCCTTTTTTTTTTATTATAAACATTTCATGTAGATCTTCTGAACCAATTATAAGCCTTGCCTTTCTAAGATTTTGATCTACCTTTACATTCAGTAAGTAGGAATCATCTTTCTCAAAAATGACTAAATTTTAAGTGTGTTCTGGGATTTTGGCATATTTTTAAATTTTTTTCCCTGTGGTTCATCTATAGTGATGATCTGTGCCTGTGCATCTCACTTATAATGTATAAAGCCTTCATCAAATCGTTGTTCCAATCTCAGGAGGGTAACTATCTCTGCAATAATTCTTGATAATGCAGACAAAATGACATTGCTTGCTGCTGCATTTGGTTGTGTCTGGTAGACCAAATGCTGTCTTCATGTTTAGAATATTTCTAATCTTATTTCTTTACAGCTGAAGTCTAGATTTTCTAAAATAAAATGTCTGTTCAACAGCAGGACACAGTTTAGGGCTGTACTTGCTTTCATACTACATGGAGCCTTTGTAATTTCTTGAAAAGAAGAGTTGTTTCCTTCTTCACTTTTCTTCTGTCCTACAGTCTCCTTGAAGCAGTGACTTTTTTGACCTCATGTTGGATATTGTGGTGGGGTTATGCTTCACAAGTTCACTACTGTAGTGGTACTGTCTTGCTTTTCTTCCAAGAAATTTATCTGGCTTTGCTCTGCTATCACAGAATAACTCAGGTTGGAAGTCTCAAAGCAGGGTAAGCTCTAAGCTCACACCAGGCTGCTTGGGGATTTGGCCAGTTGGGTCTTAAAAGCTTCCAAGAATACAGATCATCCAAACTCCCTGGGCAACCTGTTTTGTTGCTGTTCTGTCCACATGAAGGAAAAGCTTCTTAATATATTATGGCTGAACTTCTTGTTTCAATTTATGTCCATTTTCTTTTGCTCTTCTGTTGACCATCACTGAAGATACTGTCTCTATCTGCTCAGTTACCTCCACATAGCTTCTTCAGACTGGTCTCAGGTCTTCCTCAAACCCATTTCTCCTCCAGGCTGAATAAGGCCTATTCTTAGCCTCTTCTCAGGACAAGTGCTCCAGCCCCTGATAATCTCGATGGTCCTCTGCTGAAGTCACTCCATCTTACTGGTGTCTTTCTTCGGTTGGGTAGGGTGTGTCTGAGGAAACTGGATGCACTACAGTGTTCTAGATGTGGCCCAGAAACTGTCAAGTAAAAGTGAATAACTGCTTATGCTAATACATTCCAGGAAGTTTTCAGCCTTTGATGTGAGGACATGCTGCTAGCTTATATTCATTTGGTCTACCAAGGCCTCGGGTCTTTTCCACAGAGCTGCTCCCTGCCAGTATCCTAGTAGACCCAGCTTGTATCAAAGGTTTCTTCCCAGCTGAATGATCTGGCATCTGTCCTTGCTGAGATCCCATTGGCTCATTCCTCCACCTGTCTATAATGTTTTCAAACTTTTTGCAGCTTCTTCACTTCCAATCACTCAAACACCATAGAGCTTCTCCACCTTCGTGCAGTTGGGGTTTGGCCTCTCTGCTGAGTCTCTGTCATCTTCCCAGACACTATGTATTCCCGATCTTTGTTCCGCATCTTCTTAATGCAGCAACCTGCCACGCGCCTCAACAAACACACGCCTGCTGCAAGTGAGGACATGGTCTCCCACAGTGTCAGTTTAGGCTCCCTCCAGAGCCCTGTTGGGAACAAGGTCTCCTCTTTCCTAGATGCAGCTGCTTGACATTCCCAAATCAGAAGGCAGCCAAGATAAAAGATGAATACATGTTTTAGCATAAACAGCTGGAAAAGTATTTAGCAGCTGATAGGTTTGGTAGAAGAAAAATTGTGGAATAGCAACCCTTTCCCAGCAAAAGTCACTCCAAAGTTTCTAGAAGACTGTCCACAGGTCCCCAAAGATGTTAGAGTAAGGTCTCAGAAGATACAGAAACTGGAAGTACTATGGAAGCAGCCTGGAAACTACTCTGCAAACTATTGTCCCCCTTAGCTTCAGTTTTGCATATTTTAGCAGTTCTTGTTTATGTTAAAGTCACATGCTCCTAGCAGTCTCATGCTCCAATTTGTGTCTCTGAGTCTTACTACAATTCAGTCTTGATTTAGGGATTCCATAAAACCTCAAAATTACATATTTAACTTGACATTCTCAAGTCTGTTGTAAATGCTTGAAAAGTTTCATCCTCTCTTTAAGTTTTCATAGGAAACTGATATCTTTTGAAAGACTCTTTCTCTTCAGGAGTTCTGTTTTCCCAAAATATATGAAGTACAGGCTGATAACTGCTTTATGCCATTTCACTTTTCTGGAATAATAAATGCTTCTCATACCTCTGGCCCAAGAGTACAGATACAAAAAAGAAAATATCTTCGGCCTATATTTTTTTAAAATTATATTCATCCTTATGAAGATATGAAATTCACGCTCAACTTTTCTGCTGTATTTCTGAGGAATTTTTACCGCATTTAATTATTTAGCTTATTAGCTACTAGGCATTTAATAACTCACCACTTCAAACTCTCATGTTTTAAGAAACTGTTTCTCCATTTCTTTAGGCAGTGGTCTGTGGGAAACTTGTGTCAGATTATCTGACAACATAATACTGAGCAAGTTAGCAACATAAAAATGAAAATGTTGTGAAGGTAAGAAATAGACCTCTAAGCAGACATGTCTCAAGAAAAAAATTTTTAAAAATTGCAATACTCAGGTAGTACTTTATTCTACCACAGGCCTGAAAAGGTTATCTATTTAGTGCCAACAGATTATAGAAAAAGGGACAGAAGGGCATTTAAAGACACAGATTTAGACTCTTGCCTGAAGTTGTAAGCAATAAACTACATAGTCCAGAGTCACAAAGAAGGCCAGCAACTGATCCAGAAACTGATGTGACATTTTCTGCTTTGAATACAGTGAACTGATCACCAAACCCCATATTCTTTGAATATTTAGAAACTTTTTTCAGTTTTAAATTTAGTTTCCTTACGCAAAGTTCATTTGGGCATATTCAGGTAAAACATAATTTAGAAGGTTGCTCTGCCCACAGAATTTGCATATGAAGGAAGAAGGTGAACAGCTTTCCAGATTCCTGGAGTGTGTGCAACATATGTTCCTGGCACGGCTGGTGAGGGAGTCAAGCAGGGAAGGCTCCCCACTGGACCTGTTGTTTTTGAACACAGAAGGACTGGTGGGTGATGTTGTGGTCAGAGGCCATCTTGGGCACAGCAATCATGAAATTAGAGTTTTCAGCTCTCAGGGAAATAAGGAGGGGGATCAGCAGCCCTTCCACCTAGGACATCCACAGGGCAGACTTTGGCCTGTTTAGAACACTTGTTGACAGAGTCCCGTGGGAGGCAGTCCTGAAGGGCTGTGGAGTCCAGGAAAACTGGACATTCTTCAAGAAGGAAATACTAAAATACAGAAGCAGGCCATCCTCATGTGCTGAGTAGCGGGGAAGATGACCAGCCTGACTGAACAGAGAGCTCTGTCTGGAACTCAGGAAAATAAGGAGAGTTTGTGACCTTCAAAGGAAGGGGCTGGCAACTCAGGAGGACTACAATGACATAATGAGGTTAAGCAGACAGAAAATTAGAATGGCCAAAGGTCAACTGGAACTTAATCTGTCTAGTGTCATAAAAGACAATAGAAAATGTTTCAATAAATACAAAGCAACAAAGGGAGGGTGAAGGAAAATCCCCTCGGAATACCTTCTTTGCCTTAGCCTTTAATAGCAAGGCAGTCGTTTTCTGGGTACCCAGTCCCCTGAGCTGGGAGACAGAGATGAGGAGCAGAATGAAGCCCCTATAAACCAAGGGAAAATGTTCAGTGAACTTCCACACCACCTTAGACACATACAAGTCTATGGGGCCAGATTGGATCCACCCAGAAGTGCTGAGGGAGTTGGGGGAAGTGCTCTTTGAGCCACTTTCCATCATTTACCAGCAGTCCTGGCTAACTGGGGAGGTCCCAGCTAACTGGAAGTTGGCAAATGGGACAGGATGCAGTTGTTGTCTATCTAGATATCAGTAAAGGTTTTGGCACCATTTCCCACAGCATTCTCCTGGAAAAATTGGTGACTCATGGCTTGGATGGGTAAAAAAACTGGCTGGATGGCTGGGCCCAGAGAGTACTGGTGAATGAAGTTATATCCAGCTGGTGTCTGGTCACAACTGGTGCTCCCACGGCTCAGTGCTGGGGCCGGTTCTGTCTAATATCTTTATTGATGGCCAATCAAGAGCACCTTCCAACAGTTTGCAGATGACACTAGGCTGGGCAGGAGTGTTGATCTGCTGGAGGGCAAGAAGGCTCTGCAGAGGGATCTGGACAAGCTGAATTGTTGGGCTGAGGCAAATTATGAGGTTCAGTAAGTTAACAATAACCCCATGCAGTGCTACAGAGAGGCTGGAAAGCTTCCCAGAGGAAAAGAACCTGGGATTGCTGGTCAGCATTGGCTGAACATGATCCAGCATGTGCCCAGGTGGCCAAGACCAATGGCATCCTGGCCTGTATCAGCAATGGTGTGGCCAGCAGGACCAAGGCAGTGATCACCCCCTGTACTAAGCACCGGTGAGGCTGCACCTCAAATCCTGTGTTTAGTTATGGGCCCCTCACTGCACAAAGGACATTGAGGTGCCAGAGTGTGTCCAGAAAAGGGCAACAGAGCTGGGGAAAGGTTTGGAGCACAAGTCTTATGAGGAGCAGCTGAAGGAGCTGGGGTTGTTTAGCCTGGAGAAAAGGAGATTCAGGGGGAACAGCTACCTGAAATGAGGTTGCAAGAAGGTGGGGTTTGGTCTCTTCTCCAAAGTAATCAATGACAGGACAAGAGGAAATGGCCTCAAGTTGCACAGGAGAAGGTTTAGATATGATATTGGGAAAATGTTTTTCACTGAAAGGGTTGTGAAGCTTTGGAACAGGCTGCTCAGGGAAGTGGTGGAGTCACCATCCCTGGAGATATTTAAAAGATGCATAGATGTGGCACTTACAGACCTGGTTTAGTGGTGGACTTGCCAGTGCTGGTTTAACAGTTGGATTTGATGATCTTAGAGGTCTTTTCCAACCTAAATGATTCTATGATCCTATGTTCCTAAGATGAATACTCTAAAGGTCAGGAGACATACTGCAGAATATACACACACATTCTCCAAAATGAGTGCCAAGTTGCTCTGTATCTCTACTTTATATAGAAAAAGAAATATTAGAAGTGTTTAAAGTGACATAATGCTAGAGTAAGAACCTTATTGACAGGTGACAAATGTTGAACACCCACTAAAATATTATTCTTTTTCATTTCAGTACTCTTCAAAGTTCTAAAAAGGGTGCTTCAATCCAGCAGAAATGAAACATGAACTTCTGCACTTGGAGTGAGAAATGTTGCTTTTTTTAGTATTGGTATAAACTGGATTTTTCAACTCCATTTTCAATTATAGAGATACTTAAAACACCATATAAAGACACTATATCATCAAGGAGCTACGAGAGAACAAAAAAATGCTTATGTTTGGTCATGATGATCCCACAAGACAAGCACTGAAGACATTACTCTGATGCTTAGGGAGATTTTGTTTTATAATTTATCTATCCAAAGAAATTAAGTACTGATGCATTCATCTGTTTTCATTATGCTGGTTATGATAAGATTCCTAAGCGAGGCCCAGAGTAGTGAAATGTGACACAACAACCAAAGGAAAGTCTGGAAAATGTATGTTTAAAATGACAAGTACACTTAGCCTAGTAAATTCTTACCCCTTTTGCTTCCCTGCTCTCTGACCAGTGGTTTCTGCTGATGTGTCAGTGAGAAGAATACTGATTTTATCAGTGCCTCAAAGTGTGCTAATTACCTCATTTCTAAGAAATGCTATATTATGACTGGCAACAGCTCTTTAGCATCCACTCTACTCAGCAGGAATTCTTGGCAGAAGAGAGTTCTTGATGCATGTAATTAGCATTTCCTCTCGTTAAAAATAATTGTTCCTCATTTTCTACTAATTCTTTTCTAGGCTATTGATATACTTGCAGTAACAACAGACAAACCTGAGCAAACTGGGATTTGAAGCATCTTTCCTATGAGGAGAGACTGTGGAAGCTGGGCCTATTTAGTCCAGAAGAGAAGATTGAGAAGGGATCTTATCAATACCTATAAACATCTCAAAGGTGGGTGTCAAGAGGATGTTGCCAGACTCTTTTCAGAGGTGCCCAGTGACAGGATGCGGAGCAGTGGCCATAAACTAAAACACAAGAAGTTCCACCTCAACATGAGGAAGAACTTCTTTACACTGAGGGAGGCAGAGCACTGGAGCAGGCTGCCCAGGGAGGCTGTGGAGTCTCTCTCTGCAGACATACAAAGCCCATGTGGACTGTTCCTGTGCTACCTGCTCCAGGTGACCCTTCCTTGTCAGGGGGGTTTGGATTAGATAATCTCCAGAGGTCCCTTCCAACCTCAAAAATTTTGTGAAATTGTTTCATGAATCTTCCATATGCTGATTTTGTTACTGTTGCCACCCAATCCTGTGCCATTGGCTACACAGTATTTTAAGGATATTAATGTTTGTGTTTGATGAAAGTTATACTTTAAACTTGTTTGGAAAAAATGTATAATGCTGAGAATATGATTGTCCATATCATACTTGTTCTATCTTCTTTGTTTGATGCTTTTATCCTCAGTACAATTTGATATATGATAGAATTCAGTTCAAGATGAAGACACCAAAAGTACTGTCTATATGTAATCTGAGTGCTTAAACTTCCAGTGTAATTAACAAGGATATAGTCAATACAGTCAATGATGTTGAGAGCTATTCAAGCAACCTTCCAGGGTGTGTGTCTGATGTGATTTGAAATTTCATCATTTCATCATCTCACCTTCAAAAAGCCACAAGTATTCTTAAGTTCCATGGCTTCTTAAGCCCTTCATATCTGTGAAGCAGACATCTCAAGTGTCTGGGCATCTTAAATGAAACTAGACGTTGATGTTTAGGCAATGGAAAATCCACCTGAGTAAGCTGAAATTGTTTCTAGGCTCTGCTGTTCCTCAGCTGCCACTATTTTTTCAGGAGCTTGGATAGCTCTTTGGCAATTACAGTTAGTTGTTATAGTATTAAACTTACAATTACCATTATAGGCCTGGGTGACTTGTGATTTCAAACTTTATCTACAACGCTGCTGTAGTTGATGACATTTCTGTCACCATACTGCCAGAAGGACGTAGACACTCCCAATGCACTCCTGAATGAATAATTTCTTTCCTATTCTCACTTCACTCTGTGCTGAAAAGGCCTTTTTTGGTTCTTGAAATACATAATACAGCAGAAAACTTGCCTTCTTTCCCAGGATGATCCAGAGGTAGGAGTAAGATTTGTAGTGTGGGACCTGGCAGAGCTCAGGTTAAGGTACTGCTCTCCACATTATTCTTCTCTCTGTATGATGGCTATCAGTATTATGAAGTATCAAACAGACAAGGGAGAAATATGAATGTGTGAGGTTTTTTGAACTTTACTTTGCTTGGAGATACAGGACAGGAAAAAAAAAAGTATTTTAGACTTCAACTGTATGAATTACTGTCTGCCACTACAGATATAATACCAAAAGTATCTCAAATCCCAGCCAGGTATTTTCAAGTTAGTCAGAAGTAAATTAAATTATAATAAATATTTCAAGTTTAAGTGTCTAATATTAGCAATCAGCATAAAATTATTTTGCTGTAATTACACTACTCTTAAATTACAACAATTCAGCTTTTATACATTCATAATTCATTTACTAAAATAAATGTCACTCAACGGGATGAAGTTCATCCTACTTTGTTGAGCAATGGGTAATCACCCATTACCCAGAAGTTCAGAATTTATAGTCTTAATGAAAGGAATACACTGCAGAAACATGACTATTTTGATTCATCATTTTTATTGCGCAGTGAGCGTAAAGGTGCTGCATTTCATTAACTTATATCCTGTTCTTTTTCAACCATTCTTTTTCTTCATACAGCCTATGGCCCAGACAAAATTTAGATCTTATGCTAATATGTTATACTGCCATTTCTCCTTTTCTTTTCGTATGCATGAACACTGGTTCTGTGAAAATGTAGATATTTTCTAGTGAAACCTTGAAATCTAGTCCATTTCCTAGAACTGAGTCTTTCAGAAGATAAACTGAGTTATTTTTCTTTCTTAGTTTCTTCTACATTCTTTCTCATTCTTGATTACATAACTTTTCTCACTGGTAATATTTGCCGACATTAAGTACAAGAATTACTGCCCTTTATTTTTTTCCAGGCTGCTCAGTAACCATGTTGTGGCCTTCTCAGCTGGCACATTCTGTTCTTAATTAGGTTTACAGATATTTTGACTCATTCAAAGTCTCACTAATGCTCTGTCTCTGGCCTGTGATGGTCTTTTATCACAGGTCTAATTGTTTTTGTCTTTTTGGAGATGGCTGAAGAGACAGGAAATAGTTCTTTTTGTGTATGTTGCAGATGGTTCCATCCACTTCTTATTTTTCTCCCTGCAGACGTCTTTGATGTGTTATTTCTTCATTCCTCTTCATTTTAGACATTCCTCTCCTTGGCACAGATCTTCATGAGAACTTTAGTGTGGCTTCACTGGTCTTGCTTTCTGAATTTCACTGCGTATCTGGAGATTGACTCTTTCAGAAGAAAACTGAACGCACACACGGATGTGATTGTCTTTGCTATCTTACTTGTCAAGCCTGAGAGTAACTATCACTCTTTCACTATTTGCAACTCCTTCTTGACATCTGACCAGTACAACACACTTGGGTTGAGACACTCCCATGCACTAAGGGCTTTCACATTCACAATATACTTCTTCCAATAATGCTTATTAACATTGCTCATAACCTTTATTTTACATTTAGGTGAATAGTTGCACTGACTGCCTGTAGACACAGGATCAAATAATTAGACCGTATGGGAAATAAAAGAATTTTCTCATAAACTGGTCTGTTTGTAGGAAAGTACAGCTCAGTTTTACAGATGTGAAAGCTATTGCTAGTTCAGATTTGCTTGTATATCCCTGCTGTTCTGTATAGTGCCCTGTATCATAAGAGCCTCCAAGTACTGCCATGAGGTGAGTATGAGGAAATAATTTTAGCAATCTAAAATGTGACTAACCAGTAGAATCTGCCCTCTGAACTTCCTGACATGTTAAGCTGGTGTCTTCCCTTTGATAACTTATTGCAGCTCAGATGAAATCAAAGGACCTGCGGCAATTCAAAGGAGCTGAGAATTCTTATTGTATTCAAACAATGGAAAGACAGTTCCTGACATTAACACGAACAAATAAGAACTTCATTTCAGAAGAAAGAAAATTGAATGTAACGAATCATGCAACATCTAGTCTTGCAAGGACAAATAATGTGTTCAAGTTTCTTGTATAATCATGCAAAGGAATACCTGCAGCTTAAGTAGCAGTTTTGGACAGGCTGGGTATACATATAGTAATATAACTAATTATGACACTTTATACTTAACACCTTTCATCACAATCACTATCAAGCACTAGTCATTTGATCCTTACAACATGTCTGTAGAAGACTATTATACTGTTGCAGAGATTGCACACAGAGATTGAATGGTTTGGGTTAGGCCACACAGCAAGTGAGTAGCAGAGCCAAAAGGAGAGCGTGAGTGTTGGCTTCCAGCCCTGTGCTCCAACTACTGGACTGCACTTCCTTAATACTTAAATCCCATATTGCTCCTCTAACAGAGCTACCGAAACTTTTGAGCACTCCTAAGTTTTGGTGTAATATCAAACCTGTTGTGTTTCTCTCTCCTAGCTCCTTTAAGATGTCACAAAATACTGTAATTACACTTTTAAGGGTCTCATTTTACAGGCTGCCCCAGGTCGCCCAGCCCTGGTGGGGGTCAGCCTGACATTGTGTAGCTCCCATACGCTGTCCCCAGCACACAATTGCTGGCTGCGGCTGCTCGTCTGCTCGCTTTCGTCATGGTCTCAGTGTTATGCCCCTAGCTCTGCTGTGTGAGTGGCTGGACCATTCTGTGCTTAAATAATTCCAGCTATAGGCTAGCTAATGGGAAACAGATGTCTCCCTGGCACTGGCGGGAGCTTTCGGTACTGCCGCTCCCGTAGCTTCTCACTGGCAGACGTTCAGGTAACTGCTCTGGGACAGCCGCGACCGCCCAGAGCTCTGCCTGTGCCTCGGAGGGCAGAGGGCGAGGGAGAAGGAGAAGGGGGCGAGCGGAGGGCGGAGCAGCCCTCGGGCAGCTGCCGTGCCGGCGATGGATGGAGCGGGGCCGCCCGCCCGCCCGCTGCCCGGCGGGGCCCGGGGACACCGCGCTGCTGGGACGGGTCGGGGCAACCCGGCTCGGGGGCACGGCATCGCACGGGTTCCGCTTCCTGTGACCGCGACAACAAACTCAGGTTTACAAACTCTGCGCTTCACGCTGCGCCGCGGGGGCTCGTGGAGCTGCGCGAAACAGCGCTTCCCGAGCCAGCATGATGCTCGGGAAATGAGGCAAAAAACCAACCACGGAGAGGAGGAGGAAAAAAAAAGGTAGGAAACGCCGAAGATAGAGCCTTACACGCTGCCTCTTTGTGCTGCAGCAGGCGGGGGTGTGACTGAGTCCCCAAAGCACCCACCCTCCGGGGTGCCACCCAATGGCTGCCGTGTGCTCCGCACAGCCCCTCCCGCCCGCCTCGGCTGAGCGGGACCCGCCGGGACACTGCCCGGACTGGCTCACACGGGCTGTGACATATAAAGGCTGTCAGCAGCTCCTCTGGCCAGAAGCTGCACAACCAGCACAGTTTTGTTCTTTGGGGGGTTGTAATAAGAGACACTTCTTCTCAAAGGTTCATATCATCACATAGGAGAGTGCTATATATACTGGGAGAACAATAGACTGTTCTTTTTTTCTTGGTATTATCCAGAGGTAAGCCATTCAGCTCCGTAAGTTTGCTTTGCATGCAGTTTTATCAGTGCTCATCACATTTTGCTGGACTTAAGATTTGAATGCTATTTCTAAGACGTCCTTCTTTCATGCTGTATATGTTTTCTTTTGCCTACTGGTTTATCTCTGCCACATTGTGTCAAAACAGTCCATGCCTATGGGACAGGCATAACCTAGGATGTATTTTTAATTTTCAGTGGAAAACATGATGTGAGCTTTCTTGCAGTCTCCCCATTTAAGATTTGTAGTGTGGTTTATGGACTGATCCGGTGTGACAGCACTGTCACTATTTGAGGAATACTTCTAGCTCTGACCATGTAATTAATGGTATAATGATATTTCATTTGGTGTGTTGTAGTAAGACCATCATCACTTAATACAGTTATTGAAAATTGCTCAGCAACACGTGTTCTGTGTGGATTGCTTTTATGATTGAGCTGACAGACAGAATGATTTTTCAGGTCACAGCCTGCCAGTTCACTTTGTCATGCTACCCAGGTGTGCAGAATCACATCTTTGATATCTTCTCTTCTACAGATTTGCTTTCTGCTGCCCTGACTTAAAGCAGAGTACCTCTGTGGCCTATCTGTCTCCTTTGGCCCCAAAATGACAGTAATTGCTGCAATCAGTTGCACTCTCTTATTTTCCATTCTCTGTGAAACAAGTGCATTAGTGTTACCCAACTCCACTGACCTATTCCTGTCAGACAATAATTTCACTGACATTGAGACGGCTTTGGCAGCTCATCTGGACTCTGCAAAAATTCCCAAAGCCAGGCGGAAGCGCTACATTTCGCAGAATGACATGATTGCCATTCTTGATTATCATAATCAAGTCAGAGGCAAAGTGTTCCCACCTGCTTCCAACATGGAATATATGGTAAGTGAACTGTGTTTATTTCGGAGCAAAACAAACTGTAAATCAGTGATCTGATTTTCTTAAACAAATTATGATGGGTTGGTTAACTAAATAAATGTTTTTTTATCTATTATTGCTCACTAAAATGTTCTGTTCTTACATTTTTCAAGCTGCATTAACTTAAGCAAGCAAAAGCCAAAATCTGAACTCTGAACCTCTTACTTGCCCTGTTCAATTTTCATTTCCATGTGTAGTCCCAATGAAGTAAATGAAGTGGTGAATTAACTGCTTGTTGGCCTGAGGAATAGTGTGTGATCATGTATGAACCAAAGTGTTTGAAGTGCTAATCATTAGCCCCATTGTTTTTGTGGAGTACACTGAAAGTCATTGCCCTGATGTGGGCAAAAATGTACCCAATGACCATTTCTAATTTCTTTCACACATAATATATATGGAAGCAATATGGTAAGACTGTGCTGGCAAAGTAATTTATCTGGTGCACTGTTTGTCTCCTGTTCATGTGTTTTAATTACTGGGTATTGTTTGTGTACACCTAATACCTTTGTCTTTCCATCAAATACAACGCTGCTTTTAAATGTTTCTTTAGTATGCAGGATTTCAGAGTGCTCAAAAAAAGTATGTGGCAGGCACATTTTCCTCTCATTGGAAAATACGTATAGGAAATATCCGTTTCTGCAGGTATGATAGGAGTTACACATTCACTGTGATCTCATACTCAGCACTACTGGCTAAAGCGGTGTTTGCTACTTTGTGTTCCAATTTTGCATGCATGCATACATAATGTGGGCATCTAATATTAAACATAGGTTGTCCAACAAATTTTTTAATGTTCTAATTAATGTATTCACACTGTTTTGAAAGTGCAGACAAGTTGTGTCAGCACCATAATAAATACTTAAAAGTCACAGAGTTTCTCATATGACAGCAGATGATTAATAGGTTTGAGAAACAGGACACCATCAGCTTGACATGAAAAGAGGGTATCAGTAATAACAGCTCCTCCTTTGTAGCAGCTAATGACTAACAATTTGGACATGTTTCTATCACAGATGTTAACCTAACTCTGGATTTGATCATATAATCTGTTCAGCACATCCCAGCAGCACCTCAGAATGCTGAGTGCACTCAAAATATTGCAGGATGAAGACCATAGGCTGAGTTTGAAGTCTGGTTAAGTGGAAAGGTCAGAGACAGAAAAACCAGAGAGGTCAGAAGTCAAGCTCAGTCGTCATTTTCATTGCTGTGCTCTCCGCTGATGTTTCCTTTGATTCTGCATAAATAAACTTTGTTGTAATGTCTGAGGGAATGGCAGCCTACCGTGCCCTTCCTTGGCTTGTGTGTTTTAGAAATGTGCTCCTGCAGTTTGCTTAAGTGAAGCCAGCACCCTGTCATATTCCCAAGGGTTTTGGAATTGCAGTGTTCTTAGCCTGTTCAGTAAAAAACCCTTGAAAATAGAAAGCAAGCTTCCTGGATTAAATCTATTTTAATGAACTCATAGACATGAAGTGCGAAGATTTTCTCTGTATTGGTGGGTGTTCTGCTGCAACACAGATACAAATTTAAGATTGAAGTCATGCTCTTTACAGCTAGCATGCTGTTCTTTTCCTTGCTTTTCTTACTATTGCTTTTGCCAGTAACAACCAGCCATAGGATGTACCTGTGTTCCTGGCAGCATCAGCCCCATCAGTAGTCTCAAGTGCAAGGATTGAAGGCTTTCTTTTACATTTGGTTTTCCAGTCTGAAAGTACTTTGTGACTTCATGCTGCAGAATTCAGATCAGCAACTCAAGCTATGTGGGTAATGATCCAAAATGCAGCTTGAGCTTGAATCCCCAAGTAGTAGCTGCCCCTCTGCCACCAATTCTCTTTCAAAATTGTGTAAGTCTGTGTGTGTCCCATCTAACTACAGAGCAAAAAATGCTCAGTGAGCAACACCACACATGGTGTGCTCTGCCATCTGTGTTGTGGTCGTGGCACCATCTATTGAACTTCTTACTTCTGTGACTACAGAAGGGTTTTGGTAGAGAGGCCTTGAAGATGACATGGCGCTGTATAAGTGATACCAAGACTGGAAACACCATTATCAGTAACTGAGTTTGCTTTGTCCATTCTTTGGTCTCAAGTTTGAAATCTCTGATTTCAGTGTGCGGTGGTACATTTGTTGTATCTTACCGGGACATTAGGTTGCTGCTGCTATATAAAAAAGTTTTTACGTTTCTCAGTACTTACTTTCATAAATAAGTCAACAAACACATTGTCATTACCATCAGGCAACATGCATTTGTACTTGAAAGAACCTTACAGAGTGTGTGTTCCTTTCTTGAATACCATGGAAAAGTGCTGGGGTAGTGAAGAAAATGGCCTATCTCATTTTCCCTAACAATGACTAAAACGGATGTCACATGTTAGAGAGCTGGAATTGCTTACAGATGCAGTAGATTGTGGAAATCCTTTGTAAGTGTGTTGAAGTAGAGAAAAACTAAGCAGTTTTGAAGCACAAGAAAAAGGTATTTTTTCATCTTTTCTCTGCTCACAGTCATAGTAAATTGTGTTTTGTTGTTTTTTCCTAATTCTATTAGGAGCTGTTCTTCTCATTAATTACTGTATCACATTCTCACTTCTGTACAGTTCCATTTGCTTTTATTTCCATTTTCATGGTAAGAACTCAGGGTTTGGCTGCATGGTTTGGTTCTTGTGATTCCAGTTCTCCATACCTAACCTTTGTTGGGGGCTTTTCTACTTGACACATGCTGTTCCTCTCCCTGATACAGTCTGCTTCTCACATGTTCAATGCAGTTGTAGATACTTCACACTCCTTGGGAGTTATTCTCTCTGGCCTTACTGTATAGAAAGTTTATGTGCTGTAGGACTTTGGATGAGAGGTCTTGAAGAACAGCTTTGAATGCACATGGGTTCGGCAGGGGAAGTTCATATAAGCAGAGCTGGGTAGTGTTTTAATTCTCTTTAGGTAGGTGGGTCTGGGTGCTGCTCCAGCCTGTTTTTCTGTGCAGCCCCCTCAAGAAAGCAGGCAGCTGGGGAGTCAAACATGGTGGGAGGCATTGTATCAGTCCCCAGTGAAAGAAACTGGTGTGTCTTATGCCAGTTACACTTTAGTAAATCTTGCTGTTGGGACATTGGCACCCACTGTGTTAGACTTTAAAGTAGTCTCCAAGACTCCTTTTGGTTCTGGTTCCGGAGTTGCTGATGCCTTCAATTGGAAGTTTTTCTGCAGGTACAAATCTAGTCAGTGTATATGTGAAGCAAAATGAAAGAGAAAGAAAACAAGAACTTCCAGGTCTGTAATGTAGAATTAATGAGTCCTTATTTTAATTTGAACTTTTTCCTTAACATAAGACAGTCTTTGCTTGTGCTCTAAAAGCTGAGGGCATACCTGAAGAAAGAAAGATGACACCATATTTTTGGCCTGACAAAGGGTGAAAATCATCTACTTGTCTTTGCATATTTTTTGTGGAGAAAGCAGAAAGATTCCATAAAATTCATGATTCAGAAAAAGTGGGTGTAGAGTTGCCAGCAGCTCTCTAGTGTGAAAACTATGTACATCTGTAGATCCAGTGGAAGCATGTGAACAAAGAAATCCCTTTTTCTGAATGCTAATTCTGTACTATGGAGACCTGTGTTGCCTTTCTGGAACATCTCAGCTGCTTGGTAGGCCAGTAAATATTTGCAATATATTGCCAGCTGAAATTTGAGTCTCATAAAACGCCTTTTAGTGTGCATTGGTACTATCTTTAGACTTCCAAAAGACTTCTAAAACATTCATTCATGAAATATCTGTTCCCATGAGAATCAGAAGTTATTTTTACCTTCCCTACAGTCATCCCCACTTGAGGCCAGTTTCTTCAAAGTCTGTATGGCCTTTGTTGTACCCCACATCACCGTGTTTTTGCAAAAGCTGGTCAAGCAGGTGCTTACTTACAGATGTGCCCTTTACAGCTTTGCATGCAGAAGCAGTAACTGATATAAATGGGCCTTGATGAGCACTGAACACCATCCTCTGTGGCACTCCCATGCAAAATGGGAAAATCTGTTCTATTTAAGAGTTCTCTAAGGTGATCTGAATAACTTGTTGAAGAGCCATAGCAAAAGACAAGCTGTGGGTAGTTTGACTGCTGACTCTGCAAGGATGAGTCCTGAGCCCAGCATGGATCAACATAGTTATTTGTGGACTGGCAGTAGCATGTCTGAAGTATAATAGTGGAGGCAGGATTGCATACTCAAAAACATGTTTGTGGAATGCAGTCTGAAGATATTAAGTGCAAAAAGTGCTCTAGATAAACTTGAGCCTGCTAATGTACCGAAGATGTTCAGACACAGTTTCAGTTCCTTTTTGTTCGGTGATATGTAACTGCACTTTTATATTTGGGAAAATCTGCCCCTTGTTGAACTTTGTCACTTTGAGTCACTTTGTAGGACTCAAAGTAGTAAAAGATTTCCAGACTAGCCTGAAATGAGTTAGTTTAGTACCCAGGAGTTATTTCATGTTTCTCATGAGCTGGTGGCCGAGGAACTGGAAGAGAATGGAGAATCTCAGCATATTAATGTCTCATAAATCCACATAAAAGACCGTGGTAGACTGAACAAAAGTCTTGTAGAAGAAAAGTAATTGTGTTCCAAAAGAAGCTCCTGTAGTCCTGTGAAGGAGTCCAGGTGTGTCATGCTGGAAATCTGTGCACTCTCTGTGGCCCAGGAATGACTCTCTTTGCTGAGGTGATTTATTTGGATACTTCCTGTCCCAGAAAATTTGCAGGTAACTTCCAAAGTCAGGTCAGAGAAGCAAGGTATAACCCAGTTAGTGCTCACAAATGCAAATAACTGCCTTATTATTTCACTTCTAAATTTGAAAGTCTTGATAAAATTCATTTGCTGTGAAGGTAATCTTGAAAATGTTCTGTGAATAAGCAGAAAGTGATGGGTAAGACAAAGTCAAAAAACCCCCAACAAACCTACTTCAAGTTTGCCAAAGTCCTGTTTAATACCTAAAGCCTTTTGTATGGACATGGAAAGAGTGAGTTAGGTTTTCTCGCCAGTTCAGTAACATTGCTGATAAATAAACTTCTCAACCTGTTTACCTATTTTTTTTTGCTGTCTTCAGTGTGGTTTCTTACAGACCATTGTAAATCTTTAAGGACATCTCGTTCTTGAGTCATTTGCCCTGGCTTATTTACATGGTCCCACTGAAATCATGCATGTCTGTGAGTAAGGATTGCAGGCCTAGTTCCTTCAAGATTTATGTCTAATGAGTTGGATAGAGTCTCTTAATTCATGTACTTTATCCCTGGCCTGTTGCAGGACTTCCTTCTGCATTACATACATATGGTTTTCATCTTGTCTGCTCCTGAACACATATAGTGATGCTGTCTCAGTCACATCTCTTGGCAAATATTTTACCTTAGGAGTAGAAATTATTTCCAAATGTCTAACTTAAATATTTCCTACTAAACCTCAGATAATTAATCTTTATATGCGTTTTTTAACTGCCAATAGAATTTCTATCCTTTTTCATTTCAAAAATTACCCTTTACATATTTACTGGCAGTTTTCTTGGCATTAAGATGCACATTATCTTTCCTTAATTTGCATGTGCATGTCATTACAATACTTGTGCATATTGGATCAAATTACCGTTGAACTCCATTTACAGTTCCTTTGTTAAATTAGTGAACAAGACCCTTGGATGTCAAAGAAGATTAGGCCCATCATTTTAACTATGCATGTGTACAGACCCAACTGCCATAATGCAATGAAGAATTTACTGTGGAAGTTACTGGCAGCCTACTTTTTCCATTGAGTAGCCCTGTTCCCTTAAATCCTGTATACATGTTGAAGTTTCAAATAAAGTAATCAGATGACGAGTCAGGGTACAAAGTTCTTAATATGCTTTTCATCATGCCAGAGCACAAAATAAATGTAAGTATAGTCTTCTGGCAGATGAGAGCTCAAGATGCCTGGAGGTTCCCCAGTGTGGGCCTCCTATCCCCGTCTGCCATACCTTTTAGCTTGCTCTGTGCTGGTAATTCACAAGTGAGGTAGGAACAAATGAGAAGGGGTATAATGGTGGAATGTGTTCACTGGTTCCAGTTTCTGCTTCCCACCACTTGTTTTTCTGTTTGGCCAGTTGAGTATGTCCCTTCTGCCTAGTGCCATAACCCAGCACCAGGCGTGTCTGAAGATCATGGGCAAACAAATTCTGGAATATTGAGCCGCTCAGAAAATTGGAATAATGTGGAAGGAACTGATGTGGTTCATGTGGTTACAGTTAATGGTGTCAGTCTGCATCACAGCCTGGAAAGGAAGCAGTTGTTTCACAGCATACTCAGCCTTTTTCTGCAGTGGAGGCACAACATGGCAACTGACAGTGAAGTGAGAGAGAAAGCAGGAGTAAATGGAGCTTACTTTCTGCTGATTTTGGCATAATAGAGGTTCCTAGCTCTCTTTTGCCTCACAGGTGAGTTTAGCCACTTACATACTTCCTAGTGCACCACTGGCAGTAATGCAGCACTGAACTATTTGGCTATCACTGCGATGTAGCAGTTTTACTGACAGAAAGCTAGGAAAGCCTGTTCAGTCTCAGTAACTGGTGTTCATCTAGGGTCAAATCCAAGTGGATGCTACTGATAAAAAGTACAAAGGCCATCTGTTATATTCAGAGTGAATGCTAGAAGACCTGTTCAAGAGCTGAACGGAAAAGACCCTTCCTGGAAAGCACTCCTTGAAAAATCTGAAAAACTTCCCCAAAAATGCTGTTGTTGATAAATTTTGTGGAAAAGAATGACTGTGTTAAACTTGTTTTGGTACTAGAACTCTGTTCCAGTGTTTTATGCATAACAATTTTAAAACATCCATCTTGATGGTGTTTTAGAAAAGAATATTTACATTATTTAAATTTAGTATTAGCAGAAAGCCTTCTAGGAGTTTAAACAAACAAAAAACAACTTAGTAAAGTCTCAGATAGAAAAGCAGCCTGCCCAAAGCCCTTGGAATTAGACATTCCTTTATTATTAAATGTAGCACCTCTTGAACTTCTTGGCTAAAAACAGAGACAGGGCATTTTTCACAAGAGCCTTGATCCAAAGTACACAGTACTTTGTTTCATACATGAATGGAGATGATAGTAACCTTAAACCTCTCAACATTTTTATCCTCTTTCTATACGTGAAAAGATAGATAGTCTATCACAGGTCTGTGAAAATGTGTATCCTAAAGGCAGCAGAAGATGGAGGCCCCAGGATAGCCCCTTGCTTGCTTCTTTGTACACAGAATCCTGTCGTCAGCTCAGGTGCCTCCATATATGAATGCATCTGCAGGTGCCCTGGGATGGGGTTTGAGGTCTGTTTTAATGGTCTGGTTTTACACATCTACCTATCTGTCAGTGATATCTGTTAATCTGTATCAAGAGAAAGAATCTTAAATTGAGCTTTCTTCTTCTGAGAATAAAGAACTATTGTTCTTATTCTTTATTCTGCAGAAAGAAGAAGCTTCTGTGTTTTCTTTTATGTCATGCTGCCATATCTTTCAGCTAGACCTACTTAGAAAATAGTAAGTATTTTCTTTGAAAACTTTTAAAGAAATTAAGAACATTTTTTCATTTAATGAAAAACTTCAGTGGTTAGTAACAAAGAAAAGTAAAAAGTATAATTTTTTCTGTACATAAGAGAAATGAAACACCACAAAACAAATACATTTTCACTCACATTTCGTGTTTCTAAGAAAATACAATTTGTTCTGATAATATTTAAAATCATAGAGGTCAGACACTCTCTTTTTCAGACTTCTAACCAATTGTCAGGATGACATGGAGCTAGAGTTCGGTCCTTTTTGTTACCACTTCTAAGATAAGCTCTTGCCAGTTAAAATATGTCTTGCAGTAGGTTAGAAAAGCACTGAATATTTTAAGATATATAGCTGTGATATTTAACTTCCAAAAGCTAAACAAACAATAGCATATCAGGGAAGCTTATTGTTATTAAATCTGACAGCGTACCAAATTTCTTTATTTCTTGTTGTTTAAAAACCTGATGCCAAACATGAAAGGAAATGCAGACAACATTTGGAAGGAAAAAATTGACTACTAACAGTGGTAAAAGCTTCAAACGATAGCACTTGGTGTTTGCACCACATAGACACCCAGGAATGTAAACTCCTATGTAAAACACAGACTTGAATTTTCATAAGAAAGGTATTTCTGGCAATGAGGTTTCTTGGGAATATATCTGGTGATGCCCTGATTAATCCAGACATTCTAATACTGAGCTCTTCAGAAGTGTGACTCAGATGTTTGGAGGTTTGGATATATGAGAGTAAATTTACTGTAAAAGATTGCACAGTTTTACTTTGAGTTGCAGTGGATTGTTGGACAAGCAGCTTGATGTATTAACCCTCTATTTATTTGCAAAAGAATGACGTACAGAACTGCTATTCCATCAAGATGTTTTTCTCTAGAAGGTAGACTGGCAATTTTCTGTGTAAACTTTCTAATTATTACCTAATGTGTGTGAGAAAGTACCTGCATGTGTCATAGGCAGCGATCACAATATGTATAGAAAGATGTCTAACAGGTGGCTGCTAAGAAAAAAAAAAAAATCATATTCTTAGAGAGAGAGAGAGAGTCTAGAGTCCAAATGATCTCGGAGCCCAAATAAATATATAAAGTTTGCCACAGCTCTCTGTAAGTTCCAATGAGCTCATGTGTTTTCATCACATGAGCTCACTGAAAAAAGTGAGGGCAAAAAGATGAGGCCCTTTGAGTCATTCTGCTGTAAAAGCATGCAGGCAGAAGGGCTGTTGGGTTGTTTTATTAAGCTTTTTGCCAGATTTGGGGTAGTGGACGTGGTGGGGGGTCCTACAGAAAGTTTCTAAACCTGAAAATGCTACAGGTCTGACTATATGAAAGAGAAGGGGAGCCAAGGACTCCTGTGTGCCCTGCGTGCTGCCGTGGGATTTGAGAGAGCCACCGCGTGCGCAAGTGGTGTGAGCGGTGCGAGGCTGAGTGACCCGTGAGGACAAGACCTGTGTGTTGGAGGGTAGCAGCATACATCTGCTAATCCGCTCTGGGACTTGCACGAGCAGCTGTGGAATGCAGCTGCACAGATGGACTGGACATGTCGGATTTCATCCCTTGGCTTCACAGTGTTTTTCTCAGAGGAAGAAATTGCTTGAGTCAAGGTTTTCTTCTTTCTCGCTTGCTGCCATTCTGGAAGCAAGAGCTTCTGATCTTCAGCTAGGCAAACAAAGAGAAGCAGGGGCTACTGGAGAGTAAAATATGTTTGAGGTGGAAAGGCTAATTTTTTAACTGATCATTGCTAAAAGAAGGTCATACTGGCCATCTTTTGAGATGCCCAAGAATCACTGTAGATTTGTTTGCGTGCAATAACAATCTGAATATCACTGAGTCCACAGTAAACGTATATAAATGACAAATAAGATGCCAAGACTGGCAAACAAATTGCCACTTTTTTATTGCTTCAAAATGTAGCAGTGTTGCCATGCAACTCTCTTCAAATTGCATATCCCAGTATTTCATTTGCCATCTCTTCATGTAACTGCACTTGTGTGAAGAAGCTGTTTCAGAAGGGAGTGGTTAAAACAGTGAACTTCACCTGTTTGCTCTGCATTTGTGTTCACACCTCTGCCCGGTGTTTGTCAGCTGTACAGTTGGTGGCAGCCAGCTGAGGCTCTGGCCACACCACAGCTGTCCTAGCCTTATGGGCAGCAGCCCTGACTCAGGGAAGTCCTAGGAAGGCGGTGAGTGACCAGGGTGTGTATGTTTTGCTTAAAGTACTTGTTTTACCATTGAGAAATATGCATAATATTATCTTAGCTGATATGTCATATTAAAAAAACCCACAAAAAACAAACTAAGCACAAACAGTGAGGTACTGAGGGCTGCTGCTGGTATTTAATATCCAGAGCAATGCTCTGCTGAGCTTCTCTTGTGCTCTTTTGCATGTGAGGAGAGCTTCTCTGTTAATGGCAATAAAAATGAACTGGGAAAGATTAAAGATCATGATGGCAAAAGAAGAATGAAAGCACAGGTTTGGATTGCTTGAGTGTTTTACAATGATCATTCGCGCAATCCTTAGGCTACCAGGTAAAAGACATATTTTTAGTGACTGCACAATTAGCCCACATCTTTTATCTCACAGTCTGTCTGCTGGCACTATCAGGGAAGGAGCACTCCTACTTACCAAATTTTTTTCGTACTTTCTTTGTGACAATGAGGGCTGTAAATTTAAGTGCTTCTAAAAACATTCAGTTTACACACAGATATCTGCACAGAATGAGAAAATAATTAATAGAGTGTATGACGGTGTATTCTGTTCCCTTTGTATTTAGATCACAAATTCTTGCTATCTTTTGCCATTAATAATCATTTCAGAGTACTTGCAGAGAAGAGGAGAGGTCATTGTCATTTGAGTGATTAGGTTTGCCTCCCAAGACATGTGTTGAGCAGAGTGTCAAGAAAAAGCTACTCCATTTAAATGACTGATACGAGGACTACAATTCTGCCCGCAATGAAAATGAGCACAACCATGTTTCTAAGTTCCAAGTTATAGTTAAAAATTGTTATGTATGCAGTTCCTCAAATTAAAACATGGGTACCAAAGTAGGAAGGGAACAGCCAATTATTCTTCAACAAATGTCATGGACAGATCTTTGTAATATTGTAGTTGTTTCTTGTCTTTTTCATCATCAGAATGTTTATTCAGCTTCAACATTGTTTTAATACCTAAGAGGTTAGTTGTGACCAGGACCCCCTGTTCATACCAAGCACGAGAGGACAACTTCATCCTTTCTACATGGAAATTATCTAAGAACAGCTGAGAGACAGCTATAGAAACAGCTATAAAAAGGGAATGTATGAGGGAACTGTGTCCCACAACATTAAAAGGCTTTCCTTGATGAAGGAAGCCCACTTTTTGGACTTCAAGAAATTTCATTCAGCATGAAGGAGATTTTGTTTTACACTCTATTGCTTATTACACATTTTGGTGATTAAATATTTTACTATTTGTTTACAGAGGGAAACAAACAAAATCTAGGATGAAATTCTGGCTCACTGGCAAAATTCCTGCTAAGGAATTAATTAATGCTAAGATTTTACTCCTAACTCTCAACAAGCATGTGCTGTGTGAGTGCAGAGAACACCCCAGGGCTGCCTCATAAAGTGGTCTCTGGTGTTGAAACTCCCCATGTAGAAGCACTGTCCTGTTCCTTGTGTTTGGTCCTCTTGACAATTTTCAACTGAGATTTGGTTTGGAAGTGTTGTTTTGCAGGGAGCAGTACAGAGAGCACGGTCAGACAGCTTTCTAGGAAAATAATCTTTGGCTCAAGAAAGAAAAATAAATTGGCCAAAGGATGTTCATTTCAAGTTGTCAGTGGAAGTGTGGTGACATGCTTTAACTCTATTATGGCTCAGTTAGACCCAGCTGAGAAGTGGGAAGGTTTCTATGCTGGACCGAATCAGTGATCTGGAGTTTGGGGGGGATCTTTATACTGGATAGAAGGTGACTTCTTCCTCAACTACTTGCAACCTAGCAAATGATGATTAGCTGTCCCCAGGGAGTGGATGATCAAACTTCCTAGGGAGTTTGGCACTGGGAGTTTGCATGATTAGCATTTCAGGATGAGTCACCTTCTTAGATCTTAACCCACTTTTTCCCTTTTACAATTTTGTGGTTTTGTCAGGCAGCTTTCTTGGATGTGTTTAATAGGAACACTGGATTGCCCATCATTTCACAGTTTATAATTTTGTTTATCACTCTGTTTCTTTAAAATTCTTCGCTAATTAGCTTGAGCTTTTTAATTTCTCCTCATACAGAAACTGCCCCTTTTACTTTCAAGTTACTTCAGTTTCTCTTTTTAGGATATATTTGTATTTCTTGATATGCTATTTGTCTGTGTACAACAATGAAACCGCATGGCTTTAAAAATCCAAATGTCTTTACTCTGTTCTCTTAAATGCCCAAAACAGGGGACTGAACCGAGATAGAAATTTTTAGAAGTGTGGACTCAGGATCAGACTTTTTTTGAAAGGGTGAACTAATGGCACAGTCTCTTAGAATATTTTGGGTCATTATGAGATAATATTTTTCACCTTCAGCCTATATTAGTTGTCTGCCTTTTTATAGAATCATAGAATGCTTTGTGTTGAAAGGGATCTGAAAGATCATCCAGTTCCAAACCTCCTGCCATGGGAAGGGGCACCTTCCGCTAGACCAGGTTGCTCATAGCTCCATCCAGCCTGGGCTTGAACACTTCCAGGGATGGGGCATCCACAGCTTCTCTGGGCAATCTGTTCCAGTGCCTCCCCACCCTCAAACTAAAGAATGTCTTCCTAATATCTAATCTAAACCTACCCTCCTTTCAGCTTTAAGCCATTCCCTCTTGTCCTGTTGCTTGATCCCAGTGCAAGAAGTCCCTTTCTGTCTATCTCTTAGGCTCACTTCAGGTACTGAAAGACTCTATAAGGTCTCCCTTATGCATTCTCTTCTGATGATGATCATCTAGAGCTAGTCCTAGAAGGATTGAGACCACCTTTTCTTCTGAGAATATGATGTAAATAAAATAAGGAAGGTGAGGCAATCAACCTCTCCCATGAAAGACAAATTATTTACATAGCAGTAGGGGACTCTGTGTAGAGGCTTTTCACCAGCCTGCTAATGGAAGAAGGGAGGAAATTAAAAGATGCTGCATGTGCTCCCCTCCTCCTTATTCCTTAGTCAGTAGTTATCTTCCTTCTCTTTGTTTCTATTTTTTTTTTATGTTTGCCAAAAATTTAATCTGTCCAGAGAGGGATCAAGAGTGAATAGATGATGGAAAGCAGACTGTACTATACATGACAAACTCACAACATTTTAACTGAGTTTGAAAAACATGACGAAACTTTACCAATCCGATGCTGCAGATGATTCCTGATAAGCAGAAATGAAGCTGAGAAGTGAAGGTGAACTAGAAATGCCCTCACTGTCCAATGCAGGGGATGTGCCTTGTTTAGAGAGTGTTAATATTGAAAACCTAATCCATTCTTCACATTTCTTTCAAACACCTAACGTGCTATTTTTCGAGGCAGTTTAGTACACAAAAATGTGCTGGGTGGAAATCGGGATCTCGGCGCTATTTGTGCGAATACAGTACACATTTAGATTAATGTGGGAGTGCAGCCAGGTCACTTGGGAGCAAGCACGCAAACCTCATGTTCAGCCTCCTGGCAGGAGCACTCTTGCCAGAAGCGTGATTAATCCCAGCAAAGGAGGGTGTTTATGGGGTGTCACAGTCCTGGCAGAGCAGCCCCTTATGGATGCACACCAGGCAGCTGTGTTTGGACCCACACGCTGGATCCATGAGCTCCTCTGCTCCCCTGGGCCTGGGCAGGCTCCAAACGCCGGTTGTGGCCCCAGCCTCTCAGGCATGCTCCCCAGGCACACTTTTATATTTGTACCTACTCTTTAAGCCCTCTTTTTGGGACCACTGCTGTACCACAGGGATTATAAAGGGGTTTTTATACACTGGCCACATGCAGCTAGTAAACTTAATGGCAGAGGTACAAAGCAGAAGAAATGTCTATGCACAGTTTTCTTTGCCTTGGGCCCTACAGCATATCCTGGATTTTGGATTTTTTATCTCTAACTCCTCCAAGAAACTCCCATAATTTCTCAGAGCTGAAGTTTAAGTGTTCCCTGGCTTGAAGACTATTCCTTTGTAGCATGCTTCTTCTTAAGATGTCTGTCTTTTGTCCTTGCACTAGCAATTTGCTTTGACTTTGTTCTGGAAGATTTGCCAAACAGGTGTGAAATAAATCTCTGCTTTAAGCACCACCCGTTTTACCATCCCTAAGGTGGTTCCACTTGTATGGAAGGTGATTTGTGTTAAGGAGTCTTACTGGTCTCTGTTGTGCTTCTTCACCTTTAATCTAGGATGTACCTCACCCACTCCATATTCTCAAAAGCTTGGTTCAATGGTCTAGCAACTTCATGAAATTTACTAAATTTTGTCTTTCTTGCTAAGAGAAATTCCACAAAGTACTAGAGTCAGGGCATGAATTACTGTCCTAGTCAATGATCAGTCTCTTAACTCTGCAGGTTTGTGAAATTAAAACTGAATTCAGTGTTAGAAATCATTATTAGCTCATAGTACAGAAAATATTTGTGATGTTGGCCACTTTATTCTCTGATAAGTTCATTTCTGACTTTGCCTCTTACTTCATGCCTCAGTGAGCATACTCTTTATTTCATAGCCACTCAAGATTTATGAGTTTGTGTTTAAAAAGCACTGAGGGTCTGCATAGGAAATCTTATATCATTCTGCTCCTGCCTTTCTACTTGCAGTTCATTACAACTATTCTGCACCTAAGCACTCCACTCTGGGTATTCCAAATATACATGTAATTCCAGAATCTACAGCCTACTTGGATGTCCCTTAAACACTAAGATATACTAGGATTTGTGTGCACTGGTAATGTAACAGTGAGATATTCTTTATCAGGAGCTCCAGTGGTGCAGTAGGTTCTGTTGCCAATATCTCCATTATTCCTGACACAAACCTGTTTTGCTGTGGAGAAAACAGCAGTTACAAATCAGGTGTGTAATTGAGCAGGCAAAGCATATAAAGGAGACAGTGTTTAAGTTCACTTGTCATGTTCCAAACATTGACAAACTTAAGTCAAATTGTCTGTTCTTACAGAGCTGTTATCTTTTTATATCAGGCAGTGAGCAATGCCAGTTCCTGTGCAGAATAAAGCAGTGAAATCCATACTGCACCTGGAAATGATCCATAGTCTTTGCCTTTGTGGAATCCCTTTTCTTGACCTTGTGACCTCAAATATGAAGAGCTGCCACACACATTTTCTCTGGCTATAGATACTCCTGAGGCCCTATTTCAAATGTGTTGGGGTTTTGTGGGGTATGTAATACCTATGCTGAGTTGTTCTTCCCTGTGTTCCTCTCCTTCACTTTCTATCTGAGCCCCAGCCAACATTTCACTCCTCTCCACACATGGATCTCATCAACACAGAAGGGAAAATGGTAGGAGAATGCCTGTTTGGTGAAGGGCTTTTCCAGAAAAAAAGGGAGAGATCAGAATACTTGGCTTCCTCTAATGATGTGGGCAGGAATTCTGTCCAGCAATAGGGCAAATCCCGCTGGATTCTGTACATACTGCCTCACAGTTCTCTTCTTAGTTTCAGATCTGATGTGTTAGGATAGTATATTTGAGGGTTAAGATACTTGCTTCTTTTGTTCTAGCACAATGATCATTATCTGCTTTTTTCTGTTCTGCTAAGGATACTTTATTTTGTCAGGTTTGGGATGAAACTCTTGCCAAATCTGCTGAGGCTTGGGCTGCTACATGCATTTGGGACCATGGACCCTCCTATCTTCTGAGGTTTTTGGGCCAGAACCTGTCTGTAAGAACTGGAAGGTAAGAGGATACCCTACAAAACAATTATTTTGTCAGCCTTTGAAAAACCTTTGAAATCCAGATCATGGACTGATGCAATTGTCATCCAGTATTCTATGTTTATATCTGTCAATGTTCATTTGGCTTAAGAATATTATTGCTTAATACTGTGCCCCCAGTGATGTGAGGAGAAATCTAAAATGACATGTTTTTCTTTCCGTATTTTAAACAAACCCAGGTATCGATCTATTCTCCAGCTCGTAAAGCCATGGTATGATGAGGTGAAGGATTATGCTTTCCCTTATCCTCAAGACTGCAACCCTAGGTGCCCGATGCGATGTTATGGACCCATGTGCACCCATTACACACAGGTTATATAAATAACTTTCCTTTATTCAAAATCTCATGTCCAAAGCTGGACTTTCCTATGATGTATTTATACCCCTCTCTCTCAAATAAATGTATGTGTATATGTATAAATATATGTATATGTACATTCCTTTTCAATTTGGACTTCACCAATGATAAATATTTATTCAGATGGTTTGGGCCACTTCCAATCGTATAGGCTGCGCAATCCACACGTGCCACAATATGAACGTCTGGGGATCTGTTTGGCGGCGAGCTGTTTACTTGGTATGCAACTATGCCCCAAAGTGAGTTGCTCTCTTTTATTTTTGTTTATTTTTATACTTTGTGCACGTTCTGGTCCTCTCATAGGACTGCTTACTCCTTTCTCTGCAGCATGACCTCTATTTGTGCTTTTTCTATGGGCTGCTCCTTTATTCAAGCTTTCCAACTGAACATGCAGAATTGTATGACTTTGGGATACAAGGAAGAAAAGGAATCAACTTGATGTGTGTGGAACAAAACAAAAAAACTTGTTTTCTATTATTGCTGTTATTATTATTATTATTATAATTTTTTTTCTTCCTTCTTTGTGCTCACTTCAATGCAAATTTACTTTGAATTCCTTATTTCTTCACTCTTTAATACATAGGCGTGGTGAACTAGACTTCCTCAGATAAGCAATTCCACTGTAGATCAGGCTCATGATTTACTGAGAGGTGGGCCTGTGCAAACCTTATGAAGTTCAGTAAGGCCAAACACACCTGGATTGGGTTAATCCAAGCACAGGTACAGTCTGGGTAGACAATGTGTTGATAACAGCCCCGAGGAGAAGGACTTGTGGGTGTTTGTAGATGAAAAGCTCAATATGACTTATTGGGGCATGCTTGCAGCCCGGAAAGCTAACCATATTCTGGGCTGCATCAAAAGAGATGTGCCCAGCAGGTGATTTTCGTCCTCTACTTTGCTCTCCACCTGGAGAGCTGCATCCAGTCCTGGGGTCCTTAGCACAAGAAAGAAGTGCACCTGTTAGAGCAGGTCCAGAGGAGAGCCACTAAGTTGATCAGGGCTGTAATACCTCTCCTGGGAAGACAGAGTTGGGACTGTTTGACCTGGAAAATAGAAGGCTCCAGGAAGATCTTGTATCAACCTTCCAGTACCTAAAGGGGTCTTTACAAGAAATCTGGAGAGGGACTTTGCACAAGGGCATGTAGTGGTAGGACACGAGGGAATGGCCTTAGCTTAAGGCGGGTAGGTTTAGATTAGACATTAGGAAGAAATTCTTTACTGTGAGGGTGGTGAGGCCCCGGAACAGGTTTCCCAGAGAGGTTGTGGACTCCCCATCCCTGGAGGTGTTCAAGACCAGACAGGATGGGGTTCTGAGCATTGCCTGTGGCAATGGGGTTGGAACTAGTTTATCTTTAAGGTCCCTTCCAACCCGAACCATTCTGTGATTCATTCTATAATACATGTTGTTTCTCCCAGGATACCTTTGCATGACCATGGTACAAAATCCATAGCATTGCTTCCATATAAAGTCCATAATTTAGGTTGAAGTGCAGAAATTAATCTTCTGCCAGCATTTCCTAGACATCATCCGAAGCTTACATTTGGGTGCAGAATGTGTCAGTAAAGTACGGCTCTGGGAGAGCTTCAGGTTGAGGTCTGGTTTGGACCAATGTTGCAAAAGCTGCATGGTTTCTGACAGTATATTAGGCAAAGACATAGTTCTGTATAGGAATCTTAAGTATAATTATTGAGCATGTTTTCCATAAATTCTTGGTGGCACAGGTCCATTTGTGGTAAAGAATATGCAAGAATATGTCATTACTCCAGCTGTTACATGAGTAAAAGAATTTTTAAAGGTTTTGCAACTTAAAAAAAAGATAGGATTTCATAAGAAAATTTACTTGGGGAAAAAACCACCTCTGGAAATCAAGGAGATTTCTCTGTCCTTTTGTCTTTAATATTTACTGGAAAAGGATGGTAAGAAATGAATGTGAGGGAGCAAAGATTAGGCAGCATAAACTGTATCTGACTTAAAGCTTCACAGCATGGAGAAGATGAAATCAAAGTTTCTAAGAGAATTTTTTAAATGTATCTTAATTTGAAAACAAATATTAAAAATTACAAACTTTCCAGAATACTTGTCTCATTTTCATATACAGGAAGAAAATAGATGTATATATTAGGCATTTTTGGAAACGGATATAGAGTTTGTGTATCAGTTAAAAATGAATTAATGACATTTTATATTTTCTGAGTCTAAAAGTTCCACTGCTTCTCCAAAGCAAACCAAAGCCTGAAGTTACAAGCTCTTTCTCTGTGTGAGATTTTGAGTAGATCTTTCAGTCATAGGAAGTGGAATCATGATTTTCACATTTACTTCTTGCAGGGTCACAAAAATTATATTGAGTGGTCTTCCCTGGATTAAATTTGTATTTCTAAGGTTTAATTGAGTTAAGGACATCGGGCGTAGAGTCCTTGGGCACACACATAGAAGTCTCTTTGCCACTCAGTAAAGTCTGTGTCCTTCTGAGTAACCAGCACATCAGAAACTCCTCTAAAGAGGAAGGGAGTGAATTTTGCAGCCCCAATCTGAGTTATTAAGATTGGAATTTGGCAAAGATTTAGGATTTAGAATTCCAGTAATTTTTATTTATGCCATGCTGTAACACTGAAAAATATTTACGCTTCTGAAATGAGGGAGAAAACCCTAAAGTTAAGGAGAATAATTGCAAAGTTTAGAAAGGCCCCAGATTATCTAGCAGTCTTACACAAATCTGCCATGTGTTGCATAGAAAATGAAGCAGAAATCAGTTTTCAGCAAACTCTGAATTTCTGTATCTGTTATCAGACTAAATATATTTCCTGAGCACTTAGTCTGCTGTACCCATTTGGAAGAGAAGTAGGAATGAGCAAATTATTTGAGATTTCTAGTTTCTTCCAAGGCACAACCCAGACCAGGGCTTTTGATCCAGTGTTTCTGGCTGGGAGGTGGGGGATGACAAAATGTTTCATAAATAATTGCATTACTCACTGCTATTCCACGTCACATGCAAACTAAAGGAAAGTTCTCTGCTCTGTGAGACATAACATTTAAATAAAAATCTAATTTTAACTTTCTGCCTACATCATGAGTATTACATGATTCTCTAAAAGCCTGTGGTTTATATAAACTCCTAGAAGTCTGGATGCTTTTTTCAGATGTTCCTAGATGTTTCAGAGTTACCTCTTTCCATATGATCGTTCTCCAGACTTTGTATCCCTTTCCCCCTAGGGTCTGTTGCACACCTCTATTCACCAGACAGGAGCCCTTCTTCTCCTCTTATTCACATCCGTGAGAGCTCTGGAAATCCCCCAGTTCAGCTGCTTTTAAAACATTACTGGTGCAAATAATTTTTATCTTCCCCTTTCTCAAATCATGAATTCAGCCTCAGAGCTTCACAGTGTGAACCTAGGGTAGTGCAACCCTAAGAATAAGGTTTTACTCAGTTTGTTTTTCCATCTTCCAAGCACAAGCTTTTAAGAGAACTGCCAGATGAAAAGGTGCTCAAGGAAAACCTTGCACCAATGCTTATTTTGCTATTTTTAGTAAATATAGACCTCCAGTGAAAAATAGTCTGTCACAGGATCAGAGAATCAAAAATCACTTGGTTGTAGCAAAAGCAAGAAGACTGGGACATCACCACCAAGACTAAAGGATGTGGAATGGATATTACTGGCCTGGATTGATATGGTCATTCTGCTCTTTTTTGGGAATTGCTAGATCAATGTTTATCAGTAAACTACAGAAATAAACTAATGTCATGTTTTTAGTAACAGAGCCTTTATGGGATATCAGTGAAGATGTTAACTTTAATCACTCAAAACAAGTATGGTTAGTGATTTTTTTTATTTCACTCTGAAATTATTAAGCATTCTTTTTCATTTTTTATTTTCAGGGGCAATTGGATTGGAGAAGCACCATATAAAGTAGGAGTCCCATGTTCAGCTTGTCCTCCAAGCTATGGAGGTTCTTGTACCGACAATCTTTGTTTCCCAGGAGTAACATCAAACTACTTATACTGGTTTAAATAAGTTAAGGTTTACATTGTTTTGAAGAAAACCCACAGATGAGTAACAAGAAGCTTGTGTATTGAATTTTGCACATATTATATATAGAGAGATATTGTAATAATACTCTGTTGTTTTCTTTTTGTATGCTTTTGTACAATTAGCTTTCAAAGTACAGTATAATTTGGTTTTAACACTTTGGGATTTAAGACTCACATTATCCTTTTTAGATTAACATTTTGTTAATGAGTTAAAACTCACTTTAATCATATCAAGTGTAGCTTCCTGAAGATTAGATTGTATTAAAAGCACATCAAAAGATAGAATATTTCTTCCTTTTAAAAATAATAGCTCCAGAAAGAGAAGGGTCATTGTTTAATACTGTGCTTTAAAAAAGGAGTGTGACATGCAAAGCAGCAAGTTGTCCTCACACTCCCAGTGGTTCCTCCCGTTTACACCTGTGCTTTCAGCTGCAATGTCGATGGGACACTGAGCAGAGGAAGACATATGTGCAAGAGAAGCTGCAGGATATTACCTACCTCATGCACAGCGTCAGTTCGTTTATGGTGTTTCAAGAGTTCAGCACACGGCTGCTGCTATCACATGTCTGTGTGCAGACAGGAATATTAGAGAGAATGAGGAACCACACTGGCCAAGATGCAGTGGCTGTTCTCACATGCCTGAAGTCTTATCTAGATAGAAAGCTACATCACTTTAAAAATACTGGTATAACAGCACAGCTTGACTCTACCTTCCTGTATTTCTGAACACACTCATAGTTCTATAATGGGGCTTTGCAGGAGTATATTTATTCTTTTATGGGAAGAAATATATTGCTACAAAGCAAAATATATCTATACATGCCATCCATAGTGTTTTCTACAGTAGGAGTTTACCAGTATATAAGTTATCCCTCTGACTGAAACTCAGTTGAGAATCAGGAGAGATCAGACCTAAAAGTAGGTAAGAAGATTTCCAAATAAAAGACATTAGGAAGCTTTAAAAGTTCGTATAGAATTGTTGCAAAAATTCCAAACTTCCAAAGCAATTGCCAGTTTCCTTTAATATATATTGCGCTGTTTACTGAAAATATCTATGTGCATTATTAAAAACCAAATCTACCAAAAACTTTCCTGCCAAAACCTGAATGCCTTATGGGTGCTTAATAGGGACATTAAAATATTAGACAGGTACTTTTCTTGAAAAACAGATTATGAGAAGGAAGAAATCAGCTGTCTGTCACAACTACTAGAACATTGAAATAGCCTCGAGTTTTGGCTTTATGTTACAGGGCAGAATGTACTCCACTTTAAATATAAGTGTTTAGTCTGCTTGCACTGCTACATTTAGACCTCTGAAATGTATGAACTTTGAAAAGCAATACTGAGTAGAGCAAGTGGAACAACAGAGGATAATAAGAGCTACGTATGTATGTATCTTTAAGTCACTAATTCAGTCTTTTGAGGGTATTTGAGACAGTCTGTCACCAGAACATGAAGTAACATATTGGTGATGTAAAAAGAAAGATGAGAGTTTGAGTTCTTCACGTTAGTTACTCTTTTTCTCCTGCAAGATTATCTGGAACAGGCTCTATAGTGTGTGAAATGTAGCAGCCCCTCTCTATCTATCCAAAATCTGATCCCTCAGAGAATGTCAGCAGCTGATCTATGGCTCTTCAGATATTTCTGGTTAGTGCCACTTCTGTATCTAACAGGACGAGACCTAGACAGGCATATTGCCTTTAGATGTGTCCATGTTGTAAAAGGATAACACTTTGTAATACTCTACGAACTTTTATCCTAACAGGTACAATATAAACATTTTTCCTTTTGTTTTCAAAGGAGTTTGGACTTGAACAGTACTCAATCAGTCAAATACTTTGGCAGAGTAAAATCCAGTCCTGTTTTGGAAGTGAAAGACAACCTCTTTGCATTATCTATGTACACACTGAAACAAATGAGTGAGACAGTACTACGTGGTGGATCACTAGCCCCTCAGCCAGCACAGTTTTTGACAAAGATGCAGGTGAAAAATGCATTTTTGTTCTGCATAAGAAGTCTTCTATAGAGGTAAAGACAGCACAGTTACAGCAGTGCATCTAGCCATTTTCAGTATTTTTATTTTTAAAATACAGGATAGGAAGCAGAGCATAAGAAAAAATTCAGGTTAAGCCATGGAGCCTACAACAGCAGGTCTAACAATAAATGACTATGCACTTTGAAACTTGCAACTTGTATGTTGTATGGTACACTTTCCAAACAGGACTAGACATTGTAAATTAATTTATAATTCTGTAATTCAGCTGAAATTGTTATCACGGGTATATATGTTATCGTATCTGTTACTTTTTAAGTTGCTACAAATACCTTAATTTTGTGGAATATTTTGTTTTCTGTGAATATAGAAAACTATGCTTTTAACAAACAGGTATGCAGGTTTTTCACAACATCCCATAATGGTGCTAGGGATTAACTATTGTAATCACACTGTAATTGACAGCAGCAAAAAATGATCTGGATATAAGCTATTTCATACGAGCAGCTCCTGATAAAACCAGCCACAAGCACTCAAGCATTAGCTGAATATTTTTCATTTAACAGAGAGGATTACAGATCATCAGGAATTTGATTGCCACATGAAATTTCCCCTTCCACTTTAAAGTAGAAGGCCTTTCTGTATTGCCTATTTGAATTGCCCCAGTTTCTATTATCTTTTGTCTCTTGGGCCAGGTAATGACAATGCCAGTAAAGCTCTACTTTGATTGCCAGTGCCAGTGCTTCCTGATTGACTACCTGACACCAAGTGCTGCTACAAAAAAAGCACTGAAATGTGCAGGACTTCAGATGTCTTTGGCAGCTCTAATACATGCTGAGGAAAATTCTTGATGAGTTCAAGGCCATGCTGAGGCAAACTACCTCCAGTTGCTATTCTGATGGCCTTGAACTACTAATTTCTTGTCAGCAGAAGGGTGTGCCTTTAAAGACAGAGAAATCTGCTCAGACTTCTGTTCTAAATATAAAATTGTAAAAGTATGCGCAAGCTAAAATAAGGCAAAAAATATTTTTGGTCAAAATACTGCGAGAGGCATAAAAATAAAAAAAAATTATATAACAAAATTGATATAATTAATTATTGAGTGCAGCTGTTTATATCTTCTTGAGATTTTTTGCCTCATTTAAACATCTAAGATGATGGGTAGCAATTGATACCTGTTGGTGCTAATCTCTATGTTCTGGTGCTGAAGTTACAGATTATTTTTTGTGGAAATATTACCATATACACTCCAGTGTTTGTGAGATCTTTTTCAGCTAAGCATATAACTTACCACTAGGTCAGATTTGCTTTCAAGATTCCTTTTTATAGTTATTTCAGGCTCTAATAGGAGTTTTATGTGCATCAGAGAAGAAAAAGTATTCCAGCTCAGAACCAAAACAAACAGCACCCTCCCCTCATCACAACAGGCAAGTGCCTGTGGAAAAAATTATGGGGAGAGTAAGACCTCTGAGAGTCATGACTTCAGATTGATGCTGAGGAAGTTTTAGTGATTCCAGATCCTCTCTCTGAAAAATAAATGACTTCAGAAAATCTGGGCTTGACCTTGCACAACTATCCTTGGGATCTATTCTTTAAGATCAGTTTGTTTCCCTCTGAATTTGAGGTGAGCTGTATCAGGTCTCAGTGAAAACCATAGGAGGTTTAATATAACTTCTGCAGGAATGAAAGAATTGGATTCCAGGAGAGCTTTATGAACAGCAAAATCAGACTTCATGGGCCATCCCGCATCAACGCTGGGAAATACCATGGGGGTCTGAAAGAGGAAACCTCCCAGAGAAAAAGTACAGTGATTGCACGGAAAGAAATATGTCTGTGTCTATATCCATGTCTATATCTGTAGGTAGATGGATAGGTAGGTAGATACATGTGTTTATATATTTTCTCTGAGGATCAGGTTGCAAGCATGGATGCCCTCTTGTGGTTGTTACTCATTACATAGGAATCCAAGAGGTTTTAGGATTTTTTGAAAGCAAATGCAAATCTAAAGTTTTCAGCCTTGATTTTAAAGACACATGACTTTGTCCGTTTCCTTTGAGAAAAGAGGTGCAGTGCTCAACTCTTCCATTTCTTAGTTTTACATGATTTGTAAGTACAGAACTCAATTGCAGTTTTATTAGCTGGTGCCTACCTAACATACGAAGTTGTATGAGTATGAGGTAAAACAGAGTTATTCAGATGTCAGAAGAATTTTTAGAAGTGTTAAGTCAGATATAGTTCTTAAAAACCAGGGCGTGGGAAGTCTCATTACTCAGATACTAAATTATGATGATCCCTAATAAAATTTTGAAGACCCAAGTTACTGTTGCAATCTGCCCATTATTGCTAAGTTTTCAAGGCAAAACTCTTGCTTTCCTATTCTAGAATGAGATGATCTTGGAATCGAAGCACAAAAAAAATTTTGTGGTGCTTTTTATAACTGCAGAATTGAAAATTTATATGCTCTAGTTCTCAGGTCATACAGAATTGGTCTGAAGGTCTCAATGTGCACAAACTTTCTTGTTTAAATTTGCAAGAAGAATGTTGAAATTCTGTCATTAGAAGCCTGAAATAGCAATAACCTTGTCAAACTGCTTTCTTCCAATAGAAAATAATTTTTAAAATCAAGAAAAAATAGCAGTTACCCATCTGATTAATTCAACAGATGGGCAACAGCCTATCTGGTTAATTCAAGAAATGATAAACAAAATGGATTATTATTGGTAATTTCAATACTTTCTTTCTGCTTAACCTTCATTTACCAACTTTCCCTCAGGATAGAGTTATTTCCTGTTAGAAAAGAATTAGAAGGCAATGCATTGTTAAATTCACACAAGTCAGTGGAACAAGTAGAAAGTTTTGATTGTTATCCACATTCTGCAGAGTTCCCCTGAGTGTGATCTGTGAGAAATCCAGACTGATATGGTTGCAATTCATTATCTCTTTGTCTTCTGCCAAAAGACAAAATTCAGAGTGGGAGAAGATTTTGGCACGTTATCATTGGGTAATCAGATTGTAAGTTCTTTAAAATCCCTCATACTGAAAATGCATATGAATTATACTTAGGGTTATTTTGGCCAGCAGGAAAGAGGGGGAATATCTCTCAGGTTATATGTTTAGCTCACAACAGCAATTGTCATTCAAATCACTGGCTGTTCATCATGCTGCTAACTCACTACAGCTTCCATAGGTCATCATGTAAGTCGGGAAGTATCTTAGATGTGATGTTTAAAGTAACAAAATTCTTCCATAAGAGTGAATGGTAATATTGGAATCAATAGCTCTTAGGAGTTAAACAGCTTTGTTTCATATAGGGTGCTCTAATGTAATTGAAACGGTGCTTAAAGGCAGGGTTCAGCAAACCATCTACAGATGCTTTTTTCCATATGCAACAAGCAAAGATTTTTCTGAGGCTTAAAGGTGCTGGGGATTGGAAAATAAGTGTATTTCTATGCTTTTTTATCTGAACCCATGTAAAAAAAAAGTTCAGTGTTTATAGAGTGAAATCCTCTTTTCCCCCCTCTAATTATATATTTTCATTTTTCTTGTTTAGATTTTTTGATAATTGTGTGGGGGGAGTTGTATCTGGTTTTTGGAGAAGAAAGCTTGTTGTCTAACACGTGTTGCAGTGAACTTACCAATGTATCATTTCTTTCATGTTGTCATATGACGCTATATATATATATGTTATACCTGAGATATAAATTTGTATCCCTGTTTCAACTTCTAATGCTATGAAACTGTACATCATTTTGATCTATTTTGTAACATCTATGCATTTAAGTAAATAAAATTATCAATATTTACAACTGATGTTCTTTTGAGAATCTTTTGTTGTTTCTTTTTCTGTTTGGACCCTGAAATAGACAAGTTTTCAAGGAGATGGTAAAGAACAGATCGAAACTGAATTTTAATTCAGTTTGAAAACATTTATATAAGTGCATATGCTTTACACCTGAGCTCCATTATGTACTTGAAATCCGTCTTCATGTATCCAGCTATATGGATAGGAGCCTGTCTTGGTGTTGAGAGATGGAACTCTTCATCAGAATTAGTGTTCAGGGTATGTTTTCTTATGTGCCTCTGGCCAAGAAGAAAAATCTGAACTGTGACCAAAGGAGTTATCCACAGAAAATCACAGAGGAACGATGGTCAATTGGCCACGTATTTTCCACGGAAAGAACCGTGCTACAGACAGACAAGGAGTAGGTCTTTCCTGAATAATTATTCCTGAATAATTATCCTTCCTCCCAAGGTGGTACCAAAGCTATAAAAGCTACATTTGAAAGCAAAATCCAGAAATTTGTGAAAGAAAAAGGAACCTATGTTGAGAGGACAAGGGAGAACAGAGGGAGGAAAAAAGGGCAATTTTAGAATTGTAAGACTTAGCATCACAAAAGCTATTCAAACTCATTTTGTAAATCCTTCTCTCTCTTTGGTTTGTCCATCACAAGCTGGACACAAAAAAAAATACTTTTCTTAAAATTCAGTCTGACACAAAGTTATTTTTATATATTATTTAGACATTCAGCAAGGAGGACACAATCTTAGAGAATATAGGAAAGAATAGAAGGAAGAGCAGATTGTTTCAGAATGCCACCATGCACCTAGTATATTTTTTTTTGTGTAATGACACTGTATGATTTTCATCACACCTGTTTCTGCTGTAGAAGTTTAAAGAATTTTGGGATTAATATTATGAACAAATCAATAAATACAGCACAATCTGTTGGCAGTCTCTGGGCAATTGTAATAGGATTTTGTCAAATGTCAAAATCTGAACAACAATATTCAGTGGTGTTGCTAGTCTCTCCCCGATCTGAGCCCAGTGTTTGGACCATGACAAAAAGAATGTGATTTTGCCTAATTTATTATTTCTCAATGGACTTGTTTCTTTTTCTCTCTGTCTTGCTTCTCTCCCACCTTTCTCATGATCTATGAATTGGTCTGCAGTTTTTGGAAAGACAATCCTAAGACACATCAATCCTCTACGTTATTTTTCATTTTCTCTGTGTTTTCCTTTTGTCTGGATCTGAGAATGAAACAGAACTGGTAACTGAAGATTTCTGGTTAGTGCCATGTCTCATTCTTCCAGTTTCCTAATAATGGTTTCCATCTGGCCTTCACACTTTGATTTTTCACCATCAGGAACTGGAACATGGAGAAGCTGATGTGTATATAGCTCTCACACCAATACTGAAAGTAGATGTAGTTGGGGTGTGGGAGCTTGAAAGCAGTTGTGGAATCCACAGTTCAGACATAACATGAGGCGCTCGAATCTGTGATTACAGCAGGAGGAATGACATCACTCTTGTCAGGAGGCATCAAGTCCACATGTTTGTGGTGCCATGGTTTGGTGTACTTTTCTGTACCTTTCTGTCATTGCACAATGCTTATGCCCCAGCTGAGAACCTCTCACCTAAGCTAGGAGATTGCATTTTCTTTATTTTTTTAAGAAAGTGTCTACCATGCCAACAGGGCATATGTTGACAGGGTGATAACCACCCCATATATCCACAGATAGTCAGTGTGGCATCCTAGCCACAGCTAGTCAGACAGCTTCCTTCTGGTGCAATCATGCAGTGCCCGGGAGCCCAGTTATAAAAAGTTTTGCCTTAATCTCTATTCTCCAAATCCCCAGTGACTTTGACATCAGAGATTTTAATTTATTATTATTTGGTGCTTTTTTCCTGATGATTTTTTTCTTTCATCCTAGTAACACAATAACCTGAAAATTATTTCTTCATCCAGATGAGTTTTTCCTGTGTCTTAACATATTGCCTTGTGTTTCAGTTAGGGACCATTGCAGTAGTTGCATTCCTTACACATATGACAGGCCTTTACAGAAACATCATGAAAACTTGTAAAGGAAAACAACATAAGAGTTCTTAACAGATAATAGCAATTGAGAGTGTGTTTTCTCAACTTGGCAGTGCTTATAGCTTTTTCTATTTTCTGTGGGATTTCATCCTGAGCTCTAACTCCATCGTTTTGAATCCTCTTTTCTGAGGCAGGACAGGTTTATTTGATTTGGTCTGTGAAATCTAGCACTGGACTTGCTCCACTGCATTTTTTTGTCAAAAAAGTTTGAAAGTATGTCTGTGAGCCCAAAACTCTCTGAGGTTTTGGTCAATTTGCAGTCCATACATCTGCAGCTACAGCCTTGGAGTGCTGTTTTACGGTATTTTGTAGACCTTGGCAACACTAAGGTGATGGTATTTTCAGCCAACAAGGACCTTGAGTAATGACGGGAGATTCTTTCACCCAGGTAACATCCAAAGTCTCCTCTTCAACGAAATGTATTGAAATTCACTTTCATTAGCAGCCATGGCAGCTGAGTCTATATTTGATTATACTGCTGTACTAGAGCACAGAACAGAACACAGAGAGGCATGTGCTAAAATACACGTAGAAAGTGAATAAACAATTTGCATTATTTAAGTAACATTCTATGTTCTGTAAACTTATGACATCTCTGTGTAGGCACTGTAGGACCCTTGGCTGGCTGCTTTACGTTCGATTTTAATTTGGCCCCATTTTTTCTGCCTCATTCTTCAAAGAGTCTATGTATTTCCTCCTTGTTTACAGGGTCAGATGTGTTGATAAATTCTTCACACTTACTGTGATCTATCTGCAGATCTTGCCATGTAAGCTTCTCCCTATTTTTGCTATTTTCATTACACAAAAGTGGTTTTTACTTTTTTAGCTTTACTCAAAATCCCTAGCTTTTCCCATAGCTGCATGATCTTATAGTCATCTCATTCTCCTCCCAGTAGAAATTGTACTGTTTAGTGTGCTGTATACCACCAACATTTTCTATTTTGCAATGAAAAACATATGTGCCAAACATAACTGAGATGGCAGTCTGCAAAAAAACCAGTGTCTTCCTATGGGTGTGTTAAATGTGCACAGACATGTGGGGTTTTTTCCTATGGGCAATGCCAGAATCCTGCTGATATATCAGACATGGAAAAATGTTTGTCATTAGCCATCTCCTGAAGGATTTTTCCCCTCACAGGTAGTGGAAAATATTCCTCTTCTACATATCTGTTTGATTATTTTGGTTATGTCCAAAAGCAAAAATAAGCACACTGGTTTTAAGTGAGTGTATCTGTTTTATCCATTATTCTAACCCCAGTGTAGTCACCTGGACCTGTATACCAAAATCTAATGCCTGGGAAAAGTATAGATCAGTGAGCTCAGGGCCAGGAATGTTCCAAGAGTGGCTCAGGAACAGAATATGTATTTGGCAGTCAGAGAATACTTTTATTTCCTTGCTAAACAAGTGTACATGGGTCCCACAGCTGGACTTCATGATGACATTGTGACATTTCCACCTTCAGAATCTGTTTCACTGCCTTCCATGAGCCGTATCATGAAACCACCACACCAAAGTAGCCTTGTTGTTTGCATGACGAAGCTCCAGCTAAAGGTCTGAATGTAATTCCTGTGGCAACTCAGAAGTCATAGGGGGGAAGCACCTGTTTTATTGCTGGGACAGCCTGACTGGAGAATGCACAGCAGTGAAGGATCCTCTCCTCCTAGAAAGTGCCAAAGTCCTTACCTGCTTAGCTTCTTTTCTTTCTAAAGCATGAAGTTTCTTTATGAGACCAATGGGGTGACATACTTTTAATTAGAAAAAAAGAGACGCTCTTTACTCAGTTTTTATTAAATTTTCTGTAACTGCCTTATTTGGTCACCCAGGCATGTAATTCCTCTACTCTTTTGTGGCAATAAACTCAACCTGAATTGTGTCCACTCATCTTCTATTGCTTGTAGCTACTCTGAGAAAAATGTGAGGAATGTTTGAGGGAAAAAGGAAGATAATTTTTTAATTATCTTTCCTTCTATTTTTATCCATTTATTATATTTCCAGTACAGAAAAATGTTTTAACCAAGGTATGCAATCATTGATATATGCATAGGTTTTCAACTTTGTTGGCTCTTTTCAGCTTTTTATTCCTCCATAAAAGATATTTTAACATCTTTTTATCTTTATGCCACTCTCTTCTTCAGGTGTTTTCCAGAGGTTTATGGTGGCCAATATAGCTTTTGAGGGAGATAATTCCCCACTCTCACAACTGTGTTACCAATGTGCCCTCAAACATCATCTCTCTTTTGTGTTATGTTTACAGCTTGTTGCTCATGCTCTGTGGATGCTGATATTACTGAACCTTGCTGATATTATTGCATAACTTTCTCCCTGCTGCTTGCAAGAGATCATGTTATTTGATTTTTTTTCTCTCCTCCTGAGCTAGTATCCTAGTACCTATGGATACTATTAACTTTTCCACAGAGACCCGTGTAGTGATACTTTGTAAGGAACTCTCCTCTGGAATAATGCCATTTAGGTGCATGTACTGCTGTACAGATATAGAGCTATGGACTCAAACAGCAGTCTTTTGAAGTCAAGAGTCACAGAATAGGCAAGGTTGGAAGGGACCACAGTGGGTCATCTGGTTTGACCACCCTGCTGTAGCACAATCATCCTAGAGCACATTGCACAGGATTGTGTCCAGATGGTTCTTGAATATCTCCATTGAGGAAGACTCCACAACCATCCCCAGGAAAGCAGGACTCCATCGTGCCTAACAGTGACTTGGAAAGACAAACACCACCACTCCCAACATCTGCCCTTGCTCCTTCTTCTTCCAGTTATAAGTGTCCATTGTGACACCAAACAGTATAGAATATCCCTTTGGTGAGTTGTGGTCAGCTGTCCCAGCTGTGTTCCGTTCCAGCTCCTTGTGCACCCGAGGTGCTTGCTGGAGGGGTGAGGTGAGAAGCAGAGAAAGCCTTGATGCTGTATAATCACTGATTACAATAATAAATACAACCATATATTATCAACTCTGTTGCCAGCACAAATCCAAAACACAGCCCCATACCAGCTACTATGAAGAAATTATTGCAGCCAAAACCAGCACACAAACTATTTTAAGAAGCATCGCTTTCCCTCAGCAAATGAAGGAACTTTAAAAATACCTGCAAGCTTTATCCTCTTCTCCAAAAGGTTCATGAGCGTACAACAGGGAGGTCAAGGTTAGAAAAAGGAGAAAATCCATCAGAAGGAGTAAAATCCCAGCTGAATGAAACTAGGCAAATGGAAAAGACAATTTTAACTCAGAGTCTTTGAAAATTTCTACTTTAGCACATGATGGTTTTGTGCATTGAAGATGTCATACTGTGGAACACACTTTAAATGTAAATACTTTTATTTCTGACAGCTGCATTTACAGAAGAAATAGAACCAATAAAAGTCCTTAAACTGAAAACGATGATATAAATATCTGATTTGGGTAAAAAATTAATGTCTTCTTTGAGGGCCCTTATTTTCTAAAGATAAACAATGCTGTTTATTTACTGTAAACCCAGTGATGTCATAAATTAGCTTCTACTCTAAATTCTTAGAATCGTACTTTATTTATTCAACAAACTTTCTCCAATTACATTTTAACTTCACTTTAAAATATTTTCTTCTACTTTAACTAGTGTTATGTTATGCCCTTTTCAATGTTAAAACAGTCTTTGGAGTCTTTGCCAATCAGAAAATACTGGCCCTTAAAACTGCAGTACATGTTTTGCTCTCTATTTTCATATAAATTATATGTACTAAATTAGTTCTAACTAGAAGTTTAGAATACTGTTGATATGATATATATTTTCAAAAATTTTCACCATTATATTAATAAAAATCTCATACTTCCTCACAAAGGGTGAGAGATACTGAAACAATAGTCCATGCACCACATGGTACAACAGCTGGGTAAAAAAGGCAAAATTCCAGAAAGTCACGTGTTTATTTAAAGGGCTGCTTAGACAGAATATAAATATCTACATCTAAGAAAGTGATTAATAATTCTTTCTTTCTACCAACAATATCATAATATAGGTGGCATTGCATAGAAGCAGAGCATGTTCACCTGTTTTCAATGGTAAAAGGAAAACTGAATTTTGACATCCCAAGTATTGAGGGCTAGAGCCTTCTTCCTGGGAAGAAACAGAGGGCTCGGGAGAGGTACAGAGCATGGATGTAGTGGGTTTGTTTGCATCTTTTACCTTCTGTGAGATAAGAATTAGGAGGAATGCAAAGCAGGCTCCAAACTTAAAGAATATGAAGAAGTTTATTAACAGAACTAAAAGAAAATGGATTAATAAGAGTCAAAATACACCTTCAGAACACTTCTCTTCCCCCCATCCTCCTCCCTCTTCCCAGTTACAACATAAAGACACAAATTTGGGATTATTTCAGTCAGTTTACCACCTATATAATAGTCTTTCAGCAGTTCACTTAGGGAGAGGAGTCTCTTTTGCCCATGCTGTGGGGCTTCTCCACAAGAAGGAGTCTTCTCATGGCTTCCAGGTCACAGCACAACAGCCGCCCGGGGTGGTTTTCTGCTGGCATGTGAAAAGTCCCTTCCCTCGACTTACAGCTTTCCCCACACCTGTTTTCAAAGGTTCAATCTTAGCTAATGGGGTACTATTTTAAGGATGAGCT
>VZRQ01005609.1:1481168-1532805 GCA_013397975.1 Machaerirhynchus nigripectus | reverse complement strand
CACCCCCGCAATGGCCACCGCAATCCCCCTCCTCTATATCTGGTCTTACATTCTAGGTCTTACTAATTAGCATATCTATCAAAAATTCCCCAATGAGAGGCTCGAATGAGCCCCCCTCTCCAAGGAACCTTCCCCTGGATGGTTCTATCTTAGTTTACAAAATGTGTTCTGGAGAGGACCTTGGGGCCTGGGCACACTGGCACCCTAACTACAAAGCCTCTAAAATGTTTAGTCTCCGGCCTTACAAACACATCCAAGAATGTAAGGCAAAAGCACCAAGAATAAAGAAGTTGCAAAAAGGTATAACAGGGGTATAAAAGAAAAGACAAAAATCATCATGGCATCAGGCCCTGTGGCCTGGCCCCCACCGGGGCCGAGTGGTCAGGCCCGGTCAGGCTCAGCCAGGCCCAGCCCAGCCCACTGGGCTGGGAGGCCAGAGCCCAGTTACCAGTCCAAAGGCCAGAAGGAAGAGAGAATTTCCCAGGCTTCCACATGGTTTAAATATGTAGATTTCGAGAAGTGCTATTGGTCTAAACAACTGTCCATCAACTGAGGTTCAAACCACCACAATGGCGTTTGTTCCTTTTGCTGTCTAGAAAGAAGAAAAGAGGCTAAAATTTTGGCAGCAAGAGCTGCTTATATAGATGTTTAGGATTTTTACATCCTGTCTATTGTTTTTTAGATAACCCATATGAGAAGTAGGAGCCTCAGAGTTACTTTCATCCTTGTCCAGAAGAGATTCAAGCCCTTTCTCACACTTCCAGTAGACTCACAAATAAAGCTTTATTTAAGTGCAGAAGAGCATTGTCCAAAAATAGGTAGGCAAGGATCTACTGCTGCACAGCCAGGTGTACAAGAGTCATGTAAGAGGCCCAAGGGAAAATAGCAGTGGTGGTTTGGAAATCTGTCTTGGTTTGAAAGACAGGTGTCTGTCAAGGAAGGCAGGAGCCTCCCTTGGAAAGGAGAATGTAACCCCCTTCCCTCTGAATTATTATAATTTTAAAATTAAAGGGCTCTCAGACAATTATATGGGAAATAGGAATAACAGTTCTGTACTAATATATATATAACAAAGCAGTAATACAGAAACACTGTCTGAACCTGACAGAGTGAGGATACAACCTGACACCCTGCCAGGCAGGGTGGTGGTAGCAGTCTGATTAGGTGATGGCTGCAGTTCTCTTTGAAGTGGCTCTGTTGAAGCAGTGATCCTCTAGAAAGAGCTGGTCCTCCTCAGAAGGTCCAGTGGTGGTTATGAAGCTCTTGTCCCCTGGGAACCCAGTAGGTGAAACTGCTTGTGCTGTTCCAAACCCCAGATTATATCCATGTGGGAATGCTTGGTTCTTCCCCCTGGGCGGAGCATCTCACAATGGGCTGATGTAATTCTATGAGTCATGAGGTGGGTCCGTGATTGCCCATTAAACAGAGATAGCTCCCAGAGGGAGTTATCAGGGGTGAGTCATGGTAGGGGATAACGAGCACAGCCCCACCTGTTTTAACAGCTTGTGAAGACGATAATAGAATACATTTGGTTATATCTTACATTGTAACCTAGGATAGACACCTAGCTAGAAGAGTTACAAATCTCAGCCCCTACTCTTAGGACTGTGGCTGTTGAAGACAGTGATTTTGGTATGCAAAATGTCTAACACTACAAAATGCAAAAATGTCTAATATTATGCATTTCTTTTTAAACATAGAATGTAAAATGCACCCTTTCAAGGAATACAGACTAGAATCCACCACCTGCTATGGAATAGTATAAGTCTTACCTGAGGGTAGGGGTATCACTTTATCTCTAAGCCTTACATAGGCTTGGCAAGTCCCCAGAATCACTAGGTAGAAGCCAACTCTGGTGTGTGTGTTATTTCATGCAGAAAAAAATTCAAAAAAGGAAGTAGACATAAATCCAAATGATTTTTAAACATCATGAGTGCGCTCTCTTGGATGTTTTCTAAATTTGAAGTGAAGGAAAGCCTCATCTGATAAGCATGGATCTTACCCTACAGATAGGGTGGGGGAGGGAGGGATGTTTGCTCTGGAGTGCTAGAGTCCCAGAAGGACAGATTTTGCTACTTTTATTCCAGCTCTGTAGTTGAAAGGGTTACTGAATTTATGCAGTGGGATTAATGGCAAAGTAAGATAATACAACGGTAAAGTCATGGTAGAAAAACAAAGACTATGCTATTTATCTGTGCATGTAAAAGTATAGTCAGATCTGCATACATTCCTAAGCTTTCACATTCCTCATCCATGAAAAGTTTGGCAAACCTTAACATTACTACAAAGAGTATATATTAATCCATACAATTTACTTCATAACTTTTTTTCCCTGCACCTAATCCAAGCTTCACCATGTGTGTGCATTAGAAACCTTTGACAAAAGCCAGCTAAGGGCTGAAATGTTGGGAATTTGCCCTCTTCACCCTTATGAATAAATCTTTCTTTAAAAGCGAGGAAAAAATCCTCTTGGCTTGGAGTATCTCAGCATGCTGACTGTGCACAAACCAAGGCTTGAATAATTGTGCATTATTGTGATTTGTTTTTGTATTGCCTCTTTGTCATGTTTAAAAAAAAGAACACAAGTATTATAATTTCTTATTGCTGTGCACCAGGTGCTTGCCAGATAGCTAAGGAGGGCCAGCTGTTAGCTTTCAGAAGATGCCAGTGGAAGGACTGATAAACTTTTAAAGCAATGCATTCAGAAACCTGTAACATTCCAGCAAGTAGTACAGCATTTTCTTGCCCTGAGAAGGAGCGCTAGCAAAGCACTGAATCCAGCTTTAGCTGCCTTTTTAGAAAGGAGAAGAAAGGAAAAGAAAGGCAGCAAAATATGCATTATGTGATGAGCTAATTCTTCGTGGACCACCAGTGAGTGTTCTGCATGCTACACTTTGAGAACCATTTCTGTAAATGATACCAAATGAAAGCATGGTTTGATAAACCCAAAGAAAGTAGTTCTATCTGTCTCTACCTACCCATAAGCTGAGCTGAAAGCACTGAGGCTTGTTCCACTGCTACTCTTGACACCTAGGTTTGTGAAAGCTGCAGATACATGATGAGGGTTTATGTTGAAAAGAATGTGCTGTCAAAAAATCTAAGTACAAGTGCTATCAGTGCTGTTCTAAAACAACTATTGCAACAGGATGATTTTGGTTTTCCTGTAGTTAAAACACAAATTCTCGTTATTTGCCACTTGATTTATAGCACCAGCTGAGTTTTCTTCTGTTTGTGCAGATGCTTTAATAACCAGAGGTGTTCCTTCTTGTTCCATCCCATCCTTTAAATTAAATGGCTTTCAATTAAGCTCAGCTCTATAGATCTGATCTGGCACTATCCCAGGCAGCAAAGTTTGCCAGTGATTCCAGTCAGTTCAACTCTGCCCAACAGTGTGTGTGGTGGGAGCAGCACTGCAGATTTCTCCTTTTCCTGTCATGTCATACCACCATGGCTGTAGCATGTGAAAGCTGATAAGAAGACGGAACATAGTTGGAGAAGGCCAATATTTCATTAACAAAACACTAATGATATCTGAGGAGGTCCAGAGCAACGCTACCATCTTGCTACTGTGTAGTCACAAAGTACCTTTTTCACAGTCTCTAACACTGTCTCTTCTTCACTTCTCTTACTCCATTGCTTTGTGCTTATAGGAAGTAAACTGTTATCTCAACCCATAATCACTCCTTTTTGTCCCTCCCTTATCGGAAGGGGTGGGGGAATGGGAGAGGCTGATTTGGAGTTTAATTTCCTTCTGGTAATAAAACCAGAACACCTGACATTGTGAAGAACATGAAAAATTTGCCAGTTTATCTCCAATAGTAAAAATAACTGCTGGCCACCAGAATTAATCATTAGGCAGAATTGGTTTTTGAAAACTGTATTGTACAAAAGCTCAGGGAGTCTATATCCTGAGGAAACAGTTATGTTTAGGGATAATGAAGAAAGAAACAGTTGCTCTCTACTAAACTGTGTGAGACAGAGAGAAAGGTATGCTAGAAGAGATGGGATCCAAACCCAATTCCCTGTCTCATGCTCTCACTCTTCCTTCTAGACATAACCATGGGATGGTAAATTCATTCGGCTTAAAAAATCAATTCTGTATCAGTCGTTTCACTTTGAATTAGGATGTAAGCTGACTGTAGGTACAGTGAATGACATAATGGCAGTATTAGCAGCTGAAATAGTTTGCAAAGAAGAACATTCATTAAGAAAGCATCAGAAAAAAAAAAACTTGGTGAAATACAGTTCGATAAATAACTTACATATATAAAGAGGTAAGAGATTACAGTTCCTAGCATCTGGCTGGTCTCATTCTTGACATGGTCCACTGAAAATTAAACAGACAAAACTCTACCAAATAACCTTCAGATCAGATTTTTTCATAACTGGTTTCCTGCTTCTTCACCAAGATAAAGTGTCTTTTTGAGTTGTGCATCATTTGAGAAGAGAAACTAGCTTACTTAGTAGAAGGAATCTTTTTGCTCATATTTTTGTATCAGTTCTGAGACTGCACTTGTGCATGCTCAGATATGTTTCAAAAACGCACCTGCTACTTCCTTCAGCAAGCAGCTTCCCTTTATATTTCAGAAGCTTAAGATCTGTATTCATCATCATATATTATAAATATTCTGAAAAAGGGAAAGTAAGATTTTACTGATTTTTTCTGTGATTTCTCTTACCTGGTTACTGAACCAGAAGGTGATTTTAAAGGCTAAATAAAAGATATAAATCTGACTGAATATAGGGATTAGAATCTGAGGAAGAAATAAAAAAAATATGGTTTGGGAGCTGTTTGTACATAGATGAAGTTGCTGATAGATTTTGCATAAAAAATGAATCTGGTAGGTCAATGCAAGTAAGGAGAAGTAAGAAGTAAGGATATGACTGCCGGAGTTGATCAACAAAGCAGGATGAGAATGAAGAAGATATATAGCTAGGAAGCCAAGAGAAGACAGAAATCAGAGAAAGTGAGAGAAGGAGGAATTGCAGAAAAAGTAAGAGGCAGAATAAACACAAAGATGATAGAAACATGCACATTATATTTAACTGGAGTGACAGTTAAAAGAAACCTCTAGCTTATATTATCTGCTGGCAAAGATAAACCATTTTTGGTAAAATCATTTTTAATCCCTGTAACTTGTAATTCTATGGCCCACTTTTGCATACCAAAATAAACTTTCTCCCACATTCTATATCACTCTGTCATTACGACTGTTATTTCAACTTTTCTTTTTGAAAAACATTCAGCCCTCTAATAGCCAGTCAGGCAGGAAAGATTTATTTTATCCTTTCAAAAAAAAAAAAAAAAAAAAAAAAAAAAAAAGGGTGATCATAGAAGCCAAACTGTACAGAAGAAAAGTGCAGCAGAGTACTTCCAACACACAACACTTTTTCCAAATGCAGTGAAGGTACAAGACAAGTTGGTCATATGAAGCAAACACAGTAGTGAACAAAAGAGAAAAGTTATGTAGTGTTTAGACTGCTCCTGCCTTGGCTGGGAGAGAGTTCTAACTTCTACTCTATATACCTCTTCTAAGAGTGAGAAAAAAATCTAAGGGTGAAAATGGAGACAAAGTAAGACTGCAATGTATATCCACTCCCCCAAGAGCAAAGGACAAGGCATGGCTTTTGTTTCCTTCAACATGCATGTTGGACAACATGTATTGCTGCTTAATTTTATCTTTAAGACATCTCACCTTTCTCCCAGGCAGTTGGCGTGCTTCCTCCCCCTAAAACCAACTCCTGTTAAAGGGAATGTAGGGGAATTTTGGCATTCTCATTTCACATTTTTCTCATCTTACACCACTTTTATACCACTAAGTGTTCCTCTCTTCCTTTCAGCACAAAGGTCCCTAGTTTCCACACCTGTAGGAGAAGAAAATGAGATCTAGGTATTTTGTCTGCCTCTCTGCTTACTGATCTTCTTGCTGCAGAATTCAGTGTCAGCACATATTTCTGGGGCTTGAGGAAATTCATCTTGGTCAAGCCTTATACAGCCATTTTCTTTGCTACAGGAAGCAGTTGCCATTCATTCCCACAGCTGGAACATTGCCTCAAGTACATATGTGTCCTGCCTCTGGTCCTGACTGATTCTGTCCTGCCTCACTGGCATGGAGAATGCTTCCTTATGCATTATTGAAAAATTAAATGCCTTAAAATAACAAAATCCACTTTTTTTTTTTTTCCCCAATAGTCTGGGATATATTGCTCATCCCAGTACTTCTCATTATTATCTTCTTACATTTTATATTTCTTACTTCTTTATCACTACAGGAGTGGGCTTTGTCAATGTCCTTGGCAGGACAGAGACCCATCGCTAACCTTCAGAAACTGACAATGGTAAATAGAAACAATTTCCAGGTTTTATTCAACATTGTATATGAGTTACAGCAATTTGCAAAGGAGTTTTATTGAGGAGATGATCGATTCATTCTCTCAAGCAGTATTTCAATGAATCAATGAATTCTTATCTTAGAAAACAAAACATAGGTCAAACTTGAACTTTCAGATGTTTAGGCTACCAAAGAATGTTTTCAGGGAAGGAGGAAAATTCATAATCTGACAGTTTCACCATGTGATATTCCTGTGCTTTGCTTGAAACAGAGGGGAGAAGCTGACAGCTTCGTCATCAATATTACAGTGACATCCAGACATTGTCTGCTACACCTTCCCTACACTGTCTGCATTCATATATAGAGAAGGGAAAGCAAAAATATCCATTTTATATAGACAGAATCTATCTATCTATCTATCTATCTATCTATCTATCTATATCTATGTATATATATATCTGGAGCAGAGAGAGTTAGTCCCTGTCAACCACCATAATCTGAATTCAGTCAATTAATTAAAAAAGACAGATTCAAGTTTTGGGGGGAACTACAGTAATGAGAAGGAGAGAGCCATAATGTTGGGGAAGTGGACATGGACACCTTTGAAACAAGTGTTATTATATCTGTGTGGCATACATTGATATCTTTATATATATATATATATTCTGCTTTTCAACAAAAGAGCTATTTATTAGAAAGCCTAAATTTGAAAGGTTTTTCAGTCTATTTTTGTGTATTCTGGCCAGTTTCTCATGCTGTATTACTAACATGAGTCCATCTGTGAGAGCTTTAATTCTGCATGTTTAGTGAAGAGTGTTTATCACATTCATATGAGTTGAAAATGTGAAGAAAAGAATCCCTGAGTTTCTAAACTAAGGTTTCACGACATAATGAGCCTTCTTGTTCTCAACTTAATGAGGGGTGAGTATCTTGAAGATCATGTGGAAATCAGTATGACTAAACAAAGGTAATTTCACCACCCACTCTTCTTCCTTAAAACAAAGTATTCTAGACAACTATGTACAGCTGTCATCATATCAAATCAGACAATATATGAATTATCTTTTCAGAAGCTCTATTAGCCAAGATATATATTATTTGTTTTTTATTGCTGTGTAATTGTGCGATATTTGTTTTGGACCAACAAAAGGCTGAGATTATGCAATGTATTTTACTTTGTGCTACTCCTGCAGTGTTAATGATTGAGTATCTTCCGACTATGTTACTGTAGTTTTGCAATTTTCAAATTTCACTAGTTTAAATTTCCTCTCATTATTTATTAACATATCTTGTAATCAAGTACTGAAAAATCCTATAAAACAGCAGGCTGTAAACCCCAAATACTTATTCTGTAAGAGCAGTATCATTCTTCATGAAATAAACCCAGAATTCCTGTTAACGGGGAAGAAGAGTAAAGAGCTATGAGAGTAGCTTTAGCAGTCTGGTTTGAAATTCCCTGCCAACACCTTACAGGAACAATTTGTCTGCCCTTTGTGAAAGCCCAGGTGATCCTTCTGATTCAAGCAGTCCAACAGAAGTCAAGAATCACAGAATGAGTCAGTTTGAAAGGGATCACAGTGGGTCATCTGGTCCAACCTCCCTGTTCAAGCAGGATCATCCTAGAGCACATGGCACAGGATTGGTATCCAGATGCGTCTTGAATATCTCCAGTGAGGGACACTCTAGAGCCTCTCTGGGCAGCCTGTTCCAATGCTTGGTCACCTGCACAGTAAAGAAGTTCTTCCCCATATTCAGGTGGAACTTTCTGTGCACCAGTTTCTGCCCATTGCCTCTTGTCCTATTGCCTGGAACCACTGAGCAGAACCTGGCTCCATCCTCTTGGCACCCTCCCTTCAGATACTCATGGACATTGATGGGGTCCTCTCTCAGTCATCCCTTCTTGAGACTGAACAGGCCCAGCTCTCTCAGTCTCACAAGAGAGATGCTCCAGTCCCCCAGTCACCTTTGTTGCTCTTCACTGAACCCCCTCCAGGAGCTTCATGTCTCTCTTGTCCTGAGAAGCCCAGAACTGGACACAGCACTCCTAATGTGACCTCACTAAGGCTAAGAAGAAGGCAGGATCACCTGCCTTGACCTGCTGGCAGTGCTCTTCCTAGTGTACCCTAGGATATCATTGTCCTTCTTGGCTCATGGACAGGTTACTGTCCACCAGGACCCCCAGGTTCCTCCTTGCAGAGCTGCTTTCCAGCAGATCAGCCCCCAGCCTGTGCTGGTGCCTGGGGTTATCCCTCCCCGGGGGCAGGACTCTGCATTTGGCTTTGTTAAATTTGTGACAGTACTTCTCTGTCCATCTCTCCAATCTGTCGAAGTCCTTCTACCCTGCAGAAGAGAAAACAGCCACAATCTGTTAGCATGTGGGAACTCTTGCTTCCCCTGTCTACCCTGCAGCTGTAACACTGCTAGTTGGCAGGCGAAAGCCATATGTGAGTGAAAAGACAAAGCTGTGCTATTCTCAAAGAGGGGAGTGTGGCCTTCTTGAAGCAGCAGGATCTTGGCTCCAATTCCCTTCTGCAGCATGGAAGAACATTGAGGTTGGCAGTGAGAAGTAGGAGGAGTGTAACAGAGTGTTATGGTTGCTGCTGCCTACTACTAGACCTGAATATGTGCAACCATGGGATGGAGTTTTCTGGTTGTTTCTCCTCTATCTTCTCACACAGTTTGGGAATTGCTGCTGGAATACTTCACATCCTTGGACTCTTGACCCTGTGCTCCCATTTACTGAAGACCCACTAGAGTAGTTGTGCTGTATTCAGTATGGGCACTGCAGTGTTTTTAACATCCTGCCTGAAAAATTTATGGCCTTGGTTTCAGTCAGTTGAGAAGGTGCATGGAGAATGTGAAATAGTTTGTGCTGGGTGAGAAACCAAAATGTACATTGAGAAAAGAATCACAGAATCACTAGGGTTGGAAAAGACCTCTAAGATCATCAAATCCAACTGTTGTCCCAAAACCACCACGTTACTGCTAAACCATGTCCCCCAGAAATGCAAACATAAGAGGTAAAAAGCCTATCCTAGAACATTAAGGAACAGAAGCGGTTACTCAGGGTCCAGATTCCTTAAGAAGGCAGAGTAAATGAAATTCTTGCTGATTACATTCCACCTGACTAATTATAGGACCTTTGTGAAAAAATGAAAGCAAGGATATTTCTTTCTTGATATCAGTGTTTTTATGCTAAACTTTATCCTGAAAGTTTGCTCTCATGGTTGCTTGTTACATGAGTGGCTTGTTCAAGCCACGAGGGACAGAATTAGGAAATCACTGTAAGAGCATCATAGGGACATTTTAGCATCAGCTCAGCTCTGTCAAGAGGTCATTGCATCTGAGCACATGCGGATTTGTAGGAAAAGTGTGCTGTACTATAACGGTTGCAGTAGGAGTCTGAAACTGCATATTTTTGGTGTAGCTCGTAAAGTGCTCCATTTTTTGAGGAACAAGCTGCAGGCAGAGAGAGCTTGGACCTGAGGCACTCTGAAGGAATAGTTTGAAAACCATGAGTAGGTTCAAAGCAAGTCTCCTACTGAGAAACGCAAAGGGATGTTTATTTTCAACAGAAAATAACAGTTGGTTTCAAAACAGTCTTGTATTTCCAACCGAGTTATTTGTAGGAAAAAAAGTACGAAAATATTGGAATGAAGTGCCATCACAAGAATGTAGGGTGAAGTTAACAACAGCAAGGTTGTCATTATGAAAAATTCTAGGATGCAGTCTCTCTTGCCAAAACATACATAAATACATATAATGCTGTTAATGAGACACATATGTCTATCACCAGACAGTATAATTATGTCTGAGAATTATTATAAAAGCTAAATAGGTGTTAATTCAACACTTCCTTTTTTTTTTTTTTACTGGCCCCTCCCCTTGTATCCAAGATCATTAACTCCTTGGCAATTGCCTTATACCCTCACCACAAGACTGGAGGGAACTCCAGGAAGTCAAGATATGGAAAAGGCCCAACAGTTCCACCATGTAACTTCATTTATAGTGCTGAATAGGAGACAGCTTCTTTAAATATTACTCCAGCACCTCTGCTGGAGAACATGATATTAATCTGTAGCTGTTTCATTCCCTGGAGCTAGCAGAAGGACATCATAAACATGAGGTTCATTAAAGGGGAAAGAACTTCCATCAACTGAGAAAACTCTAAACCTTTTTGTAGGGACAGGGAACCATCAGTGGTATCAAGCCTTCCATGGCATTCAACAACTGTGTCTTATTATAGAGGCATTAGTGAAGAGTTTTATAGTCATATTTTTGTGGCTTAACAGGTGGAAAAGCAGAATTTAGCACAATTAATAGTCTTTTAAGAATAGACTGTTACCATTCCTGAGGGAGAAAGACTTCTGAACTCAGATTTATGTTACTAATTTCTTTCAGAAGATACTGAATGTATTTGATAGCAAATTCCTGGAACTTCTCAGGTATCATTGAAAACTTCCAAAGGAATGTTTTTGTTGTTATTTCCTCTGCTAACCCAGAAGCAAAGTATGGCCCAAACTATTTCAGCAGGAAAACTTGTGTTTCTGTGTAAAAATAATTCTGCCTTTGCTCCTCCTGTGTCTAATGTTTTAGAGAACTATTTTGTTACAGTATACACACATTAAGTATATTACCCTACATATATAAAATATTAGTACATATTTTCCCGTGATTGATTTAGAGACTTTTATTCAAAAACAAAATCCAAAATAAATTAATAGGTTGACTATTTTTATAAAGGTTCAAATCAGCAAAAATAGCCTTTTTTAACTCCATAAGCCAGAAAAAAATTATTATTACTGGAATAAATAACTTGACTCTAAATAGAAACTGGAGGCAAAGTTATAAATTCTCAAGACTCTTCTGGTTGATATTTAATCCGCGTGGATAATGTGAATAGATCAGTCCTTTCCAAAACAGCAGATCAGGATATGGCTTTAGTAATAGATATCTATGCCACTTCTCAGTATCCTTGTTTTGTGCATGATGACTGGCTTCAAAGTCTAGTCCCTGCCGCTGCCTGAATGGTGATTAAAACCTCAGCTCTAGGATGCTGTGGTAATGCAAGAATTTAGTGCAAAGCTCTGCCATACTGACTCACAGATAACCCTGGAATATACCATGGCCTGGCTGTTTATAGACTGGGAAGAAACTTCTGGTGAAGGAGGGATGAAAAATGCAAGAATCACCCAGAACCTTAATGACTGGCCTGTTGAGTAAAACGGGAATTACTCTGTAAGTGAGCTTAGGAATGAGTGGGAAGGGGGGACATGGGCAAGTGTTGATAAGTATGATCATCTACCAAATCAAACTGTATTTTGGGAGAAGTGGAGGAATGCGCATTTTATGAGCCCTGAAGGAGTTGAGCTATGAGAGAGGAACTCAAGTTTACTGCTGTCAGATTGCAGGCAGATATGTACATACCCAGTAAAACGGTTTTGGTACCATAGCAACATTAGCAATGGAAATACAGGATCCAAATGAGATAAATTTTGGTAGTCCTAGGTTTGTGATTGCCAGAATTGACTTGAAATAAAGTTTTTCTAGAATTTAGATGCTTAAGTAGCCATTCGATGTCTAATGGTCAGATAACAATTTAACAGGCAGCCAAAAGGCTGGGATGTGTGGAGAAAAGAAAATTAGAGTTGTTTTTATTTTTTTAACAGTAGTTCTACCTGAGCTAATTTCCTCCTGATCCAGAATGACATGATCAACAGAGTTCTGATTTCATACCCACTGAAGATCTGGCTATTACTTGCTGATTTTATATGCTTTTCACTGATATGACTTGAAAGCTCTCTGAAAAAATGTATCTAAGGAACACAGATGTCTCTTAACAAAACACATCGTAGAGCTTATTGAACAAGATGAACAGACTCATTCCAAATCCATTGGGATTAGACCTTTAATGCAAACATCAAGGGAGAATTTTTGGGAAGGGAAAAAATGAGTACATTTTTTCATATATTTAAGACAGTCACTTTTCTGGAATATCATGGCATAATTTGCTTTTAGTCTTTCAGAGTTTCCACCAAATATGATTTGTTTTTCACCTTCCTTTTCACTTCATATTTAATGTTGATGTTGAAGATTTCTAAATATTGTCTTTGGGTAACTAATAATAGTTCCACAAGTGAGTTGAGAAGTATGACAAAGGCTCTTGATGAAGGTTACCCAGATGAAGCATTTTGCTTTCTCCAGTTTTAATATGCTCTTACGGAAACCTGTCAGGGGGGGAGTTCTTTGTTGGAGCTGATAACATTCTATGACACACTGAAAATTATATCCTTTCTTCCTCTTTAGTTTTTTTTTCTTCTTCCCTCATGTAGGAGTCATGGGTTTAGCAGCCTTTCTGCTTTGCCTTTTGAATCTTCAATTTTCTACAGTACACCCATTACTTTCCTGTTTATTTGGCTCTATCACAGCACTCCACTTCTAGTTACAGAGACAGAAAACACTGACCCATTATGATTTAGGCAGGGCTGAGAAGAGAGTCCAAAGGAGCCATTAGCCAGGAAGAATTCTCATCTATTTCAAAAGAGATGAAGCATATCCCAAGGTTGCTGTCAAATATAGATCTTCCTCTGTACAGCCTCTGTCTCTGTGTGAGAAGTTTTATTTTGCTTAACCTTCAGGTACCTGTTGATGATGTGATCACTGAAGTACACATGTGCTGCAGTGAAAACATGATGCATCTCCTCGTGTGTTTGCTCATAAGTCCTCTATTAGCTGATCTAGTAGAGCTGCTGTTTTAGCTCATTGGGTGGAGGTCTGTGGTTTTGGAAGCCACGTTTAAATCCCAGTGTTGTGCTTGTGGCTGGCTGATGATCCTGGGGTCAGTTTGTCTGTGGTCACAGATCATTACACCCCACTGACAGCAACTCTCACACCACATCACCAAAAATTACACCCTGTGAACACAGTCATGTCTTCTGAACCATCTAAGTATTTAAAATGAATAATTCTTTGAAGATTGTATAGACAAATTACCTTGGAAAATATAGGGTTTATGAATTTTAAATTTTGTCACATTTTAAGTATTTTGTTTCTATATATAGTCATTTTCTCATTTGTTGATGAACACGATAAATTATTTTACATTAGCACATCACAAATAAAGTAATTTGAGAGCATCTATTATGGAAAAAGAACACAATCCTTCCACGACCTTCAGTAGGTGTTTGATCAGTCCCTGAGTACAAGAATATGTCAAATTCAGATCAGGCACAAAAATAAAAAGCAGGCCAAATCTTCCTCTTTTTCCTTATATTATATATTAGAAAAATTAGCTACGTTCTTAAATGTACACCATCAAATTCACTACAGAAATGATTTCTGTATTTTTACCCAAAAGAGATGTGGAATGAAGTCATAGAGCTTCTGCTTTTGGAGTAAAGCAAAAGAGCACACACAGCAGAGTGCTACAGTTGGCAAATATGAACTGGATGAACTTTGCAGGCTTGAAGAAGAAGCTGTAAGCTGAAGTTAAAGCATCTGTGACTCACAGATCTGAATAAATATTTGTTTGTTGGAGTCCATTTCTGCTTTACCAAAAGAGGCAGAGGCTTTCTTATGTGTCTCTGGATGTCCTGCAACTTTCTGTAATTGCTGGCTGCACATGTACAAATGTTGGTTAAAAATGGCCTGGCATATGTGAGAACACTAACCAGCTTCTTTCATGGATGAGGAAATAAGACAGAGTATGAGGACTTTTTTCCTTAGAGATTCTTCTAAAAATAATTTTCAATACCCAATTTTAACCACTGGATGCAAATATATGTGTTGGAGCTCAAAACACTTTAACATAGTTTGATTTTGCAAATCTGTTGGCTGAGCTCCTGAAAAAGTAGAAAAAATGTGATGCACACCTATAAACTACTTCATTTATTTCCCAGTCTACCAAGATTCTCAAGAGCACCTTCCTTTAAACATATGTTCTTGAAGTGATATCAATAACAGCACTCAAAACTAATTTTATAATTCAATGTCTCTCCCTCCAGCTATGATCTTTCAAGGTGCATATGTTGCACACGGTATGGATCTATTAATAAAGTAACCACAGTAAAACAACCAAGCAGTAAAACAAAAAACCAAGGTACTTCAGCATCAACATATTCTGGACTATGTGCTTGCAGACTATTATACACAATAAGAACATGTCTCAACTCCAAAAAGACAAATCTGAACAGTTTTAATGAGTTCACTACTAAATGACTGCCACACATAAGATTTTTTCCGAACTTAAATGCTTTCTAGCAAACAACACAAACAGGCCTCTAACATTGTCATAAACAGAAGAAACTCAATTTTTCAGAAATTTTGTTCATTTTAAGGTTAAGAAGTGGTATTAGGGAGTTGGGTTTGTAGCTCCTCTATTTACAAGCTGGACTTTTAGGCAGGAGCCATCATTTTAGCAGCACTGTTTACTGTATGGAAAAGAACCTTATTAGAATTTGAATGTTTTAATATTTGATTGCAGGTAGTTATCCTGGTTGTTTTGCTGCTGCCCATTGTGCTGATCATTTCCTATCTGACCCAATGTACACTATTCCCTGGCCTGGGAGTAAGGATGGAAGTAAATCTCTATTCAGTATTAGGAGGCCCTGTTTCTCTCCATCTGGATGTGTCTAAATCCACTCTTACTTCTGAATGTTCTTAAGTGCTGTCCCCCATTTCTTAGTGTTTAGATTGCTATTGTTCAGGCACCTGCCTATCCTGAGCTCTTCCAGATGCTCCACTTTATCATGCAGCCTGGAGCAGTTCAGGAAGCTGTAGTTTAAAAACAGAGGGAAATAACTGTACCATCACTCACAGAGTGCCCCCACATCTGGGTATGCCAGCTCTGAGTTGCTGGACTCAACTGCCCGGCTTGGAGCATGTTCAGCGTTGGAGCATGTTCAATGCCTTGTGGAGAACTGACAGAACACAGGCATCCTTATACAGATCTTACAGAGTGAGGCAGAAAAGGGAGGATTTATGGATCTTATGCTGTCTAAAAGATAAGGAAGTGGACTGCAAGTTTATTTTAACATCAAATCATGAAAAAAATGACCACAGCAAATATGATTTAAAACCCCCATGCAGTACAGGGCACCCTGTTCTGTAAGACATGGGCCCCAACCACAAAGCTCTTAATCAGAGCAGCCAAACTCTGATTTTGCAGATATAGGCATTGCTTTGCTTAATTTAGAGACAGGAAAACTATCACTGTGGTCATCAGGAGTTTTTTCCCAAACAAATCTGAAAATGCTTCACTGTGCTTGCAGGTATTTTGTGTGACATTACACCATATAGCTTCCACAGATTTCTGTAGGTGGGCTCAATAAGGCAGAATTAATGCTTCTCTTGTGATGCTCTGCAAGTAGGTTTCCTCTTTCCCTGTTGTCTTCTTCCTTGCTTTTTCTCAGTATGTTAAAAATTTGTCAAACTTCAATCTTTATTTCCTAGCATTCAGCCCCACCAACTCCTTCTCCAACCCATTTTCTGCTTATTTATCCATCCGTTCAACCGTCCTAATCCATTGCAGCCTCCCACCCCTTTCTTATCTCTAGCCATCTCTGACTGACAGGATTATGAAGATCACAGAACCATTTAGGTTGGAGAAATCCCTTAAGATCATGAGGTGCAAATCTTGACCCTGCCCTGCCAAGTGTACCACTAAGCCATGTCCCTAACTGTCAATATATACTGTCTATAAATAATAATGACTGCATTGTCAGGTGTTGTGGGCTGATGCTGGCCTGATGACAGGTACCCACCAAACCTGCTCACTCACTCCCCTCTCCAGCAGGAGAGAGGAGAGACAATATAACAAAGAGTTCATGGGTTGATATAAGGACTGGGAGATATTGCTCATCAAACACTGTCATGGGCAAAACATGCTCAACTTAGAGATATGAAATGAATTTATTGCTAATAAAATCAGAGCAGGATAATGAGAATTAAATTAAGCCCTTAAAAAATACCTTCCCCCCCACCCCCCGTCCTTTCAGCTCTACCTCCTACCCCAGCAGCACAAGGACACAGGGAATGGGGGTTATGGTCACTTAATCACTCATGACTTCTCCTGCTGCTCAGGGAAGAGGAGCCATTCCCCTGCTGCACCACGGGGTCCCTCCCAGAGGACACAGTTCTCCATGAGCTTCTCCAGTGTGAATCCATCCCATGGGCAACAGTCCTCCCAAAACTGCTTCAGCGTGGGTCACTCTTCTGTGGGGTGCAGTTCTTCAAGGACAGGCTGCTCTTGCAGGGGAACAGGGCCCCTCTCTCCACAGGTCTCCCACGGGGTCACAGCCTCCTCTCAGGCACCCACCTGCTCTGGTGTTTTTATGGAAAACAGTGGGATATTATCTGCTGTTCGTTTGCTCTTTGCCTTTTGTGAAAGGGTTGTCCCAGTGGCTTTTGAATATTTGTACCTGGTGATGCAGGTACCAGACACAAATAGAATTGCTATATTGCCACACAGACACTTCAACCATAATATCCATAGAGCCCAAAAGCATATTCATTTTTCAGCCTTAAAATTGATCAAACCTTTCAACAATTAACCTTTCATTACTAAGACTATTTTTCACTGAAAATGTTTTGCCTTTGCAGAAGAATAAGTCTTTAATAGCAGAGGACAGAAATGCCAGAACTGGAGGGGAGGGGATAAGGAAGATTTTCACAGAAAATGAATTGTGTTACCATTGAGATCAGTATCATAGCCAGGTGTACCATATTTGTGTCACTAATCTAGTCCACTAGTCCAGAACACAGCCCTTGTCCAGAAAAATATCTCCAGTGCTGAAGCTGATACAGATTAATGTTGTATTTCATACTGTTTTTCCTCTTTCTTCTCTATTTGCCTTAATGCCATGTCATTGAAAGCCCATGGAATTGGAAAAGGAAGTCCAGTGGCTGTAGAGAAAATACACGATAATCCCTTTAGTTCCACCTAAAGTGGAATGAAGTGGACATTTCTAAGAGAGTTATAGTCTATGCTTAAGTGAGCAGATATATGGTGCAGACATGCCTAAAATGGTAAGCAGGGACCAAGTCATAAAAAGAGAAGACGGTCAGGTGTATTTAAAAGTTGCAGACCATGAGCATCTTTGGATAAAAAGAGGGAAGGATGTTTATACACTGCTCTCATTTCTTTGGCCTGATCTGTTTACTGCCAATCTTTTGTTGAAATAGTGTAGGATTTTTCTTCCAACACACTAAACTCAGATTTGTTTACAGCAAGGAGTCTCATTATTTTAACATTCTAATTAATGTCCTCATGGAAGGTGCTTATTATTATTGGCTCTGCCTTGTCTGTAATTCTGACAAATTAACAGATTGAGGGAGACTATGTTGATGTTGCCTATAGCTGTTTGTGGCTTTCCCATTTGAAAGAGTATATTAAAGTTGGATCCAGATTACAAATGTTTAATCTGGCAAAGATATTTGGTGGCCTCTAAAACAAATATTGTGTCATTAATATAGCAGTATCCGTAAATGGGACTGGCGACATATAATGCTGCGTCTGTGGATATTTTCAAACTCTGTTTAGGATCCTTAACTAACCCCGTTCTGCCTAGGTAGTTCCACCTCTTCAGTACCTAAAATGCAGCAAAATAAGTTAAGACTGTATTTTTAGTCTTAACTCTAAATTCTCAGGAGTTTGTGGTTTTTAAATGAGACCCTTAGTATTATCTGGACTTAGACTTCTTTTGTGGTTCAATAGAAAATACACAGCATTCAGTTTTTCACTTTTGGTACATTTTTACAATGGCATTAAAAATAGTGAAACTTTTCAAGTTTATTCAAATTGACATGATGAACCATAATTACATTGTTTAGCACAGTTTATTGTATAAATACAAGCTTACATTTTTTTGAGTCAATTTTGATCCAATGCCAAAACAGTTCTTTGAACTATTTAGGCTGACTTTTGACATGATATTCAAAGATGTATCATCTCCATCCAAACCACTGAGCTATTACAATGTTGTTATAGGAAAGAGGTGTGAGCCAAAATGATAGGAATATTGAAGTTAGGAAAAAATTACTGCATAGTAACTGATGGAAAGAAAAAAAGCAACCCAAAAACCATGGTTAATTTTATTAATTTTTTACTACCAAAGCAGAAAAGTTTACTCTCTTCTGCAAACTGCACCCTTTATGGACTGTGTGGAATAGCTGCTTCACTGCAGGGAGCACAAAATGGCAGGCCTGTATTTTGGGCTTTTACTGCTAGAAAGGCAGCACTGAAACCTACCATCGGTGGCAAACCCCCAACATCTTTGCCTACAGTTTACTTTGAAGCCGTCCATATCTGAAGACAGATGTCTAATTTAGTCCTTATGGGACCAACAGAGGTTAACCAGTGAAATTAGCTGGGTAGAAATCTTCTCTTGCAAAGAATTTAATCATCTGACAGGTAAAGTAATTGCTCAGTAACCTTCCACTGTTATTTTTCATACTGTCTTCACTTCACTTCTTTTTCTGTCTCCTACTGGTCTTGTCAAGATCTCTTTTGTGTATGCACACCATCTTATAAAGTTGGCCAACCACCTGAAAAAGTGAGGACAAAATCTCAAAACTATAGAGAAGGTGCATACTCTTACAAGAAGCTATAAAGCAACTGTCTTAGTAAATGGAATTATAAATACAAATTCTTTATTAAGGAAGCAATTTTTCCGCGGAAGGGGAGGGGAAGGTACGTGTTTTGAAGCATAAATCACGTTTGTAAAGTGGGTGCATAGTTTTTATGACTATCAGATGTCATGTGCATGCTTCTGTAAATAATTCGCACCTTCTGTCCTTTCAGGTAGTTCTTAAATAGAAAATATTGCTTTGCAGGTACTTTGAAGATCTTGCTAGACTGAAAGCACAATCATAAAATGGGACATCACCATTTTTTGTAGCTCACAGTTTTCTGAAGTGCAAATAAATTATCAGTTTCAGCTTGAAGCCTTGTGGTGAAAAGGCAGCAAGGCCCTTAGGAATAATCAGTCAATGACATTTGCTCTAAGATTTTCTGAAAAATCCTACAGCTGTCTAATGAAACTGGGAATACTACATATTGTGTATATATGTATGTATAGTGGAAAACAACTTTCCTCCTCTAAACTCCAAACACAACTCCTTTTCTTGATTGCTGCAAAGCCTACTCTTTTTATGTAGTTGATACAAAAACTTCAAGTAATTCAGTAAAATATTCTGTGTTTCTCAGAAGTGTGAACACAGAAAGATCTTCTGCATATACTTAGCAGGTTCAATTGGCCACTAACCTGGAGACATGGAAGAGATGATGCTGTTTTAATGAAGAGATAAGCACTGGAATTTATCATCACCTTGTCAACAATGATTGACATCTAATGAGAAAAGAGGCACAGACTTTTGTGAACCTTAAGAAAGTATTTTAAGAGTTAAGAAAGGAGGAAGAGAGGCGGAAACAGTCACAAAAATATCAGAAAGCAAAGTCTGGATTATGATGCATATGAAAATTTCACATTCTTATGAAGCATCAGCTCAGAATGTAGAGGGAATTGTAAATTCTGCCTGCTCTTCAGGAAGAGCATTAGGCTGTAGCTGGTTATTTTCACGGCAGAAGACATTTAAAAAAAATCGTAAACAAAGCTGGTGGATTTTTCAGTGCTTTGCTGCCATCTATTGGGCATAAAGTGTCTTGAGTGTTCTTAGAAATTAAAGAAAGCTAACGAGCAAAGCAACTTTATAGTTGTGATTCTGTATCAACTTCATCCATGAAAGAAGATGGACTCTCCACAAAGTGGGACCACCGACCCCCCACCCCTCCAGACTGTGATGATCTTGTAGGAAATGCAGGGGAAAAACTTATATCTGAAAACGTTATGTTAGTAAGTCAAGAAAAAGGTCAGCTGAAGGAGCCCCAGGAGAATGGGAAAGTGAGACATCCTTGAGTAGTCTCTCTTCCTGTTAAGACAGGCAACACGGGGTTTTCCCATTTACAAAGAGATCAAAGCAAGAAAATACAATAAAAGCTGTGGGATTTATTTGCATTCTTACTTATTTAGGTTTGTATTGCATTGCTTAAAAGAAAAGCTTTCTAAAAACCAAACACAAACTTCCTGGTTTTCACAGACTTCCCTCAGAGCAGACACAGTACATCCCATTTCTGTTTTCTTTCTGAAGTATAGAGTTATGAAAATATTTATAGACATATTTAGATTTGCTCCTGCATTAGGTTAGGTATCCTTGAGTCTTGCAGAAGTCATATTCATCCTTCCATCAAAATAACAGTAATAAATGTTTAAGTTCCTTTTATTTTATTCTATCTTGCAACTCTAATTTTGTGAGTATTCTACCTAAATCACTTCTTATCTAAGCAAATTAGATAGTAGATATTCTTCACCTATAAATATCAACTGGAACAATTCTGACATCTGGTGCATTACACTCAAACCAATGGAAATTGAGTGCCTCCTAAATTTAGCTCAGCCAATGGTTACATTTTATTTTAGCATTTACCCCAACTCTAGGTTTCTTAGACTTGAGTTGTCACTAAATGAAGGTGGGAGATGTTAAGTACAGTAATACACATATTGTCTTTCCCTTGAGTCCTGCTGCATTTTGATGTCAGTTTCAAAAATTTAATCTCATAATAATTTGTGGGGTTCACACTGACTCTGCCTTGATTTGAATATTGTGCCTAAAGTAGTGAAGAAATTTTATTCCTGACAGAAAAGCTGAATAACAGAGCTTAAATTTATCCCCATTATATCTTAACTATCTATGTATAATCCTTACTCTAATACATTCAACAAAGAGGTTATCTGCTATAAAATTAATTTCCTGACTAATAATATTATAATAATTATTAACAATAATTAATTTCCTGACTCTATAAATATTATGGAAGAATACACCCATCCACACCCCCACCCCTCAAAATTAAGACAATATAAGCATTAAAATATTCTCTTTTTATTTTTTTGTTAAAACATTTCTTTGCAGTTAAACAATAATTAAGCCTGCCTTCTAAGATAGGTCAATCCAACTGGCATCAGTAGAAGACAGCAAAATAATGTGGTGAAATGAGGTAAATGGAAAGACTTCTGGGAAGAGCAACATCCTATTCAGCATTCCCACATTTTCAAAGAAAAGGTTTAATGAAGATTTTTGAACATTATTTTTAGTAAACCCATCCAGTAGATGCCTAAACATTCCTGAGAGGAATTGAAGGAGTCATTCAGTCACTCAAATACTCGCCAGGTCAAGGAGAAAAACTGTGAGGTACTTTGAGGTACTTTCATCTGTTTTGGAAGCAAACCAAAAGGCTAGAAGTTTTTTTTTCAGAATTTTAAACGTAAATATTCAGGATTTTCCTGGCCTAAAAATTTAAGCAATTTAATGTGATTCTTTCACATAGTTTTTCAAATATCTTTTTCATTTTCGGACTTCTAAAGAATAAAGAAATACGGCTGAATAGGACTGGTTGACAAGTAGATAGATAATCCATTTACATTGTATTTGCATAAGTATGACTGTCAAAAAGATAGCATAAATTAATCTTTTCTTTGTTTTGCCCCCCAAAGCCCTTCTTATACAGTAAGTTTTGTCCCTTTGCAAAGGGATGGTACAACTGCCTGTTATAGGTGGGGTTTGGTGGCTGTCATCATGCAGGTAAGGCATGGTCTCTTTTCTCTTCATTTGCATTCTTAGGAGTATGAAAGTTACTATGCAAATAGGGCTTAATGAGGGTCTTGGCTGTGAGACTTTTCCCTCACCCCAGGCATCATCCAGTTGATAAGCCTCGCTCCAGCCCAGTGCAAGATAAGCAAGTGCCTTATCTTGTGTTCTCAAGAAGCCTTATCAATTCTTCACCGACTGAAGGCAACTCTGTAGCAGGTCTGATAATTCACCACAGCCTGCCAGGAGGGTTTTTGGGATGGCTCACTCTGTTACAAGACGGAGAACACCCCACCACCCTGGCATCTATTAGACAGGACTACAGTGACCACGGTACTTTGAAAGAATGTGCATCAGTTGTTAACTAGGGTGAAGCACACACAGTGACAGAACTGGAGGCTCTTAAAGCCTAGACAGAAACAAGAGGCATTGAATCCTGTGCACTGAATAATAAACTCATACATTCAGGCTGTCTTTCATGCAAAAAAAGTAAAAGACTTCTTTCTCATGGTGTATTTGTGGGAACCCAACACCTCATCTCCACACATCAATCTGAAACCAACAGATTCACTCCCAGCAGAAATACACACCTTCAGAACTATCATATTCATAGATGCATCTATGCTGTTGAACAGAAAACATCATTCCAAAATAACTATTTTTTTTGGATCATGCATTTTCAAAATACCCAAAGAAAACTTTTGAAAATGTTTTGCTCAGACAATATTCATATTTGGAAAATATATTTAAAAAAAATGATTCTTTACATCCAGAAGAGAAGCTAGCAGTCCTTGGTGGTAGAGATGGTCACTTCCTCCTCTCCTATTACAGCAAAACCCACAGATCCAAAGATTTCACTAACCAAGGAGTAAACAGCCTCTAATTGTTTTTGTGATACTTTGGCCCTCTTTAAATAGCTTATTCAAAAGGATTAAACATAACAGCCTCACTGCCTGTGTTCTCCTGACAGCGAGGTTATTTCTATTTACATGTGTTGGAGGCTGGAACATGACCAGCACAGTTTCTCAGGACAGGTTTCCTTTTGCTTCCTGCAAAATTTCTTCTGGGTTGAGTAAATGGCTCAGAGGCATTTTATGATGTTTTATACTCTGTCTTTTAAGAAGGAAACACAGAACTGCCATGTATATGCTTAGTCTTCTTTGTTGGACTACCCAGTGAATTAAATCTTTACATACCAATATAGGACTGCACCTGGATGTTCTAGATCATGTTGAATATCATATTGATGGAGTAGGTAAGGCTGGCAGCATATTCCCCTTATGAAATAAAATCTAGTGGCCGCATGAAGAAATAAGGGCCGATGTGCGTAAGCCCTGCTCTATAAGGAAAGATAACATCTGCTTTACACATACGTATTTTCTGCTGGTTTTATAATAGGTCTAACTGTTTTTTAACTGATGTAGGGAAACAAAAAATGATTCTTAAGTCATATCTACTCTACAACAGATGTAGACGATGTTAAATAGCTACCTCAGTTATGGATAACCGGATGCTGAAGCACAGAAGTCACAAAGCTGTGTAAAGAGCTCAGTGAAGTTAATGTACATACATTTCTCATACAAGCAGCTCCAGCTAGATGGCTTCATTTAATGCTCCTCCTTCCTCAGATCTTATCCAGGAAGCAAGAGTCAACAGCTGATTCATATCTATCCTTTTTATGACTCTTGTGATTCTTTAGGATTCTGCTACGTTCACACTTCAGTCATCTGCTTTAATGGAGCAGGTAAGAATAGACAACTGCATTAACAGGGAAGTTAAAAAGAGCCTGTAAATAATTATTTTACAGGCCCATAACTTCCCTTCACAAATAGCAGTTTCTGTGGCTCATCAGAATGAAATCTAAGCACTTTTTAGTTTGAGCCTAAAAGGGTAAACTGAGTCCTCAAGGGATCAGATTTTTCTTTACAGAGCGGACACCTTCCTTATCATTTGTCTACACTGCAATGTCTACACTGCTGCTGTTAAAGTATCTACATATTTTGCTGAAAATAATTCCCCCTTCACAATAACTTACATTAACCCAAGACAGAAACAAAGCAAGGAATAATTTCATGCAGTAAAGTCAACCAATAAAATAAACACTGAGAAACTGCTGGTCAACAGCAACTAGGCAGGCAGGCTTGGCTATATTGCGATCATCTGTTCAAGAAAAAAACATACAAAAAATAGAATGAGAATGAACACAGTGTACACCTACATAAAGACCCTGTTTGTAAGAAGATCAAATAGAAAAAGCAAGGAGAGCTACCAGCAGAGAATATAGAATTCTCTTCAAAATGGATTTTTCTTATTTTCAAAGTCTAGAACCTCTGTTCCATGAGATTTTTGAACCTACATCAAGTTTTTAATTTATATATCATATACCCTTCATATGTGCTCAATTTTACCATCAAAGAAGTCCACTGGAACCTTTTTATTTGTGGATAAGGAATTATTTAGAGTAAATGCTGCTGTTTATTTTCAGTGATTGCAGGTTTCTTACTCGGAAATGTAACAAAATTTAATTGAAAAGAAATACTGAAGTTTTTCTAAGTGTAAGAGTGAGGATGAATTCCAATGACACTTGGTTTGGATGTCAGACGTGGACAAGGAGAGTTGTTTGGGTTTGAGCATGTGAAGGAATGGCACAGCCAAGTTTGCAATGGAGAAAAAAAAAAAGAATGGTGGAAAAACACCAGGGAGTGGAATTGGGACAGGGACCATAAAGATTTCCTAATACAGTGACTACTTCTTCATCCTGATGAATGGTACTAATGTGCTGAGGACTAGGAGCGAGAGTGGTCAATACCAAGATTTGGATTGCTGACAGCAGCATGGGACAGATCTGGCTCACTCACAGTAGCAGTGGCAGGTGCTCTGCTGTGGATCTCACTGCAGTGACATGTAATATATACTGAGAAGTAAAAGAAGCTATTTGAGTCTAGAAGATCAGGCACTGATACAGACTGTGTCTGAAAAAGCTTTGAACAACAATCCAGAAATCAAGAGTGGGAAATTCAATACCATACAGAAACACAAATAAACCACACAAAGCTCAAATTGTTGTTTATTTAAACCATGAAAGCAATTAATTGTTCATTAAACAAATAAAGTGGAGAAATAATTTAGTTCTTTTTCACTGATTTTAAAATTTTTCATGTATAGTCCATGTGTGCTATTAAAGGAACATTTGAGACAAGTCTGGTAAGTTTTCTACTGTATTTCATGCAGATGCTGATATGGTTTTCTAAATGTCTATGCAAACAGAACAAATCAAGTCCTTAAAAAAGAAACTGTCTATTTTTATGCAGCACTAGTTACAGCTGTGATAATATTTGCAGCAATGTTTTCCATTATAGGAAGGAAGGAAGGAAGGAAGGAAGGAAGGAAGAAAGGAAGGAAGGAAGGAAGGAAGGAAGGAAGGAAGGAAAAGAGAAAAATCATCAAGTTTCTTTCTCAAAAACTTGTAAGAAAGACCTCCTAAATATATTCTTACATTAAAACTTACTGGCAGAGATTTTATTGTGTCTGCCAGATGTTAAATTTTCATTTAAATGTATTTTGATCCTCTTACTTTCTAGTGCTCACTGTCTTAATGCTATTAAGCTGTTGCCAGTGTGCCCAGGGAACCTTTAGTACCAATACCAAAGTGAAATTTCATCACTTCCTCTGAAATGGTATGAACATCAAAGACTACCTCTGATCACTTTTATGCCAATTACTTAAAGCAACCTGCACGAAGTAAATATTTATCTTAATCTATTTCAATCTAATCATAAAAACCAACAAGTCTGGTTTTAGTTTTGACTTGGAAGACCCATGAGAATGAAAGCAAAAACCCCTTAAAACCACAGAACCAAAATCAATCTTATCCCAACTATCTCACAGAAAATAGATTAAGGCACTTTAAAAAAAGGCATGTTTATCAAAAGTTCCTTTGTTTTTAAACTCAGAAAAAAATATTTCATCTAGTTCTAAAAGTTCTTAATAATGATGCACTTGTTAGACATTTTATATCAAATGCAAATCTTTCCCTTGAGCAAAACCTTTCCTAGCAGAGTGGAAATTGAGGCACAAGATGCTGTGATTTTTGTTCTTTCTTAATCGAGATGATGCTCAGAGTTTCCATAGAAGCCCATGGCACTGGATCTCTCTTAGCTCCTGGCAAAAAGCGCCACTATTGTGTGAAATTAAGTTTCAGTTCTGCAGTGTTTGTCACTGTATTGTTGCCTATGATACCCAGGAAATAAGAGTTGCATTACAAAAAGCCAGGTTTACTCACAACAAGAATCTGTTTAATTTTGAACATTTCGTGGTGTTTTAAACATTTGTGGTGTTTAGTTTTCATAAGGAGACCTTCAGCAAGCTGTAGTAGAACTAGGTATTACAGTAGTTCTACTTGTCCGATAGCTGTGTGCAATTCCTTATCTTTTTAGGCTAATTTTTCTTTTCTTGACAGAAAATTACCCAGTATTGGAACTTTTATTTACTTACAGAAATCATGGGTAACTAACCAGGAATTTTCAGTAAGTCACTCAGAATGTCTATTTTCTGAGAAGCATTTCTCAGACGTTGCTGTGAATGTAAGTTGCTGGATATCAGGTTTTCCTTGTGTTGTTATCTCATAATAATCTGTGGCTTTGCAATATCTTTCTCCCTCTAATTTGTTCTACCCTTTCCTGTATCCTTTCCTGTTCAAATTTTCTTTCCTGTTAGCCTGCTTGGTGTGACCACTTCCTGGTTTCTTTCCTTTTTGATTTCCATCAGGATGTCTTTCATTCTGTCTAGAAAAAAATATGCATCTTGACAGATCCTTCCAAAAAGACAAATTTACATTTTCCAACAGGTTTTTGCTCATCTTTGAATCCCTAACTCCAAACACTTTCTGATCTCCTACAATGGAACTGGCCAAAGTGTCTGATCTCTAACCAAGGATGGATGTTTAATTTAAGAGCTTTTGAAAAAAAATTTCTCAGTTTCTCCCAACTCTCATTAAGTATCGTGAAATCTACACCATTTAGGTGCTTCATTTTCTTGGGAGTAAAATGTTCATCAAATTTTTGAATGGAAATTAAATACTTTTTTTTCTTAATTTTGTTGCATATTTTAAATGCACGTGGCTGCCTTATGCAGGTGAGATATTTTCTAAAATCAGAGGTTTGCATGTAGATGTGAGCCATTCTTATACACCCAGGAGAACTGAACTGCCAAAGAAATTGTGATAACCTAACTTGAAATAGGAAGAGGAAAAGGTCTCCTCAGGATGTATTTAACTGTAAGGAAAAATATATTAAATATCCCTGTCTTACAAAAACATTCCTCCATTAACATTAGCAGACATTTCCCCCCTGACCTTGAGGGGCAGCATGGTGTTCAGCCAGTTATCAGCATCAGGTTCTGGCAGCAGAAGGTGCTTTTGGGCACGTGTCCATCTGCCTCTGCCTTTCCCCAGCCGTGCTGTTCACTCCATCTCACAAGGATGGGACTCCTGGCTCCAGCCTGACCCACCAGACCCAATTTGTCACATGCTCCCTTCGAGGGCATCCTCTGCCTGAAACCTCTCTCCAGAGAGATGATCACCTTTTTCCTTCTTTGCTACTGTCTGTGCCTTTGAGTGGCAGACATCCTCTATATGTTCAGCTAACGCTAAAACATGGGTTTATTGTCTTTCTTAAAATATTTTTTTAATTTGTGCTCTGAAGTTGAAAACTAATTATTTGCCACAAGATCTCAGCTTTTAATACATAAAGAAAAGAGAACCTCTAGGTCCCATGGTTCTAAATGGGAAAAATGAATGATTGAGTCTGACTCATGATATTTTATATTTTTTGGTTATGTTGGGACTTTTGGGATTATTTTCATTATTTTCAAAACTAGCCAAAAATAGGTAGCCTCACTCTATCAGAAGTTAAAGATTTCAGATAATAATATCAATTCTAAACTTTAGAAAACAAACGAAACCCTCATAAATCAAACCCTCACACGTGGTATTAACTTAAAAATTGACTATAGATGGCTTTTACTCCTAGCTTTTCAGCTTTCAGGGCAAAGAAAAATTGTGTATTTTGAGCTTCATAATAAAATCTGGCTACAATGAAAATACTGTTTGTCGTTTTCGCTACTGGTGAATTACTGACTGGAAATCCTGCAGAACCGGAGGTTTCTAACTAGTTTTAGATTTTATGTAAGGCAGACAGAAGCCTCAGAATTGATTAGAAACAGGGCACAGCAAAGTCTGAGAACCAAATATGACCTTTGGTTGGTTGAAATGATTAAATGGAGCACATAATAGGTGTCCTCGTAAAGAGATATTCCAGTATCTGCAGACCCTAGATAAGCTTCCTTTCTTCTCTTCTGTAGAAGCAGGTAAAAAATCTTGTATGCCTGCTTCAGAACCTTCTCCACAAATAATTGCAGGTTTATTTGTAGGCAAGCCTTGAGCAATATCATCAGATGTGTTGAGTAGACATGTTTAGTAATGCACTTTTCCTTATTGTAGCCAGTAAAGTGCAGTAATAGAGATCAGATCTTATTACGAAATATTTTTTAAGTTTTATTAATTTTTAAATAAGATGTAATCAAAAATAATAATCAATAGTAAACCAGATGTATTAAATAGGCCTCAATTTTAGCTGGTTAAAAAACTGTTCTGCAATATGGAAGGCTGTCAGGAGAGGGAGCAATCTACCCATGGACTTGCAGCATTTCACCGTCCTTGCTCGGGTTTTAAAACCCATCCTATTTAACAACTGAGGCAGGAATTGGACTCCTCTTTCTTTCAAAAATGTGGCACTTGCCACAGTTTCCTTTGTGTCTAAGAGCAGGAACACTGAAGGAAGAGAAGCAGGAAATCTTTATGCAGGTGAAGAAAACAACTTGTGAAGTAATTTTCAATAATATCCTGAAGAAAAGTTTGCAGCAATTGCAGTCTTGAAGGGTGGGAGGTCTGGCAGGCAAAGCTGAAATTAGTAGGAGCAGAGGCTTCATGGTTTTCTGTAGACAACTCTCTAAATGTTTTACAGTCGGGTTTATAAGTTCATGCTAAACATAACAAAAAGCCATCTTGTCTTGGCAAGTTTCTTGCACAAAATTCTTGTGTGGAGTAGAAAAATTGCTCGTGTATGAATAAAGGCAACACCATTTTAACATTTAAGGATAGGAGGAAAATAATGAGCATTTTGCTTTGCATTTGAATTTGTTTCACGATACACCTGGGCATGAAATACAAAAGCATTTTAAATTTAATCACATATAGGCTCTCTGTTCTTAAACAAACAGTACTCCTCCTCTTCTCACAAAAGAAATGTGTAAAAACAATAAGATGATCATAATCACAAATCCTTTAAATATCTTTTCTCATTTGTTTTTTTTTTATATTGTAATTCATATTTGTATTTTTCTGTTACTAAATATTTCTCTTTTACATGAAGAGCCTCTCCAACACACATGCAAGCACATTGCCTCAAGTGACCCCCCCCATCAGGTTAATATGCAAAATTTTTCCACTTGTATCAAGCACAACTATTCCAACACTAGTCTGAAGGGTTTCATTAAGAACATTTATTGGCAGGCTAAATTATTAGTACACTTTAAAATGGTCCTCTTTGCAGTGTTGAGGATATGGCCATGTAGTTATATTTTAGCATTTATTTATTGATGGCTTTCGTAATGATGGATGAACTGCAATTCTTACTCATGTGAGTCGCAGTCTGAAACTTTTTCTGTAAAATGGCATAATTCATATGAGTAAATGCTGCCTTTTATAGCCCTAAATTCTTTATTAAGTTCCCAGTCTTGGCAAAGTTTACCCAGGAAAATAGTCATTACTCAGCATAGGGAGTACTTTGAAAAGTGAGAGCGTTCAGAGCTTTATCCTCGATGGATCTTAATTAATCAGTGCAGATGAGACAACTGGTACTTTCATAAAATAAGACCTCTGAGGTGTTTAACTATCTGTCTTAATTGCTGGCAGCTGAAGGAACTTTGTGCTGTGCAGAATTAGCCTCTCATTTGAAAACATTTACGTATCAGATGCATTGATACTATTAACTAGGAGTGAAAATTGATAGCTTGCTGCCCAGGAGAGCTTTCCCGGTGGGGGAAATAAAAAAATATCACCAATCAAAACCCAAACTAAGCCAAACTGAAACCAAACCAACCAACCAACCAACCAACCAACCAATCAACCAACCAACCAAACAAGAAAGAAGCATCCCTCCCCCGCAACAAATCAAACCAAAACAACATCCTAAAATCCAAGTCAGGGTAGCCATAATTTTCTTCTCCCTCATTCTACAGCCTTAGGCTGCTAGCTCAACAGCTAATTGATTTACACCTTGCTAGCAGGGTCAAGACTGTGCTAAATGCTCCTCATGCTCTGTTGCCTTCTGCCGTCAGAACAGCCCAAGGCAGGAGTTGTAGCTTCTGCCAAGAAGAAATATAGCACTGGCTGCTCACCCTTCACAACCTCTCCCTGTGCTTTTTCCACATGCAGAAACACCAGAAAGCGGAGGAGAAAAAATTAGAAACCAGAAAGTGGAGTTCTAAACCAGATGATGACGGGTGAAAAAAAAGCCAAGAACACTGAACCAAAAAAGTCGGGTACAGACACAATAATGTCAGTTAATGAATTAATTTGGAAATGTGTTATATGTGCTCTAGGATAGTGACTGAAATTCGGAAAAAGATACCACAAAAAATGAGTAACCTTATACCCCGCAGTGCATTTTGAGATGGCAAGTGTTAAAAAGAGAGGGTACTCTTTACTTCCTATTCCCTCTTCTCTCAGAAAACCTGTTATCCTCAGGATTCTCTACACACCAATCCATTTTTTTAAACTTAAAAATCTAATCATTGAGATGTGACCTGGGAGACCTGATTTCTACTTGCAGCTCTTCAACGTCACTTGGTTGCCAGGTTCTGATCCTTTTATCATACTACATTATTTATTTACTTATATTAAATAGTTGATATTATATTTCATATTTCAAATGTATTAAAATGTATTTCATAATGGGTCCCAGCTGGATAAATTATATGATTCTGTAAACATACAGATATATTTTATTGCTTCTTCATTAAAATCAGCCATCATTTTGAAAAGGAACACTCCTGGTTGGTCCAGGGACACCTCTTCAGAAAGAATTTTTTTGCCAACAACTTATCGTAAAAATCAAAAAGAACTTGTGATAGACTTGGCGGAATAAGGTGACCCAAAGGAATTTACAAAAGATAAGGAATGTGTAATCTCTCTTTGAACTCAGCAGGACAGGTTTGGGCAGACATAGAAAAGAGGCAAGAATTACACTCACAAACACCTTGGCTCTGATTCAGCCTGATACTTACACACAGGTCTAACTAGAGATGCCCCACTGAAGTCACTTCCTAAAATTAGGAAAATGCCTAAATTCTGTGAGAAGCCAGCTCTTTGAATGTTAATATTTGCCGTAGGAGTCTGTATAACCAAGCCAAATACAACAGCATTCCGACATGGGATAAGGAGAGAGTTTAAAATGAAGCTGTAATTGCACTCATTTAGATAAGATGCCTTTTAGTCAGCCCAGCCTGAGCAGAATTTTATGATCCTTTCCAACCACAATGCTGGCAGCTGGGACAAAGGCTGACACAGAAATCAGATCTTCCAAGGGAATGGGCTGGGTGTTGTATTTTTCCAGTATGAAAATCACAAAAGATTTTTTTTTTATACTAATAAAAATAAAATACTTTGAATTACAGATTTTAGATAAATTAAAGCTACGTATAGATCACAGAATAATGGAATTGTATAATATCTCAAATTGGAAGGGTTCCATAAGGATCATAGATGAGGAGGTCTAGATTCTGTTAGGGTTAAAAGAAAGAAGTAAACACATTTTTATTGGGTCTTTGTGGTTTCCTGTGTTTTCCATGTTTTCTTCTTGGTCCCATGAGCTATATGACACATTACTACCTGGGGACCAAAGACAGAGTACATGTTTCAAGCACTCAAACTGTTCAAGCAGGTGATATATGTGCTGTCTGGGGTGTGTGCAAATGTTGGTGCATGTTGCATGTGCATGCATGTGATTGCCTAAAGTCCTCATCCTCCATACCCTCTCTGCTATTATCTATCCACCATCAAGAACAATTTCTTTAGGATGCCACTCAGCATTTACCACAGTGTTGGGCCAGATTTACCATGTGGTAACCAGAACAGTAGAATATCCTTTTGATAGATACACAGACACACAGATAAAGGAATTACTTACTACAACTTTGGATTGAAGAAAAATCTATGGCTTTGAAATCTGCGCAACTTGCTAATTGAACTATTTCTGTGCCTAATGTATTTCCTTTATGGACCATAGTTCAACACTGTTGAACTTTTTCCAGAAGGATAGAGAAAGCTCTATGCTTTGAAGGAAAGATGTCCAGGTATTATCCATAGCTATACTTTGAGGCACTTGCTACATTTAATCTTTCTCTTCAAATTTTGCTGCTGTCCTCATCCTCACAACAGTTTATTGGGAAAGAACTAATCATCAGAATTTGCAAAATATTTGTACACACAGATCTGTTCTGACAGAACTTCACTGATGCCATGATTAGTTGTGATCATTCACAGAAGGCAGTGAGGGTGAACGATAGTTTTACCATTTGTTTAGATAACTTGGATCTTACCTAAAAAGACTGAAAGGACCTTCAAGATGATAGACTACAAAAAACCTGGAATAATGCAAGTTCATATAATTCCTTCCATAAATTTCAGAAACTCTGACTAAAAATATTTATGCTTTGCCCCAAGAACTTTTACTAAAAATCTACTTTGTTGTCTCATGTCTGTGGTTAAAAATCTTCTTTTAATTTGAAGCCTCAGTACTGTCATAGTTTATTTATGACTTCATATTTTTTCACCTCTGTCCTTTAGTTAAAACAGCTGTAGTATCTTCCTGAGGTTGAATGAAAAAACACCCTAAACACATTTTTAGAGAGAATATCTCAACCTTTGATTTGTTAAAAAAATACAGTTGCTGTCACTTATTATACAAAAGGACTTTATTCTTGTGAACTTCCTAACAGACCTTCTGTGCCTTTGTCCCATTCTGAATCCTGCTTCCCTACACATGGACAACTACTGTTATCCATGGAGCCCTACCAGTGATTCATATAAAGGCACTATTGTTTCATTCCTTCTGTGTGAATATATCCTTACCTTTTTCACAGACACATCACATCATCCAGATTTTCCAGTGATGGATCAGCATATACAAGTTCTCCTCCTCCTCTGTCATTCTCAATGATGAGCTCCCAAATTTATAACAGAGATTCCTATTATTAGTCTCTAAGTGCATGACCCTACACTTTGTAGTCTTGAATTCCTTCCCATTTTTAATACTTGGGTTTTCAAGGTCGTTCAACTTTTGTTCTAATCTCTTCCTTATCCAGCTCAAATACTAGTTTCTCATAAAGCACACTGCAACACAGAAGGCTGTCTTAAAGTTTGATTATACTTTGGTCGAAGTCCTATTTGTTTCCATGCTCTCATTTCCCATTTTCCATCCTGTCTTTGCCCTTATGCTCAGTATAATTATTCTTACTGAGAAGGAAAGCAAAATATTCATCTAGTCTGAGACTATGTTTTGATTATCTTTAAACTGTACCTAGTCATCACAGCATGGCATAGTGATTCTTTATTCCTTGACCTCTTTTCCCACACGGATACAGGTCTGGGAAATCCGTTACCTGTTTTAACTCTTTTTGTTTTGCTTTCTTTAAAGATACAGCTTAGTCTAGCTTTCAAAAATCCTCAGTTTATCTCAGTATATCTTGGCTTTCTAGGCAGAGGTCTCTTTGCTGACCTCTCTCTCATATGATTAATCTTAATATGCGCCTCTTAGGTTTTATGATTCTTCCTCAATTTTTTGCTTGCCTACAAGCTCCACACGGCCTTCACAGACAAACAGAAGATCTCTAGGGCTTCTCACCAGTTTCCTTCGCTTCTCAGTTCAGCAGAGTCCCACATGGATGTGAATCATCAGCAGCATTCATGATGGTTATGTTTGGATAGACCTTGCCGAGAGTCATGAGAGTCCATTTGGTGCACAAAGATGTTGAGATGCATTTGCAGGGTGCATCCCATTGGAGCCTGCACTAACAATAGTTATGACATCTGCAGGTGTAAGATTGCAGGTGCAACAGAACCAGAGCAAGGGAAAATTGCTGTCAGTGAAGCTCTGGAAAATACTGGCCAGGGCAACCTGAGCAACTGGAGAGCTGGAAGTCAAAAGCCAGCTGCCAAATTGCAAATGAGAAGTCCTCTACATTACATGGGATAAGGCATTTAAGCAAGTATGCCATACAGGTTTATGTTATTTCTGTTGTATCTAGTTTCATCTGATCTGTGATTATTTTGAGTGTAATACTTATTGCTAGAGCTTATTGTTATATAAAGATTTCAAGTTTTTGTTATTGATTTTTGGCTTCATTTATTTCTAGCTGTGTAAGATATAATAGTCTCAGTAAATGCATTGCTTTTGTTATTAATTTTAGGACACATATTCCTCAGCTGTCTCTCACTCCTAAGTACCTTAAGTGTCAGAGCTTGTTCTTTCATATAAAAATCATTTCATATTTTCAGTTTTGGAGAAAAAATTTTAGGACTTTACATTTGAGTGGCTGTACTCAATGTAGAAGCCATCAGCAGCTCTGATTACTTGAAACTGTCCCTTCCTTTATCACTGACCCTGAATTTTTTTCTCTGACATTAACATATCACTGAATTGCCAAATTACTCTTGTATCTTAGTTTCTGTAACAATGCTCATAGTAACCCATATAATCTGTATCGTTCCCATTTTTGCTTAATAAGGTCTTCACTGAATTTTAGAAATTATGTGGTCAAGTCTGATTAGATAGGAGAGAAATATTAATTATGTGAAAAATTCTGAGATTTGATACGGAAAAAAGAAGAGAGAATTAATAGATTATGCAGTTTGGATTCTCTGCTACAAGCTCATGAGCCACACTGAAACCTCAGGGACAATCTTGCCCAAGGCAAAACAAGTCCTAAAATGCTGGTGCTGTAAGAGATATATTAACTATCTCCATTCAGGCATGTTTTCTTTAAGAACTATTGCAGAGAATACATGGTACTCCGTGGAGGACAAGTTGGAAAAATTGTCTATAAAACTAGGGTCTTTTCTCAGGGAAAATAGTGAAAGTAACTCAGGTGCTAAATGTATACCTATGGGTTTTGCTACACGTTATCAGGCTACTCCAGAGCGGGAAGGACCTACTGAGCACCCTGACAATGAAAGGGATATATGTACACCCTTAAACATAAAACTAGAATGGCTGTTTCTCTTTATCTATGTGATCTAATCAGTTATTGACAGCAAGCATAACTGGCTTTTTAGGCTGCTATGCAGTATCTGTGAAATTATCCATAAATTTCAAAACTTCGCAGTGGAAGTACATTATTATTGGTTTGCATTCATGTTGAGCATCTGTTTAAAATGTTTGTTATCCATTTAATCAGGAAGCAAACCTCCCTCCTGATCTGTGAATTACTCACTGGTCAAATGCCAAATCACCATCAAGAGTCAACAGCAAATAATCTACATGATTAGCTTTTAGCATTTCAGGGAGTGGATTTTGATCTCAAACAGTGAGTACCATATGGCTCATTGCCTTGTTGTATGATTCCTGGAGTGCTTGTCAGAAATTAGCATTACATTATATTTTTATGATACAATTACTTTCTCTATTTTTTTCTCCTACATCTTAGGTATCTAAACTTTATTGCATACTATGCAGAACATAAAGAACAGAGAGACAGATCTACTTTGTTACTGCCTCTCTGTAAATAGCCAGCATGGGGGCTTCAGGAGGAACAAAAGAGCAAGGCACCTGTATATACTTCTCAACATCATTTCCCAGGTTTTGGCCATCTGTGGCTGATAGGCTTCCTCACGCATGAGACATGTATTTGTGTTTGATCTCTTTTGATATTATTTTCCTCTGTGAATTTCTCAACTCACTTTTTGAGCCCATAATAACAATTGTCAGGGGGTTGGGGTTTTTTTGGTTGTTGCTTTGTTTTGTTTTGGTTTGGTTTGGTGTGGTTTTGTTTTGTTTTTGTTTTTTTGATTATGATGATGGAGATTATCCAGGGTGGAGTGTGCCATTTTCTTCTGACTATAAAGAAAATACATATATATAAGTTCAGCTTGAGTGAACACAGTACAGATTGAGAAAAAAAAAAAAATCAGAGAGAGGTATGTCTTTATCAATGCAAGAAAATATTAAAAAGTAACTAGTTGGTACTCAGTTTAAAAAGTCCTAGCTGTATCAGCAAGTAAGGAAATTTGGTTGAGGAATAACCGTAAGTCTATAGCTTGATAGTTCTGCTAAAGGAACTAAAGTATTTAAAGTATTTTCAAAACTGATGTAATTCTGTATTTGCATGTGCAGTTTTATTAAGAAATTAATAAATGGAAACATTATTTTGGTGCAATGCATTTTCCCCTTCCAAAATCCAGAAATTTAACACTGTACTTTGTGTTTTATCAGTTACAGATACTGATGTGCAGAAGAAAAATGTAACATCTGTATATGTATTTTTACTTCAGTATCCTCCATATTCCCATCATACCCATGCAACAACTCTTAAAGCTCAGGTTAAATGTCTTGTATATTTACAGACTACGTAACCAAAACACCAAAATAATAAAGAAAAATATTCTTAGCAAGAGATAATTTTTGTAACCACAAATTAAAACAACAGAAGACTAGAAATAAGGATCAAAACATTTACCAAGTTAGTAGGCTCTTTATCAAAGGCTTATTGATCTATTCCTTCGCCAGAAATTCTCTACATGGAGATATATATATTAGAGAGAGAAAAAGCAGTAAGAAACCTTATTTGCTTACATGATGACTATACAACATGTGTTGGGCATGAGAAAAAGTTACACTGAAAAATTAATGGCTATGTGTAAAAATGTGTCTTATATTACCTTCTTGAAAAGCACATGACTCTGCAATAGTGGACAAAATAATGAAAAACACTGATTTTCCATGTGAGAAACACCTGTCTGACTTTCTTCTCATGTTTGTCTTCTGTGATGTTCATTCTACATTGGATACTGTATCTCCAATTCTTCTCTCATCCACAACAGCACATCCCAGTGCAGAGCTGCCTGGATGGGTCAGTCATCTACCACTAACCCTGCCCCAGAGACGGTGCCTCAGCAGAAGGGACAATGTGATGCTAAAGCATGCGTGACATTATCCGCAGCCGAGGGACTTGGAGGACCCTCTGTTCATGTAATTGTAACTGATACCTGACCCTATGTGTTCAGTCTTATGCACAGGAACCTCTGGGAAAGTGGTAACACTACAGAATCAGTAAGTAAAGTGCAGCTACTTCTCTGGGAAACTTTGTTTTTCTCAGATACAGCAATTAAATGCCACATGTCTTCTCGATATTTGGCTTTTCTATGTCAGTTTTTGAGTGGATGTCAATGCATTAAAAGGATTGTCCTCTAAGGCTGTCTGTATGCCATAAAATGTCATGTCATCACGGCATTTTAGCTGCAGAGATATCACTGCTAACTCCTGTGGAACCAGGGTGAAAATGTGCTCTCACTTCTGTTTAACAACTCCAGCATCTGAAAAGCCTAGTTTTTCAGTGTAGGCAGCTTTTTGTATACAGTTCCTTATTTTATGAATGCTAGTTTTGTGGTTGTCCCACTGTGGGGCTGTGGCTGCTGTGGAGATGCCTGTTTGTCCTCACTGTCCAGTGTGTCTATTTTACCACTCACACAAGCAGCCTGATGTTGCGGTGGGGACAGCAGCCAGAGGCTGGTGTGTAACATCCAATACACAGAAGGCAATTCTGTGTAACTGCTTCTTAACGTATTAACCTATAATTAGTCCAGAGCCAGTAAGCTACAGAAGAGAAGCTTGAAACAGAGCATTGAGTCAGATGGAAAGGATAGTTCAAAGCTCCAATAACCTCTGGAAAAGTTCACCTTTCCCTTCGTGCAAGCACTGAAATAGCTTGTTTTCCAAATCATTTCCTTTTGTATACCCATCCACTTACTACTCAGCAACTTTTCACTGGTTTGAGCTACTTTTATACCTTACTCTACAGACTGTTTTGATTTGGATTACAACTATAAAGCTGCTGATGGTAGTTGAACTCAATGTTTTTTTGGCAGACCTGTGTCCATGCCTTCCACACAGAGAGCCTCAGGCTTGTGTTGCAGCCTCTCTGAAAGCAAGAGATTCTGACTTGTAAATTACCTTGTGTGTGCTCTTTTCTTTCAGACTGATGTCACCCAGCAAGCCACGATGATCCTGGCAGCCACTGGAATCATAGCTTATCAGTAGCTATGTGGCAGATGTCAGCCCACTGAGATTTCCTACAACCTTAAGTAGGCCACATGATTGAAGCCAAGAGAAAGCTACTAATCTTTTTCCTATTCTCTTCTGCATTATGCCATAATGAAGAACTAGAAGTAAGCTATTTCTTTGCCAACACCAGAAAGATGCTCACTGCATACAGAAGCTATCAGAAAACCAAAGAAAGTATACAAAATGAGGTGCTTTCAATTTTATCTGTTAAATATTTTCTGAAGGAAATTGTAGGTAGTAAAATATACTGTTATTTATAAGGGTAGAAGTGAAAGTGCTAGAAATTAGTCCACTGGCAAGGTAAAGAAGATGAGAAACCAAGACAAAGAACAAAAAATGAGAGCCTTTTCTTCAAACCATAACTCAATCAAGGCAAATTTACAAGAAATGTAGCAGTTAGGACAAAATGTGGATGGAGGTCTACAGATAGCGGAAGTTTGGAAGTATCACCATGAAACTCCTCCATGAGCACATGGCTAAAAGAAGAGGTATAGTTAAAGTGTCTTTGTCAATACTTTTTAAGATGAGATCTGGCAATTTGCAGAGACATTGAGAAGTTATTTGCACTGCCTGACTTCAGGCACTTAAACTGGGAGTCTGAACTCCTGTACAGTCATTGTAGGCTGCTTTAGAGGGTTGGCCAAAACGAGGAGGTTAACTTTGATGTTCAAAGTCTCCTTCATAATGGACATATAGGGAAACCATCCTTACTTAGCTACCTCAAGTGTTCCTAGTAAGAAGTTGTAAACAATTTCTATCAGATGCTGTCACATTAATAGTCAGCACATTTGCTAATGAAGCAGAAGCCACATTCCAGGTATGACCATTTGACCTTGTGTTAGGAATATGTGTTCTGAAATTGTCACTTCAATTCACGTAATTAACAAATGGATTATTTGTGTTATTGCTGATAACTAGGTCTAAATAAGGTTATTGAAATAAATTGACTCTGCTGTGTGAGGAGAGTGAAAACCATGCTTGCCAATGAAAACATTAATAAGTAATGAAAGGACAGAATAAGATTTAATTAAGAAGGCAGAAAGGCAGAATGAAAAGACAGAGAAGTAGCACTAACTAATAAATACAAATGAGGTGGTGTATTCCGCAGCCCAGGAAGGAAAAGAGACAGACAGAGACAAGAGTGTTTCTCTTATTTTCAACTACAAAGAATTACCAACTATAGTACAGCCCTGACATGAAGTAAAATAGTTTTTGTTGTAGCAGTGAAAGGAAGATGATGATGCAAATTGGAGTTCTCCATTAAATCGCTTAAAAAATGGCAAATTGTAAGTCCAGATTCAATTAATAATTTTTTGATATGTACAATTAATTCCCAAAAATCAAGTATCTGTCTGAAACTAGATCTGCTGAGATCTAGGATAGTCTTTTAAGTAAGGAGGGTTATTTCACTAACACAATATTGTTACAGATTTTCTTTTAATGGGGAAAAAAATGAAGTGCATTAAAATCACTTTCCTCGTCGGGAGTTATTGGCTTACAAATAATGTAATTTAATTCATTATGGGTTGTTTTCATCAGCTTTTTTTTCCGTCAGATCATCAATTTATCTGTGCCACATCAACGTTTCCTTTAGGGGAATGAAATGCTTACTGAGGAAATTCTTCTTTATCAATCATGTTTTCAGAGCTTAGTAAGACATCTAGGGATTTTCTTCAAAGACAAATCAGCTTTGATATAGTTACAATTAAATGGCACACCTGGAAATCAAAACAATAGAAATATTATAACAAGCATACCAGTTTGCTCCTATCTGTGTACAACCACTGAAGATACTTTCAGACAACGAAGAGAAAATATGTGATAAAAACAAGGTAGACTACATTTTTCAGTTCCTTACAGAAAAGTTAAATGCTTGCTGTAGTTCTTCACTCACTGATATTCCAATAGTATGTCTAATAACCATAAATCAATCAATCAGTCAATCAAGGACATTGAAGTCAGGATCCATATTATATTCTGTAGCCAAGTGAGAGACTGAAGAGATGGGACTGTCACATGAAAGGGAGGTGCCTTCCTAGAATCCTTTTTGTTTGTTTGGTCTGTCAACACCCCAGGAAAGCTGAGACCCTTGTGCAGCACCAGTCTGTCTGTGTCCCGTTATGGGGATGCTCCACTGCTGGATCTGAGGGTGGTTCGACTAATTAATGTTCAGGGACACACACCCAACAGCATAAAAGGCACCCCCTCCAGAGTCTCCACTCTCAGTCGAGTATGTAACCCCCTGCTTGCGACAGCTGTGAACACCCACGGCATGTGGAATAACACCCTTTATTTATATACACACTGTTAATACAAAAGTGTGACAGGTTAAGGTTTCAAAATTGCCAGTGATAGTATCTGACTGCAAAAACGTATTCAGCATCTGACTGCAAAAATGTATTCAAAGCAATAGAAAGACATGTTCTAATCATCAATAAAATTTAGCTCTAGGTAATAATTTAGCAAGCACAGAATATGGTTCTTACCCAAGAGACATCTCAGTGAGGGAGAAGACAGGTTCAGCCGGTCTACAGACCCCAGAAGTTAAGATGGAGTCTTCCTTAACTTCCCCCCATTCTTAACTTACTCTTACACTATTTCTTTATGTTTAGTTGGAGGTTGAGTGGCTCTAGTCATAAATACCTTTGTTACTGATGGGTGTAAAATTCTCGTTTCACTCTTAAAGGTATAGTCAATAAAATATGGAGCAGATGCTCCGTGAAGAGTGGTTGTGCCTTGAAGGCAGGTAATTTGGGATGGAGGTGTGTGTCAATCTAACGATTAGTTTATAATGAACTGAGTTCATCCAAGGAGAGCCATTTCGCCCCAGTTGCTGGTTCAGCTCCATATCCTCCCTACATGCTATGCAGCTTCTGTTTCCATTCTGTTAACAATGTTGTAGCAGTGATATTAAAGTGATATTGTACTGGGTTGCTACTTGAAGGGTAAAGATAAAAGAAGACATTGAAAAAAAGAAAATACAGGCACTTGCCGTTTAACGATCAAACTTTTTCTGAAAATCTGATTTGTGTAACAGGACCCAGCTGTCTTCTGTCATTGCTATATTTGGCATTTACAGCAAGAGAAGACATGTTTTCCTGGGTCTCACCCAACGGTGTAGCCTGACCTACCATATCAGGCTGGTGGAGTAGAAGGAAAAGACAGATGGGGAGAAGATGAAAAAATAAAGTCAAGGAAAGAGAAAACAACTGTTGAGGAATTGAAGAAAGAGAGACAAAGAAACAAATGCCTGCCCTGTTCCAAGAATGAAAAGAAAAACACAGTAAGCATAAGAAAGGCAATATGGAAGAGTTGAGGCTTGTAAAACAAAACTGTGGAATGAAAGAGACTGAGAAAATTCATTCTAGCAGGCAAGAACTGGCTGAAACAATATTGTGGTGAGCACACAGTGGGAAGTGTTTTAAAATGGCTAACTGGATCAAAATACAGAACATGAAAAAAGACGGTTGTAAGCACACAAAGTATAGGGTATAGTATTGAATGCTGCACACACAAAACAATCATTGCATTCCAGTAAAACTTAGTGGATTCTTTGTATTCAGTAGATGGTATGTAACTGTGTATGAGTTATTCATACAAGCCCTCTGGAAAGGCTTCAAAATGTATCAGTCCTGGTTAGACATATTTTAGGCTCTATCGAGGACAGATGGTTGTCCACAAGATCTGAACTGGCAGCTGGCCTTCCTGAGGGTTCTCCAGGTCAACTTGATACTTTCCACTTTCATAGGGGATGCAGTTGCAAGAGGTAGTGTGTAGCTTGCCTTGGCTTGTGTTACCAAATGTACCATGAGATTAGGGAAAACGTTGAACCAACAGAGGTCCAAAGCATGGTTTGAAGAATATCTACAGTCCAAGAAAGAATCAAGGCTTCCCAAAGAGATTTGGGAGTAGCACCTCATGCAGAAGGAAAGGCTGTGAGTAGGCATGGAGGCACCTCTAAGAACTGACAAAGGCACTGTACTGAGAGCAGCAGCCTGCGAGGGTATGAAAGTTGAATAAGCAGTTGGTTGTGGGAAATGTGAAATATAATAGAAATATTTTCACTATGATATTTTAAATAACTCTTCTACACATGGAAATATATCCATTATAATTAAAGCTACTTATTACAAGCTTTAAAATTAGGAGGACTTTGGGCTTTAGTTTCTTTATAGAAATCCCCATAGACATTACTAATTCCAAACCATCTTTCTGCACTTAATGCTGTTTACTTCATGTGCCTTTGTACCTTAAGCTGTCTTAAATGTTGGAAGAAACTGCTTTCCTAGCATTTTTTAAAGAAGCATGATATTTATTATACATCTGGAAATAATGCATTATATAGCTCCCTCAGAACATTTTTTCTAATGTGTATTTTGGGAGCCTTAGAAATTTCAGTTATTTTTATCATGATTTGTTAAGTATAGATGTGAGTCTTGCTGACATGTCATTTTTCAAAACCTTATCATATGTCAATGAGTGGGTGGTCCTGATGTCAGGAAGTGATTGTGAAGGGAAACCTGGCTGAGGTGAGAAAACATGTAGAGTTAAAATCTGCCCAGAGGCAGGTGGGTCACCACATTAATGCTGTGTGGCTTTTTATTGTGATAGTATTATTCTGATTATGTGAAACCCTATCATTCATACATAGCGATTCCATTGTAAATTCATGTGATGTGAATTATTTAGGAGAAAAAAGCCACAATACATAAAAAATGTCATCCACAAGTTTTCACCAAAACCACAAGGATCAGTTTTCACAATCTTCCAAAAAAACTTTCAGCTTCTGAGAAGTTTCTAAGCAGTATTTACCCCAGGCATAAGCACCTTTTAAGAAAACCTCCTTAATATGCACCCTGACAACTTTGCACATAAGTGGAAGTATTTTACCATTTTTCTATTTTTCAAAGCATTATGATGAGACTCAAAAAAAGCACAAACCCAAACCAAACTGCTGTACACTTCTTGCAGAATATATTACAAACCCTTAAGTATTAAAACTCCACTTTCCTAATAACAGACCGGAGACCAGAAATTTGGTGCTATTCTATTACAAGACTGACAAGCAATGGCAAAGAACACAAACACAGCAGTATTTTGATTTGCTAACTGCAAAGGACATACAGACTATCAACAATACATGTGAGGGATAGCCCCTTTTTTTTCCCTGTATTAGTGAGTCAATATGATTTCCACAGAGGAAATAAGGAAATCAAACTTTCCCCTTTCTAGCCATGCACTCACACGTGGGGAAGTCGCAGATCTGGTTCATTAGTGATAACAGCAGCATCTGTGATATCTTTCCCAAGTAGCCCAAATGTTCAGCTCCTTGACATTACCACATCTCCAAAGCACAATCATACTGTGACAGCCACAGACACCTCAGCATCCTCTTTGATGTGTGCCAAGAGGATGATGTGAGGAAGCCTTCTAACGTCCTGTCTCCTGAAAGATCCAGACTGTGATTCCAGCAGTCCAGCCACAGTTTGAACATTTCACACCTCCTCTCTCAAATAGTACAAATTAATTAAAAGAAAGCCACATCAAATTTCTTTCCCAAAGGAAGTGGACTTTGAGTAAACGTTGTTTGGTTGCTTCTACTTGGCTGCACTGAATTTTATAGTGTCCTTTGAAGGATCAGTTGCAAAAGACCATATGGCTCAAAGTTTTTCCTCAGATTTGTCAGGTACTACTGCAAAGATGCCAAGATACCAAAGCTCTCCTCATCAGGAAAGACCTGTCCCTTTTCCCCTTTTTTTCAAGGCAAGAAGGAACTGTGCTGTGTAAATATTGCAGCCCATACCCTCTGTAACTGTCTTGTTTGCACATATGAATACTGCTTCTTTAAGAAAAACAGACACTGGCACCAGTGTAAGGATGTATGTTTTAATATTTGCACACATACAGATATCGGTCTGTTTAGAGCGAAAAGGCTGAAGAACAGGCACACACAACTGGCACAAAAGGGGAGCTGACCTTTCAGTATTTACCCTGGTGGTGTTTGCAGTGGCACCTACCTGGCTGACGTTGGCGACGCCGTTTTGGAAAGCGCCAATAGACTTTGCAAACCTGAAGGCTTCTTTGCAAAGCTTATACTATACTGCTGGCCTGAACTTCCTCTGCTGGGGCCCCACATTCTGTAAGCAACTAATTATGTTTCATAACATAAACAGGTCAGTATTTTGGTGTGTATATCCTGCACTCTTTTAAAAGTGCTATTTCTTCAAAGCAGCAACTCAAATCCTCACATACCCTCTGCAGCTGTAGCAGTAGCTTTGTGGATTTGCCTTCCACTGCAGCAACTGTGGATGCAGCATTTTCCCCAGTCCTTGGCTGTGGTGCTCTGTTTTAATGGTGGATTAGAGGAAAGAGGAAGTTTGGATTACGGGATGCAGAACAGCAGAATATAGAAGACCGATGAAATGGGAGATCTAGGGAACAGCAGTTCTCTAATAAACATCCCTTTATATTTTTCAGCCACCTGTATATCCAGGCCCATACTGCTGCCAAATGTAGGATTTTTTAATGCACAGCCTTGCTATACAGGTGGAAAAGGTGGTAAATAAATGACACATCTATTTAGAAACATGTACACAGTTATTCTGAGTGGCAAGGTAGGAAGCTAAGGAATTGTAAAGACATTGCTCCTGAGGAGTAGTCGTATTTCCCAATATGAGGCAGGTAAGTAAATGCAGTAACAAAGTTGAAGAAGCATAAAATAAAGGGCTGGGTCTTGCTGTGAGAGAGTACAGAGTCTGGTTGCTTGTGGGTGGAAGGACACAGCAGAGGTGTGGAGGGAGGGGGAAGGGTGGGACTGGGACAGAAGGAAGGAGAGATGAGAACTGTCTGATTTCCTTCAATTAACATTTGACACTGTTTAGTTTAAAGAAGAAGTGAGGGAAGAACAGTTCTTCCTGCACCACCTGCACTGGAGGCACAGAGCTGAAAGCCGCTGCTGCTGCTGCTGCTGAGGGTGGCAGCCCATCCACATCACGGTACTCTTGCAATGGTTTTACTCTTCCATGTTCATATCTGTAAATCCTTAATACAACCAAATGTGCCACATGGATCAATTCCCAAAGCCGTCATTGCCTCAAAAAAGACACTGCAGCAGAGACCTTTTTCTGATGCTGGAGAATAATTTACATGGCATGAGAAATGAGTATTTAGAGGTGCTAACAGTCAAGGCTATGCACTGAATTGTAAATGACTGGCAAATAAGCTATTAATTAAAATAGAAATTGATTCCATCTTGTGGGATTTAAGGAGAAATAAGATTCTCACAAGGTCTCTTTTGAGTGCTCTTTTAGTACAGCTAAAGGCAGTATTTTAATTTTCAAATAATCCAACCCCATAATTAAAGTTACATTTTTGCCACAAATTTTAAAATATTAATGAAACTTGACTAAGTCTGGCTGAAGTGCTCCTGGGCAAAATATAGAAATATACTAATGACCACCTTCTTCAAAGATGTACTTATGAAAGAGCCATATTCCTACTGACAGAGTTCATTCCTTTTACTGTCCTTCGTAATTCTAATTAAAACTTCCTTTATGAATCAATTTTTAAACCATTCCTTCCTTTCATGAGCTTGTGGAAACTTATATTTAATCATGCTTATCTGGAAATTTACAGGGAACACAATAATAACAAAAATTAGTAATATTAAAATCTTTGTTTTAAAGATTGTGTTGGTTTTTGTCATTTGGAATGAGCTGGTATTGAAAACTGAGGTGATAGATAGGATGACATAAATTAATTCTTAATAAGTTGACCATAACTGCCCATTCTGGTATAATTTATAAAGACCCTTTTTTGCACAGCAGGGTATGAGTGCTTTATATAGAAGAAAAAAAAAAAAGGATTACTAACAACCTATAATAGAAGAACTAGCATGCTTATTCGTGCCAACATAAAATCAGAATTAAATATTCTTACTGATTTTGCCCACATCAAAAAGACATGTAATTCAGACCAAGCAAGGCCTGAGACTTGTAAATCATAATGTTTTTCACTGCCTGATCTGATAATGAATATCTGTATCCACACAGAAGTGCTGGATGTATGAGATCTCTAGGAGAAGGGTTGCTGCCGAAGAGACCCTTACTAGGGTGGCATGGATGGTGTAACATGTTACAGGTGCCAGTGCAGGTGATCCTATATTGGCACCTGTACATGTTTCTCACATGAAGAGGTTCTACTGGTGTCACTGTCAGCCTCATTTGTTGTTCTCTCTCAGTCGTAAGGAGTTTGACCTAAGTAAGTAGGCTGGTTCTTCTCCACTTCCTATCCTCGCCAAGGCACACAGATTTTAAGAACCAGGATGATGTGGGAAAAAGAAGATGAATCCAAGATAGGGGCACAAACATGGCAGAGTCTCTCCTAGGGCAAAAATGTATTCTTTAGAGATCAATTACTCCAGACCAGTCAAGACATCTGAAATCCTCTGATTATGCTGCAGGAAACTGTGAATAAAGAAAAGAAGCCTATGTACAGGCAGTTCCATAGGTCCTTTTCCATATGTGTTCAATTTAAAAACCAAACAAATGACACTTAGGGATGTGTTCTAGTGGTGGACTTGGCAGTGCAACATTAACCATTGACTTGATGATCTTAAGGGTCTTCTCCAACCAATGATTCTATGATTCTGTAAGTATGTACATTACAGGGACAAGACAGACCCAAGCATTTCTGTCAGCAGGAAACATTTATGCCTTGCACCATTTCTAGCTCTGGGGCAGGGCAGTCCTATTTCCTATACTTCTCATCACCTCACCTACGCATCTCTCCCAGCTTACAAGAGCTCTGAACCTGCAGGATTTGGAACACTGATATCATTTCAAGGTACCCCACAGTGCTGGTCATTCCAGTGCTGCGTAACTGCTGCTTTTCCCAGAGACAGGGTGATAGTGCTACTGAAATCCGACAGCTTCACATGAAGTTAGTTTGTAACCATCTGCCTTACTGCTGCTGTGAAGGACAAAGCACGCAAACATTAATAGAACATCAGGTCTGACACCAATGCATCTTTACCTTTCTTCCAGATAGCAAAACGCGTAATTCACATGCAGTCACACAGTAAAGGTCCGCATGGAATTGGCTGGCAATATAATATTTGAAATCCCAAGACAGCGGCTTCTAGACACGAGATAGGATAGAAGATACAGCATCTTCTTCACTGTCAGTGGGACGCTCTTGTTTGTTCAATGGCCAAGGTAGCTCAGCACAGATGCCTGTATCATTTTTCCCACACAGTAAAGATCAGCAGTCATTTGTCCTTTGATGCTCCTGATCATCTTCAACATGGAGTAGAGATGAGGCCCTGCAGACATCACCATGGGTAATGCGCATGAGGCTGATACTTGCAGACTGTGTGTGCCATAGCTGTGCACAGTTTGAGCTGTACGGGTCACGCTGGAAGTTTCTCCAAAGAGGCCACATCTCTTCCTGGCAAGTTGCTCTTGCTGAAGCTTTCACTGGGTTGAGCAATAGCTCTCTTTGATAAAGGGTGACAACATCTCTATTCCTCTCTGTCACACTGTGTGCTGCCACTGGCCTTTGATGATGTTTTGCCAACAAAAGGAGAACAGGTGGTAGAAGGCAAGGGCCTCATGGAGGAGGAAGAAGAAGAAAGGCAGAAGAGGGATGAAGACTACTCATTACCATAGAAACTCAAAGGGAGTTATGATAGTATATGCTGAAATTTCCTTCTTCACTGATGTCAGGGTCTTATTCCCCAACACAAAGAAGACCATCTTCTTTGTCATCTTAGAACTATCACCATAGCTGAGAGCCCCATCTGCTCCTCAATGTCTGTGTGAGAGTCTCAGGTTGGGGCAAGACAGCAAGATCAATGAGGGTAAAAATTTTCTTTAAACATCACCTCCCCCCAAACAAACAAGCAATAGAACAAACAGAATTTATCGAGATACTCAGAAGGAGCAAAGGACACAGGTGAAGCAAGGTGGGGCAAAGGACAGAAGCCAACAGGAAGGACTTTTCTCTGTCACTTCCTTTTCAAGGGCAGATAAAGTGAGGAGTGTGGGTGCAGGGAGAGATATCATTCCTGGCAATAGTGACAGTGGTTGCAGCAGCTCAGGTGGTAAATGTTTGATTCCCCCTTCAGCCCCCAGCAAGGCAGTAGGTGTTGCCATGAAGGCCATGCTATGAAGACAGGCAGTGGGGCAGGGCTTGTCCTTCACCGCTGTCTGGCCTCTGCTGGGATGCACCTCAGTCTGCAAGAGAAACACAGCAGAAAGTGGCTGGCTCACCTACACTCCCCGTGCAGCCTCCTCTGTGGCTGGCATTGGATTCAGGGTACTGGGCTAGAGGGACAGTATCTCTGTGACTGCTTCTGTGCCAGCCAACCCAGACAAGAGATCAGGATGCCTGGGGAGAAGGAATTTACTGGTTGGTGTGGACAAAAAACCCAAACACAACCAATGGAAAAAAAAACCCCAACCTTGACAGCTTTCATTGCAAAAATCTTGGTTCAGTGACATACTTTTCCATACATTCCCATTTGCAAATATTTTTTCTCCCTTTTTATTTTGACTCCTGGCTGTAAGTCATACATCGATGGAGATTCTATTTTCAATATTGAAAAATTACTGATATTTCTACCTCACTTTAGAAAGGCTGATATGGCTAAAACAAGCTATTTCTTTTCCAGAGAGTAAACAAGGAATTAATGAAACTCACAGGGTCAAACTGGGCAGGACTGGACAATTACAATTAAACTGCTAAACTGTTATCCTACAGCAATGTTAAATGCTCTGTTCTAACTGGCAGGAAGGAATTCAAATTTCAGTTTGCTTCCTTATACATGCAGCTCAAGTGAGTCATACATACGAATAAGTAATTAAATTTCTATCTGCATTTCATACAAAATAGAAGAAAAAGAATGAAATTTGATATTGGGTTTTTTCCCAAACTTATCATGACAAAACTGCTCTCTTGGAGTACAGGCTAGTTTTGGGCAAAATTCTCCAGTCCTGTCTCTGCTGCAACACTGTGCAAAAGAGTAACATTTAATTCAGTTAATTTTAAAGGACAAATAGCTGGAGACAATAACCTCCAACAAAGTTCTCAGTTGTATTCCAAATCAATCAGTGGCAAAGGGATTTAGAACAAAGTGTTTCTGAGCTTAAGGCTTGAATTTATTGGAGCTGTCTGGGTATATCTGTCTAGGCAGAAAAAACAACATGCTCATAAGTCCCCTATTCCCCCAAAACACAAAAAAAGCATACGGTTGTGAGCTTGAGAGTGAGCATAAATGTGAGACCACATCAGTAAGAATATATATGGTACCATAGACCTCCCCCAATTAGTACTTTATTTCAGATGCATTAAATGAGAATATTGGTTTTCAGTGTGACTTCACTTTACCAGAAGTGCCCTCATCACTGGGTTACAGAAGTGTTACTGCACATCTTTCTGGTTCAAAGTATACTTGATTATTTTGTGAAATAGAAGTGACAGAGAGAATGTTGTTCTGACTCGCTGTTATGTACAGGTTGGGGAAATTAATCATGGGCAATCAGGCTCAAATTCTTTTAGAGAGGGGTGGAAATGGAAACCTACTCCTTCAGATGCTGGCTGATTATCTCTTGTGATACTGTGTAAAGGAAAAGACATTATGTATTTGTCTTTTGTTATATTTTATGGACAACCATATTGAAATAATGATTGTATGTGCTAAAATCTAATGTCAGAGACTATTTCAAAAGAGTCCAGTTGTTCTTTATTTCAGGAGCTTTTTGCTTGTTAAACAAAATACTTTTTGATCTTGATGTACTTAGAAGGCAAGTGGAGCAAATTAATCAGTTTTATAATAAACTAGAGTTCAGAAATCAGAACAATTTCCTGTATCTTTTGTTTAAAATGTATCCTCAGAGTAATTTAAATCATGACATTTTTCTTTTTAATGATATTCTGCCCTCCATTTACCGCAGCTCCCCAGTGGCCTGCAGCTCTGACATTTCTCCATTGGTAAAATCTTTATTGGATTTCATACCAGTTGAAGAATGTTAATGGATGATAACTTTTGTTCATTGTTGATCTTAGACCAAATCAAACTAGAAAAATAAACTGTTCTTAGTCTCAATTAGAAGCAGAGCAGAAGCTCCCCTTAGTAGAAATAATTGCTTCCAATTCCTCTAAATACACAAGAATGCCTTTTTCAAAGTAATACAATGATATAAAATAATAGTTCTGTGCTCATGCAATCACCGTATTAAAATTTTAAGATGAAACTTTTTAACCTAGTAACAAAACCACAAAACCTTAATGCCACCTATTCACAACAAGTATAAAAACATTACGTTGAACTAATTGTTCTAGGAATCATTGCATGACTTTATTTCATAGATTTCATGTATCTTTATATACCAGTTTATATTTGACTATTTACTTTTATAGACTTTTATGATTACTTTTTCAGTTACTTTCGTGAAATAACTGGTGAGAATGGTGCAGAAAAAACATTTCTGTCAATCTTGCTCTTTACCTTAGCAATGGATAATATGTGGTACTAGATATGGCTCCTTTTCCTGAAGGCCAGGAACTGTGAAGTGCTACAAGTATCTGTTAAATGCTGTTCTTTTAAATATTTTTCTGAGAGACTGATGGGAAAACATGATCTTCATGAACTCTGCTGGTATAATCCCGAAAGCAATGGCTACAAAATTTTCTCTATGATGCTACAACACTTGAATGAACATCATGTAGCACAAACTTTACTAGGGAATGTGCGTAATACCAAGAGGAAAAGCATGGAAGATAAAGGAAAATGCAAGGAAATGCTACCTGGTACATGTAGTATGCCCAGGCACTTGTACAACTGCTGATAGGTGGTACAGGGTCCTAATGAATGTTTTTATTCTGGTAAACCTAGCCAAAGAAAAGCTATGCCGCATTATTTTATTGTGGGGTTTTTTTTGATGGGTTTTTTTTTGTGTGTATGTGCTTACTCTGTTTCGTTTTTTTTTTCCCTGAGTTCTGTCTCTGAATTACCAATACAGCTGTGCTTCTCAAGAAGAAAACAGTTCACAAAGTTCTCAACAATGGATGTGGCCAAGACATTTTCAGCTGAAAGAATCCGTCTATCAAAAGATTTTGCAACGTTGGAATAATCTTACACATTATTGTAACCACACCCAGAAGAGCAGGAATACTGACACCCATCATCTCTTTACTTCATTTGTTGTCCTTGCCAGAAGTCTTTTGGGTTTTTTTTTTTGTTTTTTTGTTTTTTTTTTTTTTTTT
>VZRQ01005609.1:1285308-1477336 GCA_013397975.1 Machaerirhynchus nigripectus | reverse complement strand
CTGGGTCCGGTGTGGCGGGATTCGCGCGTGCTCACCCAGGGGGAAGGAGGGACCTTGGCTTTCCTACCTAAAGCACTCAGTCATGTAGCAGGCGTTGTTCAAATACCGCATTCTTGGAAGTGGTACTACTTTTTCTGAGTTTTCAGTGCTTTCCTTTGTTTGGTGACTAGAAAAATCCCGTCTTCCCCGTTTTCGTGTCCGAGTTGAATGAGTTTCATTTCGTGAGGGTTTTGGAAATCTTAAAACAAAAGCTTTAATCAAAGTAATATTTTGAAATGCACCAAGAGGGGATATATTGTATCAAGTTAATAGTGTATTTCAGTTTACATTTTGGCAATGACTGCAAGCCTCTAACCTTCTTTTGTTCTTAAGTTCAACACTGGAAGACCTTATCTACAGTCTAATCTTCATTGATGTCTGGCTCCTTTTAAGTAGATATGAAAAGCATGCTTTTTGCATGCAGGCACTGAAATGTACATGTCAGTGTAATACATATAACCACTTGAACAAACTGAAGTTCATAAGGTTGAAGATAAGCTATCTTCCCTAATCAACAGTGTGCACTTACTAGAGTAAAAAATGCAGCATCCTGCTTTCTCCCCCTAGAACAACAGTTCAAACCTCTGTATGAACTAGAGTTTCTGTTGCTTAGTAACTTCATACATGCCAGTCCTTCAGTGTACATATTACATTACTCTCTCTTATGCATTTACAGCCAACAAACCTGGAAGAAAGACTTTGTCTTGGAACTAACTCCTGAGCATTTTGAGATCATTCATCATGAAGTATGTAGTACAGGAATGGCTCAGAGTAACTACCTTGCTATTGATAGCTCAAGCAGTTTCTGCAATGATTCTTCCCAATGCCACGCTCTTAGAGGAACTTTTGGAAAAGTACATGGATGAAGATGGTGAGTGGTGGATCGCCAAGCAGAGAGGGAAAAGGGCTATCACAGACAGTGATATGCAAAGTATCTTGGATCTTCATAATAAATTACGGGGTCAGGTGTATCCACCAGCTTCCAATATGGAATATATGGTAAGGAAAAACGGATAGTGACATGCAAAAAAAAATGTTCTTAGAATAGTTGCTATCACTTTCTAAAACAGCATACATTCAGTCTTAGCTTGCTTGTTTTCTCATTTAAAGAACTTGTCACTTGTCCTTTTTTTTTTTGTACAGGTGTGAACTGTGAGATAAAAATGCCTGTTTGTGGATCAAGTGTCATGCTCTACTAATACTACTGTGTTTAATCTCTCATAGTGCTCCTAAATTTAAGTGGCAGTTACTCAGTGTTAGGGGCCAATTTCCAAAACTTCAGTACTCAATAAAGTTGATTGTAATTGTGGCCTAAAACGTTACCGTCTAAGAAGAGTACTGAACTATGAAGTTTCAAAATAGCATACATGCATTCTTTCCCATGCTTCTAGGTTGGATGGAATTTCTGAGCAAAATGAGGGTCTTACAACAAGAAAGTCTTCTGTTTAAGTTGGCATGTCTTACTGGAGGGCTGTATATTTCTGTGTTCAGATTAATAATGTATTGCATAATTTCTGTTTATTTTTTTTCCTTAAGAAACCTCTAATATTTGGACTATTATTAGTGGCATTAAGTCCCATGTTTCTGAACTTTTTTTTATGCCATAATTCGAGGCTAATTCTACCTCTCCTTGCTAAGTAGATGAAATCAGGTCATTAGAGCTTTTAAGAAGTCTAGAGGTTTGACAAGAATGGGCAACTTTTCTTTTTTCTGCACCTTTTTCCGATGTCCCACATCGTGTATTGTTGATTTATCTGTTCATGCACCAGAGAAATAGCATCGGTATAGGTAGAGTTGTTTATATCAAATATTACCCAGGTTTCATGATACTTGCCATGACAGAGGTTTATATTAACACATTTCCAGATGAAAATATCTTTCCCAGACTAGAGTGGTGTCTCTCAGCTTGGAGATCTGATTGAACTGAACATATATATGTCCTGGAAAAAACATGCTTGCTTAAACCATGAGAAGAATCATAGGATGGTTTGGGTTGGAGGGGACCTTTAAAGGTTCTCTAGTCCACCCCCCATTAAAGGCAGTTTAGCTTAAGTTTACCTATGTGAGTGTTACTGTATTAGACTAAGAGCCATCAGATAATTAGTTCAGAGAATCACAGGATATTTCAGAGAATCGTCTCATATTTGGAGATGATATGTTGCCACATATCATCTCCAAAGGGATGATAATACCTGAAATCCCTTTAACCCATTCAGTTACAATTGTCTGCACATATCCTTAAGCTTTGTTTTCTCTTGTGACTTTTTCAGACCTCGTTATAATAGAGGTTAACATTTTGCTCCCAGGCACTCAGGCTGATTTTTTCTGGAAAGCTCAAGGAAAAGCTATTAAGTCTTTTTGTAAAAGAAGAACTGGGAAGACTGTTGTATTCCCATGTTCAAATACCACAAGCCTTTTTCTTGAGGTTCTGTGAAAGCGTAGCTGATTTGTAGTTATGCGCTTTTTTCCATTCCTAATGCCATACTACATTTGCCTGTCTTACATATCTTGGAAAGAAGAATTTGGATATATTCACAGAAGTAAGGTTTAGGATAGTTTTATTCAAAGATTCCTCCAGCACTGCACACACTTGGGCTTAGACTCTGTGTTAGGTCTACATCTGGAACAAGTTTTTTTGGTTTTGTTGTTTTTTCTGTGCTCTCCAGTGATGCCTGAGCCAGAGTACAAGCAGCATGGAAAAGCAATTACCCAATTTTAACATTGAGGATGTTACTCAGGGCAGCAGCTTTCAAGCGGGTGGGATTCAATTTTGGTTTGATATCCAAGGGAATCAGGGTTTAGGATAGGCAAGGGTTTGAGATCTGTGAAGGCAAAGGGTCTGTGTAAAGCATGTGGTCAGAGGCATAGATATCTCTGGAGGGGCAGGCACCCATGAGAAGGGCAAGGAGAGAGCTTGAGTGACCAAGAAGGTGTTGAGAAATCAGTGTTATGGAGAGATGGAGCATTTGGTGAATAGATGTGGTTAGGGTAAGACCTGTGACTGTGATTTGGATCAGAAGTTTATGGAAGGGGGTTATGAGCAGAGAAATTTGCTAAGAGAGGCTATTTGAAAAGTCTAAGCCTGTAAGTAAGTAGGGAGGAAGATTGTATCTGGAGGAAGTAGGTGAGAGTCAGTATTGGGAATGGAGACAGGATGGTTTACAAGACAGTAGGAACCACGTGCTGCTTGAACAGGAGGGAAGGACAGGATTTCTGATTACTTGCACATATATTTTTATGGTACTCTCAGAGATTTTCCTTTTAATGTCTGACAAAGATGATTATCAGTGCTCGAGAAGAGGGAAACAATCCCTCTAAATGCTTGTCTTATGTATAGTGAGCTAGATACGGGCAGCTGAAATACTTTTGTCTATTTTTGGTGTGGTTTATTAATATACACACACTGGTTTGTTAATATAGACATACTGTGCTATGGGCACAGTCATGTCTCTGTAAACCACCCTTTGTATTAGTAAACCCTTTCCTTGTGAATAGAGCTAGTTCTGCTTGGGGGAGGGAAGTTTTATGTCTCACTGAACCTGAATGGTTCAGGTGCCTCACTGATAACACCTATGTCTCTATAAATCTGTTGTATAGTTGAGAAGTTTAAGATCTCCAAGACTGCTTGGAGCTGGGAGAAGGTGAGTGGGAGCTGCATGCTCTCACTGCACTGTTAGGTTACCTTAGGTTACCTGCCGCTACCAGTGGAATGTACCTGAGCTGATGATGAGACTGATCCAAGTACTTGAAGAGTCAGATTTTATTTTAAACAATGTAATTTTAGCGTTTTTTTTTTTCATTCTGGGTCATGACACTCTCCCTACATGGCAGAATCAGATGAGTACCAGTGCTGATAAAAGAACATTGGAATTGGAAATAAGGATTGGGTGGGATGGAGAACCACACTGGGTAGGGACTATTGGTTTTGTTACTTACTTACAAAGTCCAACCTTACCTTTGAAATAAGGTCTCCAGCATACGGGATCTTGGTTGTATTAAAAACAAAACAAAAAAAAACCCCAAAGAAAACTAAAAAGTTGCATGACTGAGCTGTACACTCTTCCCATATGCTTTGAAAAAGAAAACATTACTGGGCTGTCATAGTTCAGAGACCTAAAGTTACAGTGCAGTAAGATTCACAGTAGATAGGTCTAATGAACAAATTATTCTCATGGTTGTCTGGCTGAACTTACTGGATGAAAAGTTCATCTTCCCAAGTACTTTGGCTCTGGTGGTGAGCCGTAATGGATTCCTAAGATAAGAGGTTAAGAATAGAGCATGTAAAAAGAGAATCTTCTGCAATGAAGCACCCCAGCTTCCAGCAAACAGCAGCTTAGAGACTTCCTCAATCTGCTGTTGCACTTTTTGCATCAGATATAAAAGTCTCAGAGGGAATTTTCTTTATGAATCTGAATGCTTCTGAGTCCACTTGTATTTTTTTGAACCCATGGCATCAACTCACAGAGCTCCATAAATTAAATTACGCAGTGGGTGAAAAAGTACATTTGTTTGGCTTTAAGCTTCTTCTATTTGATGCCTTGTTTTTCTTTATTGGGAGAAATAATAATTTCCTCAGTGATCACAAGGCTTTCAGCTGAAGAATCCCAATTCCTTTACTTGCAAACTGTTCTATCTGAAAAGCTGTTCCATTTTGTTCTTTATCTGCTATGATTCTCCTGTTTCCCTTTTAATGCAAAGGGAACAAACCAAACTATGGATAGCTATAGCATACTGCAAACTGATGGAATTGTATTTTCTTTGCTTCCTAATAATTTCTAACATTCTTTTACTTTTTGACTTAGTGACCTACAGCTGACGTGTCATAGAGCTGTTCACAATGACTTCAAGATCTTTTTAATGTGCTGGGATGTCATTTACTACACTACTATGTATATATAGTTGGCTGTTATCTCCAGCAATGTCCTTATTACTTCGTATGTATTCACATTGAATGCTATCAATCTTTTGTCTTCCAATCACTTAGCATTATTGAGTCTTCTGTCTTTATCTTTTATTTTTCCTCTCCTGTTGTTACCTACCTTAAATAGTGAATATTGCTTAAGGTAGGTAAAGTGCATTCTCTTTTCTTGGGCTGTTGTGAAGAAGGTGTTCTGCAGAGACCATGGACACATCTTGCAGGGAATTTGAAAAATTATTTCATGTTCTTAAATGTTTTTTCTGTCATTTATCACTTATTTTGTTTGTTTGTTAATTTTTAAGTAACTTAGGAACTCTGTGGAAAACTTAACTGCACTTAACCCTTTTCCACATGGTGTTGACACCTTTAAGGTATAATATGTTTAGGAGTAATTATCTGTATATTTCATATTTTTTTTAACTTACCCTATAAAATCATCCCAATGGAAGTCAGTTTTAAGTCTGTGGTTTCTCAGGATTTTCTAGAAGCTTTTTAAAATATTATCAACAATGTGCTGGTTTTGGTTAATGTGCTAACAAGGCCATTTTAAGAGAGATAGTGTACTGCACAGTAATTAGAAGTTTTATGAACAAGTTCTTCCAGGTTCTTGAAGGATATTGTTTGGTCCTGGAAATTTGTTACTATCAGTATTTTCAGTTTCGGCTGTTGTTTCTTAATGCTGATATGGATCCTCCACTTCATCTTCTGTCTCTTTTTCTGTGTAGAAGAATTCTGGTGTGAGAACATGCATAAGCTCCTCTGTAGGGAACAGTATTGCGAAAATTCATTAAACTCCTCTGCAATGGCCTTATACGACCTTATGACTGCATTTAGATCATTCTTTCCTAGACGTCTTCCTTCAAAGCTGAGATAGTTTTTGGGTTGTTGACATTATGACTTAAATAGAAAAAGAAAAATCTTTTTTTGAGGTTATGATGAACTGCGTGCTATGAAAATGCCCGGCAAATGTGTGTTGTATATTTTTTTATCTGGATTGTTTCCTTTTAAAGAAAGGTGTAAGAAACATTTTCTTTTTGCTGCACACATGAATTTAACAGCACTGGAAAGAGAGAGAGGAATGAGGTTTCCCTGCTCCCCTTCTAAAGCACCTGAACAGGGCTTAGAGCACTGTGTGAAATGTCACGCGTTCAGCATGTGCCCCCGGGCCGTTGCCACCAGTGTGGCCTCCACGCCATGTACGCACTTGGGGTACATCCATATGGAAGAGACACTTGAGCGAGCACTGGGAACTGAAGCCAAGTGCTGCTGGCAAGTCAGTCTGACCAGATCAGGCGGCTGCTGTGGCTCAGCTGCTCTGCAGCTACTCGGGTGTCCTTGCCTGGTCCTCTGCTGTGCTGGAGCTGCCTGTGCCTGCCCAGGTTTTCTTGCCAAAGGCCTATCCTTTAAGGAAAAAATGGGAATGGTCATGGTTTGTCATATACTTGTCAGTGGTTTGTTGTGGATTCATGTGAAATAGTCCCCTTATTCTCTTTACTCAGTTAGAAAGGGTTTGCTGCATATCAATAAATCCTTACTTGTTTTCGGCACCATAACCCTGAAACTTCCTGAACTCCTAATGTTTGGGTTTTTTTTTTAAAGCATTGGTTGTGTATCATGAAACGAAATTTCAAAAACATTTTCCCAATAATTTAATAGGTAACATTGCGCCTTAGTAAATCTCATTATGTTAATGAAAACTCAGATTTTCTTCATGATTATTGAAGTCAAGATTTTAAAAATAGTCATTATTATTTGGATATTGGAAGTTGTTAATTCTTCTATATTCCAAACAGTTGTAGTTTGCAAAATAAAATGATTCTCCAAGGATAATATTCACAAAAGTAATTTTGATTAATGAATTCATAATGCACTCTATTTTAAACCACTCTTTTAGTACTCATTCCTTGATTTCATACCTATTTTCTCAAAGAAGTCAGATGGTTCATGTGAGATCTTCATTCCATGCATATGCCTTTGCTGTACTTAAGAGTATTCAGGTTTCCAGCTTGATAGATAGCAGAGCATTTCAACCTGGTATTTCTTGGCCCTGAGCCATGTACTGCATTTCGTAATTACTGTAATTGGAGACACCAGTGTCTTCTAGGGCAAGGAGGTCTTTGCTTATTTCGTTACCTCTAGGCTTTTGGCCAGATCCTGCCAGTACATACTAGGGATGTCATTGCAACGCCCATACCTTGCTTCTATACAGTTTTATATTGGAAAACTTATGATGAAAATAAAAGTTCTAGAGGTGCTTTAAAAGCAGTTCAGATTAGAATATTTATTTGGTATGGCTGTGTGGTTCTTCAGGAAAATTCTGAATGGGTATCTGGCAGCAGTATTGGACCCGTATTTTGTTCACAGAGGGGGGGAAAAAAAGAAATATTTTTATTCTTAGTTTGTGTTGGTATAATACCTCTGAAGGTCTTAGTTTGAAAACCTTGATAGCGATGTGTTGAAAGTGCTGATACCATATAATTCCTTTCAAAACCATGACTAATTCATAACTTCTATGGGGCCTTATATTTTGGGAGGCTTGAAGATTTGCCTCTCCGTTTCAGTAGCTTCAGGAAGACTTCAGAAGAAAAAAATTAAGAAATATTACTCATTTCCATTTCTTAACAATCTTTTTCTCTAGGCAATCTTCTGTTACATTTAAATAGAAACTGTTGGACTTTGGATTATATGAACCCACTAGTGGATAGAGTTCTTGCATGATAGTAGAAGGTTATTCATGGCATCACAGTGACTGAATAGGGATTGAAATAAATTTTGTTGCTATTTTGTGATGCATTTAGGTCCTATGATCAGTTTAAGTCTGGGTGTAGCAGTTTTTTCTATGTGTATCTGTAAGCTCCCAGATGAGGTGGTTTTTTTTAATTTTTTTTTTAGTAGTACTAGGAGAATTGAAACAGCATTAGGAAACATAAAGGAAGACCTTTGTAGTGGATATATGTTTTGGTGAATTTTTCTGTTCCGAAGTGCTCTGTTAAGTTTCCTGGACATTTCTGACAAAACTTTTTGATGTCTCTGTTTAGTATCTTACCCATCGTGCCAAAACTCTTCAGAGATACTTGATTAAAAACAATCCCTGTTCCTTTTGAGCTTTGGTTTGTGGAATTCCCTAAGTGGCTGAAGAGCACTTGAAGGGTGCCAAGAACAGAGCAGCTCTATTCAGAGTGAACCTGCCCGCTTTCCCTCTGGTTTTCCACTTTTCTGCTCCACTTCAAAGATTGGTGGAAGTGCTTCAGCACCTTTGCCTGTGCTCAAAGGCTACTGACTCTGCATCAAAGAACACAGTGACGTTGACTTATCCTCTTATTCTCCTTGGCAGTTTTAGCAAAGGATTGTGCAATGTGAAGTGGCCAAGAAAAAAAAGTGGTATGACTTCTATTGATGTAATGCCAACAACAACTAAGCAACTCCAAGTAAAGAAACTGAAAGTGGAAAGTAGCAAAAAGGCTCACTGTCTCGAAGTTTAAGGGAGCCTTCCCAAAATAAAATAATTAGCAGCACAGGACAGACACTGTTCATCTTTTATTTTTGCTGTCAGAGAACTTCTTTGTCCCCATATAAAAAAAGATTATTAAATGTTAATCAGTAGTAGCAGAGTCTAAGCTTAAGTACAAAATACGAACAGAACACAGAAAGGATCAATGAGATTTATAAACGTAGCTTCTTGTTGCCTGTCATCTTCATGATACTTGTCTCGGAATCTTCCTTAACTTATTTTCTTCTTTTCAATGGAGAAAAAAAAATTATTTCTTAATATTATTTCATTGAAATGCTAGAAATTAATTTATCCTGTTATATGTAAATATAATCAGCCTTAGATTTGATGTGAGGGACTGTCATAGAAAAAATATGATTCATTCAAAAGGCTATCCTCTGTCCATATAAAGATGGTCAGATATCACTTCGTTATGAAAGTAGATAAATGTTTCTTAAAATGAGGCTGTTAAATGCAGAATTTGGCTGCCTGATACATATCACAATAGATTTGTCCTGAATTCCCCGTTGGATCTTCAAGTGGTCGGGAGTTCCTTTAATACATTTTCCAATGCTTTTCTGAGATTTTATGTGAAAATACTTCTGACAGTAATGCCAGGTCAAATATGATCAATGGATGGTCTCTGGCAGTAAGTTCAATTCAGTTGTGTCAAATCACAGTGGTCATCTTTTAAAAGCATTTAGTTTGACACATATTTGACATACCATGGCTAATTCCTGTTCAAAGTCCAGGAAATTCTGTAGCATCTCTAAAACTGCTGTATGAAAGCAATCAGTTACAGTGAGTTTAACCCGGTAATCACTACTAGGATGTGAGGTAAGGACTTGTGCTCTGGTCAGTTTGTGATTAGCTATAAATATCCATGAATACTATTTGTAATGAATGTGTGCAATTCATAATTTGACAATGGACAAACCAGAGGAATCAAGATGAGCTTTTGTGCTGTTGCTTCTCTTCCGTTCCTGTTAGAATACAGAAATGAATAGATGATTTTTAGTCATGTTCTAATAGAAAGTCTTAATGCACTGCTTTTAAAAAGTAGCTAAGTAAATGAACTGTTTCAGAACACCCTGGAAAGCTGAATATTCCAGCAAGGTTTTTTTAACATGCTTAGAGTACACAGGGAATTAAACATGATTAGTCATGTCTGCCGGTTCCTATTCCTGGTTTTACTTCTTGAACACAAAAAGCTCAAACACATGAAGCTGTAATAGGGAGATACTTCTAAATATTGGTGCAATTTTTTCAGTGTTTGGGAACAATATTTTTGGCCTTATATTACTTTCCTGTTTCCAGGCAAAAGCCACAGTTTTCCTGCTTTTTACTCTTTTCCAAAAGAGTAGCTGAAACCTCAAGGTCTATTCAGGGATCTCTGCCTGGTTTAAAGCTCTACAAACTCCAGCCTGCCACATGGTAGCATCTAAGTTCCTTACCATTTCATTTCTAGCCAGGTTGTAGTTTTCCAGCAGAAAATGCCTGTCTTTCTTGGTAGAGGAAAGTTTGGCAGTTTTAGCTATTCTCTGTGCTTAAAGAATATATCAATACTAGCTAGTATTGTTGGGTTTTTATTGTCAAGGGAATTTTGTTTGGTGTTACAGTACTCCTGAGTTTTTGTGGTCACTGCTGCGTAAGGGACCTCAGGCTATGGGGAGGCCACATTTTTTTTCTGACTCAAATGACTGGAGGTAAGCATCTCAGTTGAGTGCAAGTTATTTACTTTTCAGGTGTGCTAATTATCAATAGTTTTCATGGACTTCCTTCAGCAGCTTCGTACTGATGAAATTGCCTCACTGAAGCAAGACTGAAAGACAAGCTGTTGAAAACTGCCAGTGTCTGTTCATCAAGAAGAGATCTTGTCAAACCAATCCATTTTCCTTTTTTAATGACCCCATAATGAGGGAAGTTTTAGGTGCCATATTTTGACTCTGGAAAGTTCTTGACACTCTCTACCCTGACATTTTTGTGAGAGAAAATTGACAGAACCTCCTTTTAAACAGGTGGAAGATTGAAGGTGTTGATCCTGTTGGAGCCTCTTCTGTTTTGGTTAAACATTTATGTTATGACTTGTGTGAGCGAAGAGTACACCTGAAAACTGCAGTGTGTGTGTGTGTGTGTGTGTGTATACATATATATGTATTATATATATATAGTGGGCACAGGATTGGGGTTGTTTTAGAGAACATGATCAAAATTAGAACTTGAGAAATAGAAGTAATGGCCAGGGATTAGCGTGGTGAAACTCAACTGCAAGGTGTGAAATGAGGAAGAAATCAAACAGGTGAAATACAAGGGATAAAATGTAGAGGTAAAGATGCAAAAAAAGATGCAACAGTTGCACTGACTTAAAAAATAATATGCAGTGCCAATCTGTGAAAAGAGACTTCTGTGTGTGGAACTGATGAGAACTTGTCTGAAATGCAACATCCATTTTTGATAATTTTTAAAGAATGGTCTACCTATTCTAGAGAGAATGGAAGAGATTAATGAGATAGATTATGAAGACAGAATATGTGATTTATGAGATGATTGAAGGAATGAAGCAGCTGACTTTGGTTAATCTGGTAAGCGTATGAAGGTAGTTACAGAAAAGAGAGAGATTTCTTTTTTTGTGGCAATAAAACATCAACTAGTGTTGTAGGGCACGAGGTTTAGGTTGCATAACAAGGAGATCCTCTTTACTCTTACAATCATTAAAATCCAGAAGAAAATGAAAGTAAATTTTATTCTGAAAGTACTGTTACTAATTTTCACTTACAAAAATGTGGATAATACACATATATTTGGCTCAGTGGAAAAGGCTAGATAGACTACTGTCAGGATCAGTCTCTTGAAGTAATTTTTAACTGTACTTTTCTGTCTTTCTGTGCTGATGCCATGCAGGTGATTTCTAGTTTTCAACTGTATTTCTGGCTTATTTGCTCATGGCATTTCTCATTCTATGTTTCATCTTTCCTTTTTTTTCCTTCTCAGTGTCATTAGTCTTAATACAGTGGATTCTTTTAAAAAGTAAATAAATACCCATACTGTACTGTGGTATTTACTTTACCACTCTTTCCCTATATTTAGAATGTATACAGCAATGAGGTATTTATACTATGCCATGGTAAATGTTTACTTTCAGTGGTGCCCACTGTACTTACTTTTCCATCTTTACTGAGCTTAAATTTTAGCTCTTCTTTAATTTCCATATAGTCCCAGTCCATATGATTTTTTTTCTGCCTTCCAACATATTTGAAAATATCTCCAATTAAAATGTTAGCACTGTTGAGGGTTTTTAAAAATTATTTTTACTGGAAAATGTGTTTAAAACTACTGGCCTTTGCAGTTCTGTTGCAATACCTTTTGGTGTAATAGGTGGACTCATGCTGGTGTGGCCTGGATGAGAATGTACATTTTTCATTTAACACTCACACAACACAAATGGTGGGATTCATCTCACCAAGCTTTTGATGTCTGTGGGGTAGATGTCTGCATTTGAGCCAGTCTCCTTTATAATTAGCAGAGAAAAATGAGAATCTCCAACACACAGTTTATCTCGGTTAAGGGTGGATAGCTTAAATTATCTCTCATTATAGATGCTTATTTGCCTGTGTAACTGCAAAAGTTATTTAGATAATTAGCTCAGATGTAGGTATCTGCTTTGAGGCTGCTTAAATTCAGGGGAGGTTAATCCCACCCCGTGTAATTTGTTTGGCTGTTGATGAATTTTAACCTAAGATGTGATGGTATAGCCTCACTGAAACAGAAGCTCCTCCAATAAACAGAACATTGGTTTAGGTCTGCACTCTTCCTGAACCCCATGTTGACAGAGGTTAAATTCCAAAATTTGTAGACCAGTCTGTAAAGCTGAACTGGCATTAGCTGTGGTTTATTTTAATGTGGTATGTTGTAAACCAGAAGCAGTCAGAAGATCCATATTGTCTGCAACATCCCTGCTGCAAAATGTGGTGCAGTCTTCTGGGGTAGAAGAAGAGTCGGCAGCTGGAAGCAGTAACTGTTGCTACCATTTAACCTGCCCAGCTGGGTTTTGGCTTCAGCCAGGGTGATGTTTGAGGACATTTGTAAAACACTGATAGTGCCATATCTGTGTGTCTTTGATGGTGCACTAGTTTTAACAAGATACTGATGAAAGAAATGCCCGTGTTGACAAGTGTTGTGGTGCCACTGAAACAGATTTGTAGAGGAAAAGAATTGATGCTGAGAACGTGACATTCATGCTAATTGCATTTAAGGGGGGTTATTTTCTTCTGGGTCTTTCTGTTTGGAATGAATACCCAAGATCAACTTCAAAGTGCACTCTAGCAGTGTTCTGCAAAACAATAGTTTCAAGGAGGTTCATACTTCTGAGCAATTTGTGATATTTTCAATGCATGCCTATCTCAATGTAGAAAGCCAACCCTGATGATGATCCCTTATCCAAAAGGTAGACCTCGTGTAGTTTTCTGACAAAGTGGGCAATACTTTTTCTTGATAAACAAGTTGAATTACCTTGCATGTAGTACCAAACATTTCACAGTCAAAGTGCTTGTCAGACTGGGAATCAGCTGCCTTGTTGCACTTTCATCTTCTTGTGCTTCCTTCAGTACCCTGTATTTACCAAAGAACTCTGATTGAGCAAAGTCATTGAAACCTGGTCATGTCAGAGCATGGATGAGGGAACTAGTGGATGAGAAATCAGGTGCTGTGCACACCTGCATTTCAAAAAATTACAGTCTCCTTTTTTTATGAAATTTCCTATGTTTTTAAGTAATGGTGTTTGAAGATTTAATTCATCCTTTGTCAAACAAAAGGATCCTTGCCTATAGCTATGCAGAGATTTCTTTTCAACTTTACCATTTGTTTCAAAGAGTTAAGTTGTTTTAAAAGTGTCCTTAGTTTAAATCTGTAAAATACCAACTGCTTCTGAGTATTATGAAAGAACTTTTTGAATTAAGCTTAAAGCTTAATTCAGGTCAGCTCAGTATATATTTCAGTAGCCAGATTTTAATATCACTAATGACATTGTGGTTAAAATTTGAGAAATGCTTGCTTCTGTAGGATGTAAAATAAACAGGTTGCTGTGACTCTTCATATTCTTCCATTTTTATTCTGGCTTCTTTTAAAATGCCAAGCATCTTGGCATGAGTTTTGTATTTTTTTGAAGTTCTTCGTTTTGTAACTTGATCTGAATGAACATGAAGACATAGATGTTTTATCTTTCTTTGTATATGAAGATGCTTTAATTGTTTGAAGCCAAAAGCTCGCCATCATGTGAGTGAAACAAGGGAATGCTATTAAAAGCACAGGAATAAAATTCCTATTCCAGTAGAGAGGTATGTTTTACATATCTAGGCAGATTATTTTACATGTTTGTTTCATTTAGCCTGCTTTGTGAGTGAAATGCACTATATTTAGAACTAATCTGATGGGAGTGATACAAAAAAACTTTAAAATAAACAGTCTTTTAATCCTTAGAATTAAGATACAGTTTTTCTTCATATAACTTCAATTAGAATAATTACTTTAGGAGAGAAATTTGGATCTCCTATTTTAACTACTGAAAGAGAAGTACAAAGTTCAAGGTGGTATCAAAAATGTAAAGCGGCTCCTTCCTGTTCTTGATCCCATCTCTGAAGCAATGATTAGGCATGTTCATAATTCAGTGGAAAATCTTTTGAATTCTTCAGATTCCAACTACACGTAACTGTAGAACTGGCCTTTAAAAATACCTTTAAGCTAATTTTCTCTTGAGTAAGCTGTGATATGGCATTGCAATCTTACAGATTTCTTGTACAAGTTTTTAGCCTCTTTTCAGAAATTGCATACTTATTCATTAATGTTATGGGCACCTGTGTATAATTTTTGCATTACTGTAATAGTCAGATATATATTTAAGATAGTTTTCCAAGTGGTTGCTTCGGGGATTAGGATACCATTTATAGAAACAGAGAATTGGTAAGGTTGGAAGGGACCACAGTGGGTCATCTGGTCCAACCTCCCTGCTCAAGCAGGGTCATCCTGGGGCACATGACACATGATTGCATCCAGATGATTCTTGAATATCTCCAGTGAGGGTGACTGTGCAGCCTCTCTGGACAATCTATTCCAATGCTCAGTCACCCACACAGTGAAGTTGTTTCTCATGTTCAGGTGGAGCTTCCTGTGCATTAGTTTCTGCCTGTTGCCTCTTGTCCTATTGCCTGGCACCAGTGAGAAGAGCCTGGCTCCAGCCTCTTGACACCCTCATGCCTGGGGTTATTATTCCCCAGGTGAAGGACCATGCATTTGCCTTTGATGAATTTCAGCTGGTTCTTCTCTGCCCATCTGTCCAACCTGTCCAGGTCCTTCTGAAGGGCTGCACAGCACTGTGGGGTATCGGCCACTGCTCACAGCTTTGTGTCATCAGTGAACCTCCTGAGGGGACATCTGCCCCTTCATTCAAGTAATTGATGAAAAGTTAAACAATATTGGGCCCATTATTAAACCTTGGAGGACACCACTTGTGACAGGCCTCCAAATAGATCCTGTGCCACTGATTACAGCCCTCTGGGATCTGCTGTTCAGCCAGGTCTCAACCCACCTCTGTTCACTCATTCAATCCACACTTCCTGAGTTTGCCTGGGAGGATGTTGTGCGAGACAACAAGCCTTGTTGTCTCAAGCCTTGTTGTGTCAAGAGCCTTGCTGTCTTAAGCCTTGTTGCGTCAAGAGCCTTGCTGAAGTCAAGGTAGATGATATCCACTGCTCTCCGCTTATCCAGCCAGGTAGTTGGTTCATCATAGAAGGAAATTGGGTTGGTCAAGCATGATTTAAGTTTAGTGAATACGTGCTTACTACTCCTGATTACCTTGTCCTTCACGTTGGTAGAGATGGCCTCCAGAATGGGGTGCTCCATTGCCTTTGAAGGGATTGAGGTGAGGCTGACTGTGGTAATTTCCTAGGTCCTCATTCTTGCACTTTTTGAAGACTGGAGTGACATTTGCTTTCATTAAGTCCTCAGGCACCACTCTGATCTCCACAAGCTTTCAGACACGATTGTGAGCAGCCATCACTGTTGTGTCTGCCAGGTCTCTCAGCACTTGTGGATGCATCCTGTTAGGGCCCATAGACTTGCTGATGTCAAGTTTGGCTAGGTGTTCTCTGACCCAGTCCTCTTTGACCAAGGGAAAGTCTTCCTTCCAACTTTCCGTTACTCTGGTCTCCTTGATCAGAGATCCCTGAGGGCTGGTCTTGTCAGTGAAGCCCAATGCAAAGCTCAGTGTTCAGTACTGCCTTCTCTGTGTCTTGCTACCAGGGTCCCCACTCCATTTAGTAACAGGCCCACACTATCCTTAGTTTTCCTTCTCTTATGGATGTATTTGAACATGTCCTTTGTTTTGTCCTTCTTGTCCTTGACCATATTCTTGAAGGGCCTTGGCCTTCCTTCTCTCATTTTTATTTGCTCTGACAGCCTCTATGTTCTTTCCAAGTGGCCTGACCCTGTTTCCATCTCCTGTGTATTTCCTGGCTATGCTTGAGTAATGGCAGGAGTTCTTTATTCATTCTCACAGGTCTCTTGGTACCTTTGCTTGATTTCTTGCTCATCAAAATGCATCATCCTTGAGGCTGAAGAAAACGGTCCTTGAATATCAAGTTTCCCTCTTTTTATTAAAGGTCATTAGAGTGATCCTGGAGATTGGGAAACCTTTTCATTTCTGCATTGATTTGGATTTGTGTTTTATGGCTTCTGTCTTGGTAGGCCTTGGAGACACAAGTAATTGTGACTTCTAGCTCTTCTATCTCTTTTTCCTCTACTGGCTGTAGGAGATTAATGGTGTTTTATTCCCACTTTTTCTTTGAAGTTTCTGTTAATCAAGAAAGTGACTTTAATCTCTAGGAAATTCTTTGGAACTGGGACATTTGGACGTTCTTCCAGAATGTTTCATAAAATTGATGTTCCTTAGTAGAGTTTTGGTTTTTTTAAATTTTAACTTCTATTAAAGACATTTCAGGAAGTGGTGGCTTTGAGAAATGAGCCCATTGAACAGTAAATACTGCACTAAAGGAGGGTTTTTTCCTATAGTGCAATTTACACTTGACCAATTTTTTTTACATCTGAATATGTAATGCTTTTGATATTTGCTCAATCACATCTCAAAATATAATTAAGTGATCAAAATGAGAAAGAAATTAAGTTATGTCTTGGTAATCATGAGTGAAGCTGCTTCAAGAAAAGTGCATTATGATGAGGCCTGGAAAGTGGGAAGTGTGCTTATCTCTGGCTAGGCAGGGTAAAGGGAGTAAAGACAATACTTTATACTGTGGAAGAAGGCAGAGAAACAGTTAAAGAAGACAGAATTTTTTTGGAGATCATATCCAATTTCACCAGTGCTTGGAGTGTGGGTGTTCATCTGTCAGGAGGATTAACGATGAATTTCAGTTTTTCATCAAAAAGCTGTTCTTGCAGAGTCCTGGATGGCTCTGTCATGCATAGCTTTCATCACTCTTTAAAGAAAATTTTGTTAGAGGTAACTACTTCACAAGCTTGAAGAACTGATTCAAGCAGCTGCGACTGATTGCCTAGCTCTAAACATAAAAAAAAAAAAGTATCATTATTTCAGTTAAAATAGATGCAGAAAATATTTTTAACCTTGTGTAGTGAGAAAAATATAAAAACAGCACAATTCCTTTAGCCATGACTGCTGTTTTAAGAGTTGAAAATGTGGGGGGATGCTTTAGGAGAGAGTATCTTCTGATACGCTGAATAGCTCATAAAAGCTATTGCAAATTGTAGCTAGCCTTGAAGGTAGAAGTTCTAAAACTGAGCAGGTGCCCAAGTTTTGTTCCATCATAAGTCTAATTTATTCTAAATATGTATTTCAGAGTCCAGTTGCCAAAACTATTCTTAATAGCAATTATTTGGGAAATGTGTTAACTTTATGACTTGTTCATCCTAAGAGCTAAATCTACATGTTATAAGATTTTGAGGTGACTTAATATCATACAATATATACAACAAACTGTAGTGGCTTTTATTTTAAAATATTATGGTCTTGTGATTTTGTGGTAGAAGATGAAGCAACTGTACTAAAGTCTATAAGAACAAAGTATATACATGGAAGCAGTGTGTTAATCTTCATGTGTTTTTACAATGGGTACAAGAGGGAGAAGAACATTTTATGGTGGTGGGACAACTAAAGGGAAGAGGAGAGAATTATACAAACTGCCATACAAAACTTCATGGTTTAAGATTTTAATATTTTCTTATGGAGATTAAAAAAAGTTGTGGTTTATGACCCAGAAATAATGGCCCAGGATGGTGAACGCAAAATTCATACTGTTTTCTAAAGTCAGTGGTCTTTGTATCCATAGGTGGGTTAAAAGATTTATTCTGCCATTATTATACTGTTTGAGTATTTCTTTAAAAATACTTTGAATTTTGAGAGTCAAAATGTACCCTATAAATTTTTTACTTGCTGATAATATTAATAATAACAGACAAAATGCAATCCAATACATTAGAGACTTCTGAAGAAAAGATATTTTAGAGTGATAATAACCTCTTTACATAATCATGGTCTTGTATAACCAAGGACATACTTGTTTTTGATGAGTTATCTGATTAATAGTTTGAAAACTACATGTCAAAATCAATAGAAAAATGAATTTTAGCATGTGGAATTTGTCTGTTATAATTGTGTAATCTTCAGCTGTGTTAAGGAGTTTTCTACCTTTTATCTGTGCCAAAAATTAGTAGACATGATTTCCAGTGTCTGCATGGGAATTTGGATCTGGAAATATTGAATTACTGTTACTTAGGTAGCATAGTCTCACTTTATAAAACTTAGTCTGAATGTATGGTTAAATACTTCAGGTTCTATCAAGACATGTGTTTCTTTCCTGGAAATATTCTAATTTCCTAACCTGAGCATTGGTATTAGAGAGTCAAGTATCTGGAAACTATTTCAGCAGCTATCAGGAAATTCCAAAACTCAAGCAGAAGTGTGGGTACTTTGCACTAGAGCCATGGACCACTTTGAGCACACCCCAGCTTAGTGCAGTAAAAACTATGCATACACAGTATGGTATGATTTTTGTCAAGAAGAGTATGTCTTAGTATGCTTTTGAAAGAAAGAAACTTGGATTTGCCTTTCAACTGCAAGCTTATTCTTCCATCTCCCTTAAAGAATAAAAATTAAGGATGAACAACAATTCATAATCTTTCTTTGACTTGTTCTAAGCATGCCTCTTGCTATCATGAATGTCTCTTTTTTGCCAACCTAACCATAAAATCAATGAATGACAATGTTACTCTAGTTTTCATAATTTGTGTTTGAATTGTGTATTATTTCAGCAAAAGCTGGTTATAGAAAAGGAAGAGGGAATAACATTCATTTCACATAAACTATTAGTTTAGAGGAAATAAAGCCTTGTTTGAAACAGGTTAGATAATACCCTTTTGGCTAAGAAAAATGCCTATTACCAAAAAGAAATCTCACAAGACAGAAAATGCACTTAATTTAGCTTGGAAAATTGAACTAAGCCTTTCAGTTTCATATTTGTGCTTTATTCACTGCAGCATGGTTGCACATGGTTTCTAAAGGGAATGCTGTGAAGGGATTAGAACTTTTTTTCTCTTGGTGAAAACATTTTTCTTTCTTACATAACACAAATGCAGCAGACATTTTTCAAGTCTCACTTTTCAGTCTTCTGCCTCAGTAAAAGAAACTTCAAAAATTCAAAAAATGGACTTTTTTTTTTTTCTAAAGAACAAAATACACACCAAATATTTCTAAGAAGATTTCCCTTTCTTTTCTTTCAAATTTCAGACATGGGACACAGAACTGGAGAGATCTGCAGAGTCATGGGCTGAAACCTGCCTCTGGGAACATGGACCAGCCAGCCTTCTTCCATCAATTGGACAGAATCTGGGGGCACACTGGGGAAGGTAGTTTAAGACACTGTTTTATGTAATGTATGAGATTTTTAAAAATCTAACAAAATTTGCTTGTTACTTAAAGGAAAAATGGTAGAAGCTACAACTTTTGAATGATCTAATACACTGCTACTGGCTTTCCTAGGTACAGACCTCCAACATTTCATGTCCAAGCATGGTATGATGAAGTGAGAGATTTCACATATCCCTATCCTCATGAATGCAATCCGTATTGTCCATACAGATGCTCTGGTCCTGTTTGTACACATTACACACAGGTATGTAGGTGTGCTTGATTTTAATCAGCTACGGAAAAGAGTGGCAGGGACTTCCAGCTAGGTTGCTGTCTGACACTTAAAGCACACTAAACTTGCAGTACATACCACAGCTCAAAATCCCCAAAAGAGCTTGTTTGGACGCCGTAGATACAAGCACTGGGTATCAGTGACAAAGTAAGGTTGTCATACAAATCTTTAGATTTCATCCTCAGGAATATCAGCAGGGTGAGGAAAAAGCTCGCAAACCCCAGTGTTGAGCTGAGTGTTACTGCTCAGTGCACTTTGCATAATCCAGATAGTCCTTCCCATAATATGTTGAAAGAACAGCTCATTTAAAAAAAAAAAAAAAGTTTTCTTAGGTGAATTCCTCAGATCAAACAGTAGTTTTTAAGATCTTGTTTTAACTTCAGGAAGATTTTAAAATTGCCTAGAGATTATTTACCTCATACTTCTGAAATCTGTGTATCCAGACTGAATTTTTTCTGAGGGGTACCAGCATGTTTTCAGTGTACTGGAAATTCATAATCTTCAGATTATACTACAGTCCACATACAATTTTTGATATAGTATTGGAAAACTTAAAAATTATTGCTTTTAAACACTCATTTTCTGCTTACTAGCATAATTTACTATTGTATCTAATTTTAAAATAGAGTTACATCTCTGTTCTTATTTACTGTTTCTATGAAAGTACCTATAATTACATTTGCTATTACATGCAAGATCAAAACATACATACAGCTTTTTTGTGGTACTAGTTCTTCACAGTACTTACCTCTTTCAGCTCTTAAATCCTGCTGGATCTACAGATTTGGCTTAACCTTGAATGAATACATTTTCAACACCTGTCATATTTGTCTCATTTGAACATTCCAGACTTCGTCATTCTGATTATTTTTGAGAAATGTGATGAAAGGTGAATAAAGGAGCACAGCCACCTTAGATTGCAGTGACATAAAAGCATATTCATTTAAAATCCATTACTTGCATCTATCCAGTGTATGAGTGGTTTTGGTAATGGTTTTATCCTTTGTTTAGGCTCCTTTACTGCTGAAAAAATCTGTTGTCTCAGTCAAACCAGTCCAAACCCCTCTGGGTCTTTAGGTTTTACTGGGAACTCCAGCACACAAGAACATAACTTCTAACTCACAATTTTTTCTTAATTGTAATTCTAAGAACCAGTTCTTCAGATCCTGTTTTGTAAATGTTTTGCTACACTTTCAAATATATGCTTAGAGCATTTGTATAAAATGAGAGCCATATCTTTTCCATCAAGGTAAAGCTTTTCTCTCTAATAAGGGTATAACTGAATGGCCTTTTGACAGTTGTAATTAGGTCACTGTAAGCCATTTATAACAGAGGGGAATACATTACTTTGTTGATTTGAGTTTTTTTATACTGGAGATAGTTTTGGTTTTAAGTTGATCATCTTTTGTTTTCACATGTTTTCCTCTTTTCCATAGGTTGTTTGGGCTACAAGTAGCAGAATCGGTTGTGCAATTAATTTGTGTCATAATATGAACATCTGGGGGCAGATATGGCCAAAAGCAGTTTATCTTGTATGCAATTATTCTCCTAAGTAAGTAGATTGACACCCAAAAATATCTTGAGGGGGCAAGATACTTTATAATAGTCCAGGAAATAATCTGCAAGGAAATCAGTCTGGATTCTCTGGTTTTTGTACTGTTACAAAATAGAGCATTGTTCCCAAACAGTCTTCGGCTGCACAGATATTCTTGTGAGTTTTCTGGCCTGTGTTTTAGTACATACACAGCATCAGAGATCTTTGTTGTAGTGTGATATTTTTCTGAAAAATAAATATATCTCCCCACTGTGTCTTAAAGAAATGTGTAACAGGAAGCCGATGGTTAGGTTCAAATTTTATATAATATTCCATCTAGGAGAGGGGAGCCTGTTTTCATGAAGTGGAGGAATTTAGTCTTACGGTGCTATGCCAGTCTGAAAAGATCTTACAGCAGTTTATGTCAGTTCTTTGTTTTTTTTCTTCATGAACTTTCCAGCTACATCCTGTGTATTTGGTGAAGAATGATAGGATCATTTGGATTGTAAAAGACCATTAAGATCATTGACTCCAGCCAGTAACCTAATGCTGGCAAGTCCACCACTAAACCATGCCACATTTTACACACCATTTGAGTACCTCCAGGGATGGTGACTCCACCATTTCTCTGGGCAGCCTGTTCCACTGCTTAGAAACCCTTTCAGTGAAAAAATGCTTCCTAANGCAAGTCCACCACTAAACCATGCCACACATTTACACACCATTTGAGTACCTCCAGGGATGGTGACTCCACCATTTCTCTGGGCAGCCTGTTCCACTGCTTAGCAACCCTTTCAGAGAAAAAATGCTTCCTAATATCCAATCTAAACCTCCACTAGTGCAACTTTAGGCCATTTCCTCTCATCCTATTGCTTGTAACTTGAGAATATCAGAACAATGTTATAGTCTGTGTGCCTGCTGCTTTTCGTAATTTACTTGTTGATGTATTAAGTACCGTTTAATGTTAATATGTTAATATGCTCATTGATTAAGGCATTTTTTGCTAATTTTTTTTCTTTTTTTTTAAAGGGGTAACTGGTGGGGTCATGCTCCTTATAAACCTGGCCGCCCCTGTTCTGCATGTCCCCCTAGTTTTGGAGGAGGTTGTAGAGAAAATCTTTGTTACAGAGGTACGTACTATTTCACCATTACAACTGTAAGTGGGAATAGAAATGTAACCTTTCTTTTGATTTCTTTCCTCATTGTGCTTTACCATAGTGGAATAGAATATATTATGTGTGTGCCCAAAGACCAGTTAGGACCTTACTTTACTTTGATGAATGGGAACATGTACTGGTGATACGTGAGGCTGAGTCTGACCAGAGGGAATAGAGTGTGCTGACCTCCTGCTGATAAGTGCTGATTCAGGCGTTTTAGTACACAAAGATGGAGACTCATTGTGTGCCCTTTATATGCCTTTCTGTAATTACACTGGAAGTCTATGCAGTCATTTGTTTATAGGGAAATATTATCTCACTGACATAGTCATGTGGCGTGTGAAAAATCAAGAACAAAACTAGAAGACATTAGTAATTAAAGAAAATGTCAGCTAGGGTGATTATGAACTTCTTACAATTTTTGGAATGCTATTCATATATTATAGCATTGAAACACAGCATATTATGAAGCTGCTGCTTCTTTTTGTTCTACTCTGTGAACAACTCATTTAGCACTTTTTGTTAATAACTTCTGAGATTTCATATGGACCATATGAATGCTGCATTTGTGTGCCCAAATAGCTTCCTTATGGTTCTTGTCTGAGTAAGAAATGTAGGTTCAGTTATGAGTGTTTCAGAATTATTTTCAGTATGTGTGAATAGAAGAGCCTCATTTTCAGGTGTACGTTACTATGAAATAAGCTTCTTTAATTGCAAGTTATCTATGAACTTGGTAAAACTCTGCCCATGTGTAAGAGAGATTGTTCCATTGGTTTTCTGATGGCATAAAGATATTAAAACGGGAGCATTAAGAGCAGTTTCATGCTTCAGTTGTGGTACAAGTGCTGGGAAAAAGAACTATATCTTTGCTCACTATCACAAACGTACTTGAGGTGTTTTATTAATCTTGAGTTCTCCATCTTATGAAGCAGTGGAGAGTTTTCCTTGTTTTCTTCCTTTTGTTCACCATTTTATGAGAACAAAGCCGTTTTACCAAAACACAGTAAGGGATTTACCGTCCACATTGATTTTTTTTTTTCTGAGAGATTATTTTTTTTTTACCCATTTTCTGAAACAGAGGATTCAGAAAGACCTTATTCCCCCCACGAACCAGAAGAGGAAACCAATGAGATTGAACGTCAGCGATCCAAAGCCCAGGATACAACTGTGCAGAGCCGGCCAAGAACACATCAACCTTCAGCCTCCACAGGCACTGATGACAGTGAGAAAAACGAAGTGATAAGCACGCAGCAGATGTGTAAGGAATTTACCTGATTTGCAAGTGGTCAACGAAATTGAATTATCCAGTATCAAATTCATTGCAGTGAACTTGCTTTTTGCTTGTTTTAGCTCAGATTGTTTCATGTGAAGTAAGGCTAAGAGATCAGTGCAAAGGAACAACTTGCAATAGGTATGGTAAATTTTACAGTTGTCATTTTGAGAGGCTGTTTCTGAAAGGCTGTATTTGTATGTGAGCTGGAATATTTTCCCTTTTTGTAATCCCAGGATTTAAGACCAAGTTGTATTTAATTCTCTTAGGTATGAATGTCCTGCTGGCTGTTTGGATAGCAAAGCCAAAGTTATTGGAAGTGTACATTATGAAATGGTAAATACTTTTAAATTAAATTTTTTACCAGTAGAGTGTTTAATGAAATGTCTTTTCTGTTGGCATACTAGTTAAAATCATATTAAGAATGGATTTTGAGGATGTCAGCATTCATCAAAAGTAAAAGCTTATACCAGATGTTTAAGATAGCATCAGATGACCTAAATTTGCATGTGCTATTCTGTATGTACTTTACAAATGTACTTCATACTTACACCTACACAGAAGTAGAATTTTTGTGTCCACGTATTTGTGTGCAAATATGTGAAGGTGCAACTAAAAGAGAAGTACAGCAATTTGTGGGTATGCTTGATAAATTGAATATATTTCAGTAAGATGGGCCTGCTTGTGTAACCTTAATACTAGCTGAGAGTATGTAATTTACTCTGTAGAACTGGAAAACAGTATAGGAAATGACAGCTACTGTGAACAAGTATGCTGTAAATGAGAATAGTTTATCTCTGAGTAAGGCAAAGTGGTGGTTTATTTGTTTGAAAAAAACACCTACATAGACCAAGTCAAACATAAAGGACTCTCTGCCAAGTTTTTAATGATGTGTTATAATTACGACCTGGTTTTTGTCTGACATGGATCTGCTTTTCCTGCTCTGTTTTTCAGCAATCCAGTATTTGTAAAGCTGCCATACATTATGGCATCCTAGACAATGAAGGTGGTTGGGTTGATGTCACTAGGCAAGGCAGGAAAAATTACTTTATCAAGTCTTACAGAAATGGCGTTCAGTCAATTGGGTAAGTTTTTTTCTTAAAATTAGAATGTATGAAAAGGTTTTCACCTGTTTATTTTTATTTTTATTTCATGCTAAATATATCACATTTTTATTAACATTTTGCTATGCTTTTTTTCATAAAGAATATGAAAATGCTATAAAAAGGCACATAGATATAGAGGTATTGTATCCATTCTGAAATTTTAGCCAGTGTTTAATGGTGGACAGAAAGTTGGCACAATAATAATGGAAAAGAAGGTTAAATAATTTACAGGGTCACCTGGGCAGTAAGTTAGTGTTTGTAGTGAAATAATCTTAGCATTGAGAGTATTCAGTTAATTGATTGGTAAGAGTATCTATTTATTGTCGAAAACTAGTACACACTGGCAGATTGTTTTACGTGTTTTGGCCATGGACAGAGCAATCTATGACAGTTAACAAACAATAATAGTACAAGTTTGTGTTTGTAAATGACCCTCTTGTAGTGTGCATATGAACCAAGAAGAAAATACACCTCTTCCGGTATGTTTGGTAATTTCAATACAGTACCACAGTTTACATATGACATTTTGCACAAATACTTTGCACAATTTCTGCATTGGCCAGTGATGGAGTAATATTCCATACTGTGGAAACCTCATCTGGAGGTGTACTGCACTGTTCAGGTGCCTTCTCTAGGACTAGTATGTGAAAACAGCTCCAAATACTTGTAGACATACAAAAGGAAGAGTCAGAAAAGCAACACATAGAAGTGAAGAATGCTTGGCCGTTTCACATCTAATTATCCAACGATAGAAGAACATCAGTATTAATATGTTTGAATCTAAGATATTATTAGTATTTGAAAATTACACTTCACTATATCGTAATGTATTCTTCAGAGCTGTACATTGCTGTCCTTATTTCTGTCTGTAGTTAGTATAGGTGTAATAGTGGCGTGTGTGTGTAGCTCATAGGGGTAATATTGAGCTGAAAGAAACCAGAATTTTTCTGAGGGATATATTTGGCTCAGATGTAAACCCAAGAGTCAAGGAGATAGGTAATCATCAGAGGCTCTGCTCTCACTCTGTGCTGTGCAAACAAATGACGCAGGCTATGACGCCTGTCATCATTTCTCTTTTCAACAGATATGTCTAATCCAGCATAGAGAGGAGCACTGAACTGGTAGACTAAATTCAGTGGCCTGTAATTTGGTCTACCTGGGTAGCACTTAAGGCATTGGTATCAATCAGTTTATTTGGATATCCAATGACCTGACTGTGGTTTGACTTACCTGCCTAAAAAATGAAGATACATACAAATATTTCTTTTTTTATTTGTTTTGATACAAACAGAGAAGTAAATATTGATTGTGTCAATACTAACCTATTAGTAGCCAGCTTTCTTACAAATGTAGGAGTAGATAACCTGTAAAAAAGTCTTTAAACTGGAATCAATTGATTTCCCATCAGCTGAAATCTGTGTGTTTCTTTGCTACATGAGACAAAACTGCATGAGCATCCAGCCTACAGAGTGTATTTAGCACCTATCCTCTGAGAACTGGAACTCAGGGCAAGGTATTTTGGCTATGGAATAAATAAAGTTTATTTACCAAAGTTTCAAACCTTCAAAAGGCCCATCAATTAGTCGGGGAATGCTCTGCAGCTACCTGACTCTCACCAGTGTCTGTAGATGGAGCCTTGCATAAATGACATACCTACTCAAGAATAGATGAAATAAAGTGGATCTCACCTCTACTGTGTATTGCAAAACAGAACAGAGCATACAGAAAAGTGTCAGTGCAGCATGGAGAAAATGCCCTAATCTTCAGCTCCTTTGATTTCTTATCAGGATTGCTAATACCAATGTTTTTTCAGCTGTTGGATTTTCTTAGGAGAGGGTACAGTTCTCAATATCTCAACAAGCTAGTCAACAATAGAATACATATTCCTACATCAGTGTTTGACAATGCTAAGGCAACAGAAGTATGAGCTACCTCAGTGAAAACAAATTGGAATCCAATAAATGAGCAATGTGAAATTGATGGGTCATAAAAGTAAATAAACCAGTGCAGGCAAACAGTGGAGTCTACAGGAGCAATTTGCTCCAAAGGTGAATAGGGAATCATTTCCTTGGTTTGTTTTTCTTTTTTTAATAAGTAACTTTATGGTGCCAAAAACATCATCAGCTTTGTTACAGATGAAAAATATCAGAATCAGAGGCATTTCCCAGGAGTTTAAAGAGGAGGAAAACAGAAGATAAGGGGAGTAAAATAGAAATGTTCATCAATTTGTGGTGAAGCAACATAACCTATATACCTGACTTTTTATAACAACAGAAAGCAGATATATCTAGGTGCCATATAATTACTGAAAAAAAGAACTCTTGCATGTTACACTGGGTTTTTAATGATGCTGATGATAACAGGAGATGCAAGATCCAAAAATTAAATTCAGTGAAATGTTTCAGAAAGGCTGTTAAGAGAAACTCTTCTCAGTGTTAAGAGTTTATATGAGTGAACCTTCAGCAGAAAGTGAGTGATCTGTTCTGGTAGATGAAAGCTTCTGAGCAACCACATGCTACATGATGAGGGACCGATATGTTGCATAATTGGTTTCTACCACACATTCTCTTAGCAAATTAAATTCCTGAAAGAGTTTAAACACATTCCTGTTTTTGAAACAGATTAGCTGGGAGTACAAAGTAAATGTGTCATTGCAATAAATAGACTCCCAACTGTGGAGAAGGGGGTGCAGTGAGTAAAAACTGGTTGGGGATACTGTCTTGGGTTTATTTCCCTATTGTCTAATAAAAAATATTCTAGCAAAAAGAAATCACTGAAATATGTTATGTACTGATAGTTTCTAATATTTCTTCTTCAGAAAATACCAATCTGCTAACTCCTTCACTGTCTCTAAAGTAACAGGTTAGTATTTACTTCTTACAAGCTCAGTACTACTCTTTCTAAATAGCACATGTTTACTTGTTTCTCTTTTATTTTCTTCAGTTCAGGCTATCACCTGTGAAACCACAGTGGAACAGCTGTGCCCTTTTCAAAAACCAGCCTCACACTGTCCAAGGTAAAATTCATAAAATGTCATAAAGTGCTGCTCTATTTTCTGCCATTTACTAGTTATTTTAAGCTGTGTTAAGTTGTTGAGAAAGGTGACAACAGTAGCTGTAAAAATGAAGTTCAAGTGATATTTTAGTCTTTGGTCTTAGTAGAAAGTAGGTAAAGATGATCTGCAGGATTTTTTATTAGGAAAGTCTCTTTTTCTTTTAGTCATTAAGATCCTGTTGCTAAACTTAGTGAAATCATTAGACTAAAGACTGTGAATAAAAGTGCATTTTTATTTTTCATTGTCCATTTTTATATATATGCACCTTGGACAAAGTACACTTTATTTCAATTTATTTACCTGTAAAACAGATACAGTAGGAGCATAAAATTCAGATTTTTATCATAGAAGTTACCAATTTCCTTGGAGTTCTGGAGAACCTGGATTAAAAAAAATTGAAATATATCTGGTTAAGGCAAGGTCTGTTCTGCAGGTTGACTTTAAATATCTGTGTCGTTTCTTTGAAGCCTGTGTTTTAACTCTTCGAAAGGCGCCTGTACCGCAATATTTTGACAAAGGAATTTGGTAACCGTTCTTAAAACCATAGATGAGTCAAAGGTAAATACACTGTAGCGTGATTTACCACAAATTGAGCTGAAGATATCCACAGGATTACTTTCACAGCAATCCTACAGCCAACACAGGAAACAAGTACAAAGCCAAAACTGCTAGGAAAACATCCCTTCGTGTAGCACTTGGGTCCATGGACTTACTTGGTGTTTGGCTATGACTCCTGGCTTTCTAGCTGGAAGATGTGGAGAAGTAAGCTAAGGAGTGGAACACAGGAATGGATGGGTACAGTCCCATACTTCTTTGTCTTTTCTTCTTCATTATTAAAAAGTAAAGCTAGCTTCATTAAGAGAAGAATAGGTTTTGTCTTTAGGAAAATTAAAAATAAATACAAGGTTAAAAATTACATCATTATGATGCGTCAACCTAAGGAACTTCACAGCAGCAACAGTGATTCTGGTTCAGTGATTCAAGATTCTGTGCATGCTCTTAATTCTGAAAATGTAGTCTCAGGAATTACAAGCAGTAGTCAGCCATGGCATCAATTATACAAACTCATTTTTCCCTCTTACTCCTGACTCATAAATCAGCAGGTCTTCAAAAGGCTTCTTTGACTTCTTTCTTCCTTCTGACAAAACTAATTTTCCTGACTCTATCAATATGTTTTAGTTACCCATCTGGCAAGGCTCTAGCATGCCCAAGTGATGTGACTTGCCAAATACGGGTCGGAGCCTGGATAACATCTTGGAGAAGAACACTTGTTCAGGCTGCCCCGTGTAGGGTGGCTCCATTTTTGAAATGAAATAGCTCAGAGTAGACCTAGAGTTAACTCATGGTTCTTGCTTGAAGGATATCACAGTTAGCAAATGAGATGCTGACACCTTCTGTACTGGTGTTAGCTTCCCGCATGGTTTGCCTGTGCATTTTGAAGCTATAGAAGACATGAATCACAGAAAAAATTTTCCTCAAGGTTAACAAAATGCAGTTAATAAAGACAGTCTTTGTTTCGGTAGGTTTCTGATCTCCCAGAATCAGCTAGGAATCTCACTACCTTCCAAAGTTTTTTATTCTAGCCACAGATGCCAATACTCATCTTCATTATAAGCTGCAAGATTGGCTTGTGTCACCAGGTCATCAGTATCATAGCAGGTCCTCACTCAGATCTGCCTCTTCTGAGAAGATATCTGACTGTACATTTTGTATAGGGCGCTTAGAATCAGATAAATTACAGAATAATGAACAGTCTCTCTTCTCACTGACTTTTCAACTTGCCTCATGTATGTTGAACAAGAACACCATCTGCTTAACCAAAGGAAAGAAGACCAGACTTGTTAAAGTATGATTTTAAGCACTTAATTATGAACCGCAGCACATCATCAATGCTTTTAACTGTATGGTCAGAGCCTCAAAAACTGACAGCTTTTAAATAGCATTATAGACCCATATGTACAAATAATCAACTTGATTTATACTTTCTAATGCTGTCATTGAACATGACATGATCTGTTAATCCTCTGATACTCTTCCTAACTGTATGTGGTTTGTTTTTGATCTTTCAGGGTGTATTGTCCTCACAACTGTATGCAGGCAAATCCACACTACGCTCGTGTAATTGGTACACGAATTTATTCTGATGTAAGTATAGGAATTTACATTGTGCTATATAATGAGATATAAAATTCTATGAAAAAAAATATAATGTAACTATAAGAATCTTGATATAGACTTTTGCTCCATATGCTGATTTTTCACAGAATCTTTTCAAAAGTTCTTTTTCAGAGGCTCCCAGTTAGCAGTACTCAGCTGCTGAAGATATAGAAAGTTATTTGAAAACACATTGTAGACTTCACTAGTCTCTGGACCCATACTTAGTTTTTTATCAAAAATCCCTCTGATTTTTTTCAACATAAGCAGTGTATACTCATTTAAACCCTTTAACTTTAGATCCTGATGCATCCATAATTTCTGTCAGATTACACAGAAAATGTTACTCTTAAAATAAATGTCCACAGTCTTCTTACTTTGAATATTTCTTATCTGTGTGGATAGCTAAATATTTGCAACAGAGTTTTGACATGTTTGTGTAAAGTATCTCACATTGTCATATTATTTTAACAGACTTTTTTTTTTTGTCATTCTCTTTACTATTTAAGTTTTTTTCCCTGTCTTTTCTCTGAGGTGGGTAGAAAGTCTGAGAAGAGATTTCTATTTTATGCCCCTCCTTTGTCATGTCTCTATGAAGAAGCCAGGATGTAGTGGCAGAGAAAGCAGTTCACATTTTTGGCAGTAAACTCCCTCGTTTAACTGTCTTATGGATGTCACAAAGAGCAGTATGGCTACCAGCTGGGTCAAATGATGATTTTCACTACTTTCCAGTTCTTTGAAATGTGTGAAAATAATATGCAAGTATTTACTCATCAGTGTTTTGAAACTAATGTCCATTAGATTACCTGAGTGTCTTGTCCTGAAAATGCTCTTGTCCATAAGTAGTGTCACAGGTGTGAACAGTATTTCCAGTTTAAAAAGATAATTGATTTGTTGACTGGATCCTTAATGTGTATAAAAGAGGCAGTGAAAATCGATTCAATTGAAGTGCAGTTTGTGGAAGATGATTTCCTTTCAGCTCTGTGGTTGCAATTAAGGGCTACAGACAAAGTTTCCCAGTGAGTTAGAAGAGACTGTTGGAGGAGAAAGAAGACATGCTTGTGTTTAACCTAGACAGAAGAAAATCTCAGAATATGTATTTTCTTAGGCTGGAGAAGTCCCAGGTGACTTTAATTAGTGTTATAGAGGTATACTTTAAAATTATTTTACGTGTACTATCTCATTATTCAACTCCATTGTATAGAAACGTGTGTAGCCATACTGCTTTTAGGAAAAAATGGACAAAAATGCAGGTAAGAATCCAGAGATGGGAATCTTCTTACCGACTTCAGATGCTTTCAGGGTAGATATTTACACCGAAGGTACTGTTCTAGATTGTGCTTGTAGTAGCTTGTAGTACAGAGAGTGTAGTGGTAAAGGAGAGAAGTAGGTATCTGCAGAGCAGAATTCATTTGACTTTTTCACAGTGTCTACCTTACTTCTTTTGGGGGCTAGAGATCAACAAATACCTTTTATCTAAAGAGTTTGATGGAGTTTTATAATATTTTACCATTTGAGGACTTTGGTCATACTAATTTTTGTTTCAGTAACCATATATGGAAATATTCCCTGAAATTTTGCAAAAGTATTCATAATTCTCTGCTATGGTAAAATATAGAGACTATGATGTGGAAAGCTATTAAATAGCTCCATATTCCTATGATGGTATGCTAAAGACACTTGTGGTTTAAATGCCCTTGTAGAGTAATGATATGCTGTGGTAGATATTAGTATTTGTTGAGTACCCGAAGAAGGGAAATAATTAGGCAACTTGGGATTCAGATCCCATGACCTGTTTAAAATACTGACAAGTTCAGGAGTGTTCAGAACACATCAACAAAGCACATACAATGCTGTATGAAGTGTTTATACTAACTTTAAAATACTACCTTATATATCCTTTGGAATTTCTTCATCAAAATTAAAGAAACAACCCCAAATCTTTGAAGTCTTCCAGAAAATGACACAAGGGTGCTGATGTAAACCACAAATAATATGCTGAAATTTGTGACAGACATAGTGAAATCCTGTTCTGCTTAAGGCAACAGGAAGCTTACCTCAATGGTTCAAGGAAGTGTGATCTGAATGACATAATATTGAACATAGGAAATACTGTGGCATCACTACTGGAATCTGATTCCATTTAGATGAATGTCTAATAATCTCATTCCAAGACAATGAGAATTTCTTGAGAGATAAGGGCAGAAAATACTTTGTGAAAAAAATGTGTTCTGTATATGTTTATAAGACTATATATATCTACTCGTAGCTATTCTTACAAACTAGTTCATAACAATGAATTTATACTCATTTTATTGTTCATATATTCAAAAAGTATGTGGATTTGTTGTCCAGTCTCATCTGGAATGAGGCATCAGAATATCAGTTTATTTTTCAACTGAAAATAGTCTCTGAGCTGGCTTCATCAACCCCAAGAGGTCTTCTGACCTCTCCTTTTTCACATATTCCATACAAGCATCTTACCTTCACCTTTGAAATGTTGTGCATTAGCCCAGCCATACTTGATTGGTCCACTTGTGGTACCAGCCCTAACAATGGCCCCATCCTTTGCTGGAGATAGTTTCCAACAAGTAGTCAGCCTCTTCCGTCAAAATCTCCGTCCCTTGACTTTCCTTTTTACTTGACTAGAAACTTCAAATAACATTGGAACAGCCAGTATCTTAGCTACCCTCAAATGTAATTATGAAGGTATATCCCTATCTCATGATGTAAAGAGTGTAGTATTTTGGTTACTATTACAGAGGTGGAAAAGCTGGTCTTTCTTTTCCCCAATTGTACCTCTAGCTTTTTTATATCTCCAGTGGGAACTGAAAACAAAGTTACTGCTGTGTTATTGTACTAGGAATGAATAGAATGAATAGTATTCTTCTACTTCTTCAGTGTAGTTAATTGCTTGTAAATATCATCTTTTATTTCTTTTGACTGTAATCCTGTATTGCAGAGGCCATCTTTTCCCCCTGGGTATTTGAAATTGCACATGATCAGTATGGATAAATAAGGGATGCTATAATCGTAACAATAATGCATCTGTTGGTGTTCAGGATATAACAAAAGTTTTGCAACCTTGGGAGGAGGAAAAATACAGAGGGCTTTAAATTGCATTCTTTCTGGCATGTGCAAAAACTGCACCCAGCAGTGTGGAAAGACAAACTTTAAAGCATCTTAGCAAAAGATTATTTGCATAAAGGATTTCTGATCTTTACTCCTCTTTAATTGGAACATTAAAAGACAAACTATATATAAGTGAAACTGGCAAGTCCTGCACTAAGAATGACAGTAGGAAAATCATCGCTATTTTAAATTCCTGATTTTATATAGCATTGAGATTGCAAAATGGCTATGATTACATGTATTAATTATTCCAATTATAACTGGAAGAAATGCAGTTTTTGTTTAAATTATGGCCTGTTTGACCAGCTATTTATATTTATATTGACTAAGTTTTTAAAGGTTGCTTGTGGAGAAACCTATTGCATTTAAGACTTTTTCCACCAAAAATCTTGTCTCCAAGTGGAGATTCACTGTAGCTGGAACTGCACTTTGCTGTGGTCTGTATTAAAGATTGGGACCTACCTTCTGGAATATCTAAGAAGTTTCATTCTTCTGACAATTTTTAAAATGCTGAAAGAGTGATAGAGTACTGCAAGTCTAAATCAATTATTTAAATTAATGTTATCAGGATTGTCACTGAAGAATCCTTCCATGGATATAGTTTATTCTTCTTGGGTTCATGAGGGGATTGAGTGACCAGAGAATAGAGGTTTCAAGCAGCTATAAGTGCTGTTAACTTCACAGACAATTTTCATTTTAGACCTCTTGTCTTCTGTCTCATGCTCACATTATACCTTTAATCTAATTAGCTTTTAGTATTTACCCATGCCTATATAGGAACCTGTGATTCTCCCTTTGAATATGGATCATTTCACTGACATTTGAGGTTTTGGCTGATAGATTCTTTCATTTTGAAAGGCTCAAGAATTCAAACGTGCTCCTGATCTTTGAAAAACAATAGCCTGAAATAAAAGATTTTTGCATCATGATGAGAGTGACCTGAAAGGCAATGTCTGTATTCCTATAAATTTGCCTAATTCCTATGAAGCTGGTTTAAATACTGTAAGACTAATAAAATTAGTCATGCAATAAATATAATTATTTTGTGTTTCCTAAACTTGGTTTAAATACCTTTATTTGTCTTCTTCTTAAAAATGATGAAATAAAAGGATGGCTGCAAAGCTAATCTTTTTCTTCACTCCTCAGATCTCCAGTATCTGCCGGGCAGCAGTGCACGCTGGCGTGGTCCGCAACCAGGGCGGTTATGTTGATGTTATGCCAGTAGACAAAAGAAAGGTCTATGTTGCTTCCTTCCAAAATGGGATATATTCAGAAAGGTACAGAGCCCATTTGCAAAGACTACACTTTACTCTTGACCTTGATAAAGTTCACAGTCTTACATTGTGTCTGTTTGTGCCTGGGGCAGTGCTAGAAGCCAAACAGACAGGCCACAAGGGGTGATTTACAGAGCTTGTATAACAGCTGTGGTGACTTTGGAGAAGCTGTGGTAGTGGAGCTGCCTGCCTCCTCTAAGCTCATAAAACATTACTCTGAAAAGCTGCTTATGAAATAAAGTAAACCTCTTGTTTGCTTTGCTGGTTCTGTAGCAACTAATACAATATTTGATAAGAAAATTGCTTTTACATCCTTAGGGATTTTTTAAAAATTAACATTAATGATGGAGGTTCATTGATTCCTGATGAACTGTTCATTAGTGATTTATGTGGCATCAAACCAGTGATCCTGAATCATGCTTAATACAAACATTAAAATTCACAATCATTGACAGTTTTTCTTGTAATAATTTGTTGTTATCAGTCTTTTTCTGAAAGACATGGAGATGCTGTGAAAGTTCACTAGTTGTATTGAGTGTATTTGTGGGTTGTACGATGATAACACATGGCTGTACGTTGCAGATTAAATTTAATCCCTGAAAGGGTTCTCCAGGTTCTAAAGGAAGAAAGAGAATTTACTTTCAAAACATTGTACCACTCTTTTCGTCCTTTAAAGCTAAGAATGTTTCTTAGACTAGAAATGATTGTTACCTAACCAGACTATAGTCTTTCCGAGAAATTTGAGTGGGAAAAAACCTCAAAAAGCTTCTGTAGAAAATGCATAAGTAGGAAAATATTGAGTATTTTTTGAGTCTTGTTTTTAATTGGGGGTAGGGGAATGTCTTCTCTCTTTCTCTCAGACCTTTCAACAAATCTGGAAGCTTGTAAAATACAGATTTGCTTTACTCAATGGATGACTTATTTTACATATTTTTTGACTTCTCTCTGTGATCATCCAGTTGCCTTAGAGTGCTTCCTTACTGACACTTTTGCTCTCCATATAAATCTACTCGAGTAGAGATGCAGACAGAAAGAATGTTGCAAGTTTGATCATTATTTATACTTTAATAGATGTATTGGATATTATCTATAAATACAAATTTTAAAATATGTATGAATACCCATATATTTACACATAAATCACCTTGGTAAAAGTTTGGGTGGTCAGCAGTTTGGAAAAGAGTCCCATGCAAGTTTTCTGTGCAGCAGAAAATGATGAATTCTAATGGTGTTGCAGCCAACCTGTTGCATTGTGCCTTTCCTTGCTTTCACCTTCATCTCCCCTTCCTTCCCAGATAATCTTCAGACAGGGTTTGCTATAGAAAAAACAATGAACCATTAAATAGGACATGCTGGTCCAACTTTTAAGGCAAAAATACTTATTCTATCAAAATTTCATTGGAACTGGGTATTTTTGTTTCTTTTCTTTTGAAGCCAGATATTTATCCATTCAGAGGGCATTCCCTTTGGTTTTCTTAGACATTAGGTCTCTGTAGAAATCTATTCTTCACTGTATAAGCAACTAACAAACAAGTGATCTCCTGGGTCTGCAAGTTCTCTCCAAATACAGTTGCTAGAATAGTAAGCATAAGATGTATGTTTTCTCTATTTCCAAAACACTTTTTGTATTTTGCTTCAATTCTTTAAACTAGAATCCCTCATCACAAAGGATTACTTGGAATTTTTTTTATGTTGTGGTTTGTTCCTAATAAGCTGTTCAGAAAAAAATAATCTGAAATTTATGTAGTTTCTATTTGTAGCGGTTTTAAAGAAATCCTAGATAGCTACATTTATGAGTTGTCACAAGAAGTGCTGCAGGATACTAGAATTAACAACTAAAAATTTAAAAAAGTTGTTATTGGAGTGTTACAGTCTTAAGAGTAAATAAACAATGTTTTTATGTTCCAGTTTACAGAATCCTCCAGGAAGCAAGGCTTTCAGAGTATTTGCCGTTGTTTGAATCTAGCAAGACATAAAACAGGCAAGTGAAACCAGAGCACTTGGAAAAGATCAATACAGGCCATTTCTTGTAATTCCTAAAACTTGTATAAAGCTGTAACATTATTGTACAGAAGATGTATACTGCTTTCCACCAAAAAGTTTAAATTACATATAAATCTTAATGAAAAAATCTGTAAAAATAAACATGGGAGAAAAATTCATTTTAAAATCTATAATGACATATAACAATACTTTGAATCCTGTGTTAAATATTGCTATATTTTCTTAGCAGTTACTCCTATACAGTTAATTCAAAGCTCATAAATGTTCTTTGTTTTCTTCATCTGAATATATTATTATATGGTGCTTTATATATGCCACTAACAGCAACCTTAAAACTATACCATAGGGAGGCCTGAGTTTTTATTTTCAATGTACGTAAAAGAAGTCATCCCAATATTTTGATAAAATAAATCATGCCTTAAAGTAGAATAAAAACAAATATAACTTTTTGATGATTTACAGCAGCATTAGCCATGCAAGCATAAATGAAGATCTAGATTGTTCTCAATTTCACACTGATCATAACAAGTGAAAATACCTATTTTGAAGTAAAATAGGGAATATAAAATATAGGAAGAAGCCCTGGGTGATGTTCCCATGTTTTCCTCCAAAAAATATTTTTTAAGAGACTGGGCCATTCATGTCTATTATTTCTTTAAATAGATTAATAAAATATTTATTGGATGCTGGTAAGCTCTTTAGTTCAAATAACCATAATTCATTGTGGTTCAGTCCTTCACAGGTATTCCACTGTCTTGGGATGGGTGTGTGAGAGAGAGACATATATAACCTTGAACGATCTGATAAGATTTTTATATTGAGAAGTGCAGTAACCTGAAATCAAGTAATAAGCCTGCAGTTCTGCACATACACAAGCTTTATTTCTGCCATGTGATTCCTTCAATTTACCTAAATTTCGGCCCAGAAAAAATGTGGAATTGTACACATACATAAAAATTTGCAAGCTTGTAGCCTTAAGCTATGAATGTTATCAAAATACTACACGTTAATATGAGGATAAATGTTCAAAAATACCAAAGAAAATGGTAACAAAGGCTAACCTTGCTCCTTGTGACCTGGCAAATACTCCTGCAGGCCAGGAGGTATAGTGGTATGAAGCCCAGTGACAATTATGTCATTCGTTGCTTCACAATTTTAAAGAATTCATTTATGGTGAACAGCTTGGTGCATTCATTTTACCATGTTATGGTATATGAAGAACATGTAGTGGTGATACTATGTTTCTTTCTATGAAAAGTATATTGGTGCTTTAAGACTGAAAAGCTGTTAAACTTTATTTTTGGTGTATTTTGTTTCTGTTGTTGAATTTATTTCACTCCAACTTGTAAACTTATTCATATTCTTCATATTTCAGAATACTCTATTCTGCCTTCTCTTTTGCTACATGTACTACCTCATGTAGTTAGGCAAGCTTTGTTAGTTTTTTTAATCTGTTTTGAATAAAATTAATTTACGTTGTAAGAATACCTTTTACAGCTTTTATTTTTTGTTTGTCCTGATTCAAGAGAAAGAACAGCCACCCAAAATGTATGTCTTTTTTTGGTTTTCTGACCTAAATATTGCAAGCAGCCATAGTCTGAGGTTCTAAAAGCTGTAGAGGCAGTTTAGACACAAAACTTTCACTAATTGCATCAGAAGTCTTATGGATAAATCACATTTTTTCAAGTTTTGACCAGGGTCAAATCGATGAGGGAGACAAAGAGTCCTTTATGTATAACCCTTTTTTTTTCTGCAAGTGGTGGCCACTGAAAGAAGCTTTCATATAGATTTTGCAATACTGGCATTAACCATTTCTTAGGATTGAAACCAAAGTGCAAGTAGACTTCGACTGTGATGAATCTCCAAGTCAGTTAAAGGCTTGAAATAGACTTGCACCACCTTTTCTTAAAAGCACCAAAACAGTAACACAGAAAGGTCTTGCAGTACCTGCAGTTGGGATTATCAGAACATAAATGCAGTAAGGCCACCCCTGAAATTAAGGACACACAGAACTACTGAGGGAGGCATTCAGAGCAAAACGTTTTGACTGCAGCAATAGTGTCCCCTTCCAAACAGGCAGGATGCTTCCTTGCTACCTGGCCTTGCCATCCAGCAGCTCTCCATTACTTCATATACCATCCTGCGTGGCCTGTGATCCCCAGCCATCTCCTCAGAACCCCTGGTAAGCCTGTGGGGTGCCATGGAGCTTGGGTTCATGCACCACACAGCAGAGCACGTCCCTTCCTGTGGGCAATGCAGAGCCTGTGGGGAGGAAAAGAGCAAGGCAGTCACACCTTCAGTCATAACCACAACTTCCTTGCTTTGGGTAGGTGGGTGAATGGAATCATACATGGAAACACAATTGCCACAGCAAATTTCTCTTTTTCCTCCATTTCTTTCTGGTGGCTTTTTTGGTTCTTCTGTGTATCTTTGCTTCCTCGTTTCTGTCATCTGTAAAGTCCAGTCTACATTTCCTGGAAGTTCCTGTGCAGTGGGGCAGGGGTGGACCCTTGGGGCCATAACAATAAAATTTGTGCTTGGTGGGAGAAGGAAGAGAGATACCCGCAGCATTCCGTGTGTGAATAATTGCTTTGAGAAGCTCTAATAACAGAGTGACAAGGAGAAAGTTACTCACCACCCTTTCTCCTCATATAATCTGTTGCCCAAATTTTTGCAGTTCTGTTGCTTTCCCACATGCAATTACTATCCTGTTCTTACCTAAATATTCCAGCTAACACTGGCTTCTTGAGAAATACTCTTCTGTATTTACTGTAAGAAATAAGTCAGTGAGTAGACATTTCCAGACAGTTGTGGAGTGGGAGCTACACTTTGGTATTTCTGTCTGCAGCAGAAGCAATTTTAAGCCAAATGCTCACAACTAATTCACAGAAAGCCCAAAAGAGTAACTAAGAGTATTGGAAAACTTATTGTTGCCTAATGAACAAAAGAGTAAGAGTATTGGAAAACTTATTGCTGCCTAATGAAAAAACATACAAGAAAGTTAATTTTTAAATTCTGAAGAATGTTTGGTTAACTGAGCAGTTACAAAATTGTGTTCTGAACTTGAAATAAAAAGGATAATCAGTAAGAGTGTAAAGCTTAATTAATTCTATTCATAATATTTAGCTTTCCTCTCAGGGAAGACCTAGAAATAGCCAACGAGAATTATTACAACTTATATATAACAAAAATGTATTAATACATTGATAGTGTTAATGTGTTAATACACTAATACTGTTCTAATATTTACCATTCATAATTTTTGAAGGGGCTAAAATTCCAAGAAATGTGAGCCTGCTAAATACAGTAGGCCCTTAAAAGCATCTATGAAGCAGAAAGGTACATATGAACCTTTTCCTGCAGTCTTACGGTATTTCCCATTAAGACTTGCTTCATGAGGAATCTTTTCTAAAGAAGTGCATAGGAATTATTTGGAGAGGAGTCAAGCACTGGTCAAGCACAGGTCATTCGCCTGGTGAGCTGTTCAGTAAGGACCACTTGATGCATTGCTCTGCTGTGCTGAGTCCCGTCCAGCCAAAGTGGCTGATTACATAACTAAAGTGGTTGGACCTAAACAGACGATTCTTTTAACAGTGGCTCAACATTTTGAGAGCTATGTGAGGATACTTTGGCTTCAGGGAACTTGGGACTCATAGTACTAGCTGGACATAAACCAGGGAAACTTAAAAAACATTTCCTAAAATGTGGATGCTGAGGAGTTTTCATTAAAGGGTTCACAGACTTCCTTGTCTCTGATTTCTGCATAGGGGACAGTCTGATCTAAAAATTTTACATAAAAGTGATTTTGAAACCAAGCCTGAAGCACAGGTTGGGATAACCTGTGTGTAAGTTCACAGTTTTTTAACTGAAGAAATATATTGAAGTTTTATGTAAGTGTCAAGAGGGTCAGTTGTCTGGATTCTCAGTGGATTTGAAAGAGGAAAATAACACCAGCTTTTTTTGTACATATTGATACATATGTTCAGGAAAATGCATGACCCTTTACTTCATATGGCAGAGATGTAACCAAGTTGCCCACATTAACAGTGTCTTCTGTGTGGTAATTGCTTTCGAAGTATGTTTTGTATTTGGCTTAAAAGTCAGATAACCCAGATTCCTGTGAATACCCAAGGGAGGGTTTATTTACTGCAATTTCTGTAGTCATACAAAGGGCAAGATTTAGGAACATAAATATTTGGAAGTTACAAAGATTATTCATACAGTGCAATATGCTGTTCAGAAATGTATATAAATACTGTATGAAATACTGTACTGTCACACTTCTATGGCTTAAGGGTTTTTATAGCATCTGTGGAACCCTAGGGAATTATACAAGGAGAGAAAAGCCTGAAGATTTTTGTTTCATTCAGTGTGTAATATGCATCTTAGAGAGCTTTAGATATACAAATGACAGCACACTTTAACACTCAGAAAATTGCATATGATTTTATAAAACATGCAGTGTGAATATGGGAAAAGAAGCCATGCTGTCAGTCTTAGCTTTAGCCTGTCTTTGCTGTCAGAAATGAATGATGGAAATAGTATTTTATATATGGTCATTATTTATATTATTGATATTATCGTTAGTAAAGCAGAAGTCCTTGACATGACAAGTGGAAATACAATAAAATCTGATTCCTGCTCCATGTTAGCATAGGATGATAACGTGACACCTGAAATTTGCTATCAGCTGTTCAATGATCTGTGCTGTCTTATTCATCTTAGCCTGTTTGCTAGGAGACAGATGCCTACATCATTAAACCATCATAGCATTTTGTAAAATGTGCTAATAACGAGTGTTAAATATTCAGAAGCTAGCAAAGCCCCCCCAGTCAGATCAGCTTGGTATGATAAGGCACAGGAAAATACAAGAGACCGAAGGAGGAAAGTCAAGAACCAAAATGGCCAGCCATGGTGTTCCTGTGTGTTACTGTCTGCATCGATCCCTGCAATAATCACCCCAGTTATTCAATTCAATATCTGTCCCCAGTGCTCTGTCCAATATTGGTTTTGTCTTTGCTAACAATGGGGTAAGTGTCTGAGGGCTGGCAGCAAAGCTGTTGGTTAAAAAACTGAGATACGCTGGCCAAACAACACTATGTCTTAGTAGGCACACAAAAGACTTCAGTTGCCAGTATCAGTAACTCTTGGGCTTTTAAATCTCTAAATTTAATTTAAAGCATAAGCATTTATAACAATAATAGCGATAATCTTGAAATCTATTTAATACAGAATCTGGCTATGCAGTTTAAAAAACTTTATTTGATGTGTTTGCAGTTATTTCTGAGGGAATGATTTTCTGTGACAATATACATATTGAGAGTATGATCTTAGAATAAGTACAAGAACTTGCATTTAGATTTGCTTACATATCTGCAAGCTGGGGAACACATCAGACTTTGTAATAATGCTAATTATTTTTAGGGTCCTCAAGAAATTAAAAGTGCTAGGAAGTAGGAAGGCTTCCAAACAACATACACAGTTTGAAAAACAAGTTCTTCAGTGGCTTAATTATTCACTTAGGCTTGATTATGGGCAATGTAAATAGCGAGCTGGCTGTGATTTCTTACAAATTGCTGCTACTGTACATCCCAAAGATAAATTGGAAACAGTTGCTAAATAAATCTCCCTGTAGTCAGTTCAATCTTCATTCTGTATTTATCTGTTGAATCCATCTGTTTCTTGGTGGTTGTTTGCTTACTGAAGATCATGTCCTCTGAATAAGTATTTCTTTCATTGTGTCAGAACAGCTCCAAGACCTTTGGGGCTGCAGGCTGCACTGAACAAAGAAACAGAGCAATCATTTTATGCAAAAGGACTTAGTCTCAGATTTTGGATTTAGCTCAGTTCAGAAGACAAAGAAGTGCATTGTATGAATTGATTTAGTATTTAACTGTACAGGAGGTGATAGTCCTATTCCAGCAGCGCTAGAAAACTGAGCCAAGGAATAATTTTGTGAAATACCCTGAGCCCCTCTCTCTTACCCAATAAGAGTTGTGGGGTAAAGTAGATGAGTTAGCCTTTTTAAATAACAGGAATAGCTAGACAGATGCATTTCATGGCTTATCAATAAAGACATGCCCTTCTGCCAGTGGTTGAGGGTTGATGCATGTTATAGCAAACATGTTCAGTGGCATGCAGAGAGTGCAGATGCTGAGATTTTTTTTTTTGCTTGGCACTAATATTAAAAGGATTTAAATTTGGACACTCCTCTGGCAGCTTTTAAAGCATTTTAGAGCAGTTTTCTAAAGTTACAAGGCAATGAACTTCTAATTTACTATTGTTTTGTAATGGGTAAAGATTTGTCCTAGAAATAAGGAAGTCACACCTTGACTGAGCTGCGCTGTTGTGTCTACTACACAATAAAAGTATTGTTCTTTCTTTTCTGCTAATGCTTCAATTCAATTTGTAGTTTTCATTACAATTCCTGGAGAAGTACAGTCCAATTGAAACACCTAAATACACTTGAGGAAAATCATCATCTCTACCGAAGTCTCTCAGAAGACATTAAGCTCTTATTTATCTCACATCAGTACAGCACCTAAACAGCAACTCAGAACCACTCCTATAAAAATGTCAGTCTATGACTCCTGAGAAGGCTGAGATTGCAACCCAACTTCTTATTTAACATAGGTCAAAGGCGTGGAAAAAGGTTTAACAAGAAAGGTGAGACAAATTTGCAGTAAAAGCTAGAATAGCTGAGGTATCAAAGAGTATGAGAACTGCCTCTTAAGGAAAGCAGGGCACTTTGATGTATTAGGGGATGAACTTAGGTGCATGTATCACATGATCCATGAATTGAACTGGTAGATGCTACTATAAAACAAAGAGTAAATATTAATAAAGATTGATCTCAGTACTTTAAAGCTGTCTGTTTACTATCCCAAACAAAATAGCCTTTAAGTAACATCTCAAAGCTCATCGGGTTTTTTTTTTCTTTGTAAAATTAGGCAAGTACTGAGTTCAGGGGGGCTGAGAATGAGAATTTATCTGTAGTTTGACTGGTAGGGGGATAAGAACTTGGTGAGGTATACTGATGCACAAAAATCTGATGCAAATTTTCATGTTCACTCATGAGAACCCAAACTCTCTGAAAACAGATTTCCTATGAGGTTCATTCTTTCTGCCAACAAAACACTTAAATGGGTATCCATCTGACTTACATTTCCCTATTTTGTAGGACTGGCAGAAGAAATTGATTTGCAATTAATTTTAACAAATGTGGGTCTGAAGTCATTTAGTGATAGCTTGTAACATGAAGTAAGAAATATCCCTCACTCTATTTCTGAAATATTTCTTTATGCCTTGAAACTGCTTATAATACAGAGCTACAGTTCTCAGTATTCTCTGATGAAATAAAGATTATTGTGGATCTTCTTCTTTAGGAACTATTCTAAGAGTCAGGAGGTGATGGATGCCGAAGATAAGATGGAGGGTTGTTTATTTTATAATTTTGCCATAATAGGTATCCCAAATTGCTTAGATTAGTTAGCAAGTACATCTTTATGTCTTCTACACTGAACAATCTCTTAATTTCTAGAGTTAGATATTTAATTATTTAAATTTGTAGATATAAAGATGCCAAGCCATAATTTTATTGTAAGTAATTTGCAAGAATTTAAAGCTTATATTCCTGTAGTCTGTTCAGCTCAAACTCTTCTCTTTGCTTGTTCTTCCCAGTCTTTAGTTCACTGTGTATCTCTGCCAGTTTTGTCAGAAATACTCTCCTGACATATGTATTTCTAGGCAGCAGTGTGTTAGGAGTGAAAATCCAGAGAAAATGCATTGGTAAAAAGTTACAAAAGCTGTAATAATATGTGGGTTATCCTCACAGCACAAGGAAAGGAATCTGCTTTTGGGGAATGCAGTTCGTTTCTCCCAAAAGCCAGTGTAAAGGAAATAGCATCTTTCAACCTACTGACTAACTGATATGTGTTAGTGAAGGACTTGTTATTCAGTAAAACTTCTGGGGTTGACCTCGGAGTTACAAAAAGTATCTGCACATTTGAAGTTGCTACCCAACTCTTGTAACTCATGCCTAGTGACAGAAGTGACTGTGAAACAGAGGCAGTGTCTCTCCTCCCACCTAACCCAGCTGCTTTGTGTCTCAGCAAGAGCATAAATGCCTCTTTTCCTTCTTAGTCAAAGGTGGGAGTTTCAAAAGAAGAGAAAATCTTGAGAGGATGTCTGTGGTGATATCACTCTGCACAGCAGGGCTGGGGGGATGGCAGACTCCTTGCAGGGCTCTGTCACTGGAAATGCTCATGTGAAATCACAGAGAGAAGGAGAGAGAGGGAGGGAGGGAAGAAGTCCTGCCATAGCAGCAGCATGTACAAGGAAGCATGACAACAAAGGCATCTTCAGCACTGCAATATTAATGACAACAGACAGTTCTTGTGCATTAGGAAATTTAGCAAAAAGTATTATGAAGTGATCAAGCTCTTTATTGCTAGATACCATGTTGCAAATTTGATAAATGAGAGGTTGGGTTATCTTTTTAGTTAAACTGGTGTAAGTCATTTGACGGAATAATTACCCCAATGTCTGTGATGACCTTCAAAAACTGGAATAAGCATAGCTTTTTGTTCCCTAATAATAATACTTCAGCTGTTAAAAAATCATGACATCATCATAAACTTTGGGCTGTGTTGGTGTTTCAAATGTTTTTAGTGGGAGAAGGGTCAGCATTGCCTTTTCTGAATGATGTCTTATGTTTGTTTTAGGTGCTTTAATATGAAGAGACCTTTATAAAAAGGTAGCTAATCTACTTCATTGGGACATTCAAGTGGGGCATGATCACAGAATCAGGGAATGGCTGAGGTGGGAAGGTACCTCTTGAGATCATCCAGTTCAGACCCCTGCTCAAGCAGGGCCACCTGGAGCTGGTTGCCCAGAACCATGTCCAGACACTTTTTGAGCTTCCCCAAGGATGGGGACTCCACAGCCTCCCTGGGCACCCTGTACCAGTGCTCAGTCATCCTCACAGTAAAAATCTGTTTCCTGATGTTCCGAGGGACCCTCTTGTGTTTCAGTGTGTGCCCATTAACTCTGATCCTGTCACTGGGCACCACTGAAAATAGCCTGGCTCAGTCCCCTTTGCATCCTCTGTTCAGGTTAGACATTGACAAGGTCCTTCTGAGCCTTCTCTTCTCCAGGCTGAACAGTCCCAGGTCTCAGCCATTCCTCATTGGAGAGAAGCCTAGTGCCCTGAATCATCTGTGTGGTCTCTTGTTGGACTCTCTTTAGTATGTCCATGTCTCTCCTATAATGAGTAGCCCAGAACTGGACCCATCACTGCAGATGTGGCTTCTCCAGGGCTGAGTAGAGGGGCAGGATCACCTCTCTCCATCTGCTGGCAACGCTCCTCCTAATCCAGCCCAGAACACCATTGGCCTTCTTTGCTGCCAGGACACATTGCTGGCTCATGTCCAACTTGGTGCCCACCAGAGCCCCTAGGTTCTCTTCTTCAAAGCTGTTTTCCAACTGGGTGTCCTCCAGTATATATTGGTGCACAGAGCTGTTCCTCTTCAGTTGTAGGACTGTGGAGTATGACCTGGCACTTCAGCCACTCCTCCCAGTTTGTGTCATCATCAAACTTGCTGAGAATATGCTGTCCCCCTTCATCTAGATCATTAATAAAGATGTTGAGCAGGCTTGGACCCAGCACAGATGCCTGGAGAACACTGGCCTCCAATGATATATTGTGCCACTGATCATAACTCTCTGGATGCTGCTATTCATCCAGTTTTTAATCTACCTCACTGCTCGTCAAGGCCGTAATTCATTAAGCTTCTCTGCAGGGGTCTTAAGGCAGACAGTGTTGATCTATTGACGGAAAGTATCCTCTTTATACCTTGCCTCTAGTGCTTCTTACTAGTCTGCAATTAATCTGCTTAACCAGTGGCTGCAGGATCAGGAAGTTTAATGCAGGGATTAGTCGGAATTAGTTGATGCTTTTCATTCTTTAGGTGGGGGCAGTCTACAGACACTGGCAAACACTATTCTTGATGTTCTATATATAAAAATATATTTATATGCATATATACGTGCAGTCATATTTTCATATTATTTTCCATTAAAAAACCCTTCAGTCTCATCATACAAGTCTTCAGGCTGGATGTATGAATGTGACCTTCATATAGCTCTAAACAGTGTCCCAAATTTTCACTGTCAGGAGCCCAAAATACCCACCTCAGAATATGTCCTTTACAAAATGGAACAGTAGGCTGAAAGTGATGACCAGTTTTGTACTTTCAGGTGGCTGTTACTCAGTCTTGTAATCACTGACAGACATACTCCAACTTAAAGCATTGTGTCAGTCTGTCCGTGCCTATTTTCATCAGCTAAAGGCACAACTCAGAAGACAATATAAAAGTGGGAAGTGTTGCAGTACCATGAGATAAGACAAGACTGTAAAAAGCAAATGTTTTTTCTACATTATATCCACATACTAAGCAGAGAGATTTGAGTGTGATCAACAAACCAATTTAAGAAAAATGTTATTTATCTGATTTCACCAGAACAGCTCTATGTGGAACAGAGGAAGTGAAGCACCTTGGTTTAGAAATGTTTGAGGAAGTAGCATGAATTATAGAACATTCAAAACAGTAAGAAATTACTTCAGAGGAAAAAAAAAATACTAACAAAGAGCTGTACAGATTATTCAAAATACTTTGCTTCTCTATTGCATAAGAATGACTGACTCTCATTTTACTTCAAACAGCTTGAGTAGAAGTGTTTATAATTCCATGAGGAGGCTTAATCTTGGATCTTGCTCCTTTCTCTCCACTACACACATTTTCTCAACAGTCCTAAAGACCCTGTATGTCTTTCTGGGGTGCTATGCTATGATCCAGTTGCATATATCTCCGTGTATGCCAGCTTTTTTGCACAGCAAGCCGACTAAGGTTGTTACCCTCTGCTACAGGAAGATCTTCTTCCAAGCATGGTACAATTTACTTCAACCAAAGGAATGAAACAGACAGGGGAATGGTCTCATTGCAAGAGGCCTTTCTGCTGCAACTAAGCTTCCCTGCCTTCTCTTACATGGGCTGGTCTCAAACTTGGCATGCCAAGTTTGGCGATGAAGTTACAGTTCTTTTGGCTTTCGGACAATCTCTGTGCTTGAGGCAGCTGACAGCTCCCTGGATCTCTTTCTGCCAGGGCATAAATGCCCTGGCATAATGAACAGGACTTATTGGTGTGGTGGTTTGAGGCCAAATTCCAAGGAAACGTCCAAAAGGAGCATCTCCTTAAAGGAAGGCAGGTTATAGACACCCCTCCCCCACCAGGTTCAGGAAAAAAAGATTTTCCTTGGAGGAATGTGAAAAAGAAAACAAAAACTATTTATTTAGCAAACACACAGGAAAAGAATAATAATAATGCTAAATAACAAAAACCTCTCATTGTGAGAGAAAACCTGAAAGATTTTAGAGTCCTTCTGTGGGTGTGGTCTCTCCCTCTCCTTCTCCTCGCAGCTGGGTTGGCGTGAGAGCCCCCCTCCAGGCCGGTGGAAGGTCCCTCAGTTCTGATGTTCTGGTGTTCTGAACAAGTCCAGAAGCAAAGAAAAAAGAAACCAAAGTCCTGGCAAAACCACTCTCCGTCTCTCTCTGAAGAAGCAGAGACAAAAAACTGGCTGAAAAGCAAGACGAGTGCTGCCTCTGCTCCTCAGCAAGAAGCAGCTAAGCTAATCTCTGTGTCCTTAAAGTACACACTGTTTGAAAAGTTCGCTCCTTTTTTTTTTTCTCTGTCTCCTGCACTCAGTTTTAAAGGCATAGAAAGGCACAGGAATCATGTCTGGGCATAGAGCGGTGATATGGGATACAACAGCATAAAGTCACCCCAAGACAATTGGTTTAAAGGACACAAATTTAGTAAAAAAAAGCTAACTTTACTGTCATGTGGAAGAAGCAACTGCCTGTAGTGGCCCATTGTCCCAGCTGTCTTTGAGATGCAGAGCTGAAACTCTTCTAGCCCTGAAGCTTTTGCTTCATTTTCCACTTGGACAAACAATCTTAGTCAAGAAAAACAACACCAACATTTTTTCACAGTGATTTTTGAAAGCTCAAGCCAAATTTTCAGTGGGTGTCAATACGGCCAGCTGTCTTGACTTCAAGGAAAATTTGCAAATTTACATGAGCTGATGGTATATTTTAGAATTCTAAAGCTACAGTCTTCACAAACACACAGAAAAAGCTTTGACAAAGCTTTTTAAAAGGACATCTAAATTGGTTTCATAATCTGTCACCTCCATAAACTTACACAACAGAGCATGCATGATTTCCTGTTCCCAGGCTCATTTCCTGGTCAACAACACAAAATGGTAATGCAGGAAGCAAACAAAACTCTCTTTAAATTGATGGTATTTTAAAAAAATTACTGCTGTTGAAATAAATGTTTCATAAACACCTGGTTATACAATGGAGTATATCTCTTCCAGCATGAAGGTTTCAGGAAATAAAGCAGGAGAGAATTGGATTTGCTGCATGGATGGGAAAGAAACTCTAGCCTGCACCATGAAGTAATTTTACTGTCATTAATTTTCCTTGACTGAGAGAGAAGCTCTTTTGGCAACCCCTGCAGAGCCCCCAGCACACAACTTATTTATGCAAGCTGAACTCAGAGCCAGAATTTAAGCTAAGCACAGTAAAAATAATTGGTAATGTAAAAAGCCAAGGTGTTTAGAGCAGTCTCATACAAACTAATAGGTACTTGTTTTTATAGATGTGTCCTGGTGAGCCAGTTGTAGATGATATTTTGCCTGGCCCCAAAATGTGCCAAATCCCATGGGCGTGCTCTCATTTTTTTTCTCTGAATCTAGTGAATATTTAGGGGGACTGAACAAGAACCTCTTTAAATTAGTTGTGTGGATTTAGTCTTTGCTATTATTTGGTGGAATTTGGGTTACATCCTATGAATATGTATGCTATTGCAGAACCCAAACTACTCCTCATTGGCATTGCTTCAGGAACACTCAGAGGGCAAAATATACACACACCTCTTTTTTCTATATATCGGGGCAAAAATCTAATGATGCAAAGGGTCCTAAGTGAAATGAAGGAAGTAACAATGATGGGTTTTTATTTCTTTGGTACATGTAGGGGTACTCATATGTGTTTGTTGGTGCATAACCTGTATGTTTACGGACAAATTTTCTAAAAAATCTGATTTCTGGAATACAGGGTTAGAAACTACAAGGAGGTACAAAAAACCAGAGTAAAACAACACTTCATGCACCTAGTCCTTTGGAAAATCTATCCCTTGTAGAAGGCACTAGATAAGATCAGAGGTATTTTGAAAACCTAATCATTTCAGTACACAATTCTGGGGAAAAATAGCCACTAAATCATGAACATATTTAAACTACATTATGAATCAATGTGATAGTCAGATTTTTTCTTGTTTCCATTGGCCTTTTAGAAAACCAGTGTATGTATACATATGTATGTATGTACATATGTATGTATGTAAATATGCAGAAAATATTAAGGAGTAGGGACAGGTAGAGAATAAGAGAAAAACAGAAAAAAGGAAATATATCTTTTATAGTCTGGCAGAATCATTTCTATATTAAAATAGGTGCGACAATTGTTGCATTCGGTTGGAATGGATAACCAGAGCCATTTTCTAATCAGAGAGTAAGTAAAATGTGCTAACAATTGGCCTGGCATTTACTTCTTTGAAATCAAACCATTTGAACACTGGAAAAATATTATACTATTATCTGCTGAGACGGTTGTTAAATTTCAGTAATAACTTTTTACATGGAATACTGTAATTCATGTAAGCACTATTAACATCACATTCCACAGAATCACAGAAGGCTGAGCTCAGAAGGAATCTCTGGAGGTGCTCTGGTCCTCTGCTCAGGCAGGGCCATCTAGAGCCTCTTGCCCAGGACCATGACAGCTTTTGAATATTTCCAAGGATGGAGGCTCCACAACCTCTGAGGGCAACCTGTGCCAGTGCTCCATCATTTAATGCAAAGATGTGACAGAAAACAATGTATGCAGCACACCACCACCACTTTCAAGGGGCAAAACTGAAAATTGTCGTGCTTGAGAAATAAGTAGGAGCTCATGATCAATTTTGAAATAGAGTTTACTTATTTTCTTTTCCATTACTGACTATACTCCAATGCCAACTTTTGCTTTTTCTAAAATGTCATCAGTCACACAGTTTTTTGTCCACATATTATTAACATCCTCAAGATTTGGAGGGTCCTGAAGGGGTTGTTTAAATTGCATGTGATTATTTCTATCCCCACTGGCAGTGTTTCCATTTTATTTGAATGTATAAGCAATCCAATATAATTTTGATTTTGTTGTTGCCGGGCTCAGTAAAAATAAAATCAGAGCTACAAAGTTTGCATGCACAGCAACAGTAGATGTATTAATATGAGAGGTAAAAGCAAACAGGCAAATTTGAATGAAGGCAAAATCATTTGTAAATGGGGTAAGATGAATCTCTAACAATGTTTAAGGGTGAAAGAAGCATGCTAGCTTTTATAGTAATCTCTTTAAACCCCTTAAATTTTATAAAAAGGAAAAGAAATATACACTTCCTGCATAAACCACTACTTGCTATTGAAGAAGAGAAGTTATTGAAATGAAAACTACCATTTGACTGGAACTTGCCTGTGCAAAGTTTTGTGGGCTACAACAAAACATTTATATATTTGAATTACTAGTATCTTAATGTATTTCTTCCACCCTTATTTGAGAATGAGATTCCTGAATTTGGCATAATTAAAATTACCATCAATATCTTAAAAACCAATACCTTTAAAGAATCTTGGGCAGGGATAAGTATGCCCACCAGGTGTGTCATGGGAAGACACATCTTCCCTTATACGGGCATAAATCCTCCAGTTAGAAAAGGTCTCATACACTGGTGGTGGGTCAAAAGGCTGCCACTGATACTCACCACTCCCTTTTATCCAACCACCTGGAAATCATCAGCTTCTGGACTTTTAGGCTGTTGGTCACCTGGGAGCCAGAAGATCCCTTGACCCAGGGGACTGAGGGCAGTGGGGGCTCCCTGGGGTGGCAGGGCAAGGCCTGGAAACCCATCCAGGAGCAGGGCATTATCAGGTTGGGCATGGTGGCAGTGGGCCTCCAAAGCTTCAGCTTCTTGCACCATGCCAGATTTCACCCCCTGTAGTCAGACCACAGGTGCAATGATCTTGAAGCTGTCTACAAAAGGATCTCAGCTGTGCCCTAAAGCTATGCTAAGATGGAGGACCACAAAAGCAACAAGCTGATGGGTGGCTGCAGCAGTTTCAAAATGCATCAGTTCTAAAACTGACTTAATTTTTTTTCTACCATAAGGAATTTCCTAATAAAGAATACTCAGTAAAAGTAAGTGCTTTGCTTTTGGAGATTGACTTTTCCCATTCTATCTGCTGCAACTTCTGCAAGATATTTTCCAACAGAGTCCCCGGAAAAGTGTTTTTGTTCTGAAACAGAACCAAGTATGTTATTAATATTTACCTTCTACTATCTTCTTGTACTTCATGCAAGACTAAGAAAATTGTTTCGTATATAAAGCTACACTTCCTTCCTTTCTCTTTTCTTCATTCTGTCTATACTCCAGCCTCCTATGACGTATAACATTAAAAAATAGGGAGGATACATATGACAAAGAGTTAGGTTTTGCAGAATGCATTATGCCCTGACAGATGCAGTTACTTATTGGAATGTAAATTGCTAAGTATTCAACCAGGCCCTTCTTCAAGAGAACCAGTTACTGTCAATGTCATGTTCAGCTAGAAGAGGTGGAGTTTTTTAAATGCCTGTTTGAGTTCTCACTGAATGTAGAGCTTCTCTTCTTAGTAAAGTTGCTCAAGAATTTTTTATGTTCTGGTACTTAATACCCCCTCCAATACTGATGAAACCTCAGTAAATAAATAACATGAACTATCAAATTACACTAAAGTGGTGAAGTAACTGGGAGACAGATCAGAAGTTTTACTACTCATTTTCTTTTCCCCTCTTTGGTACTTTACCCCTAAGGTTGGTGAGTGTGCATTGAGCAGGCATCCATTTGTGTTCAGTTCTATTGCTTTGCGCTTCTGAACAAGCCAGCTACTGAAAAATCATTGAAATTCGTGTCAGATCCATAGCCCTTCACAGATACGGGGCTGTACAGTAAGCATTTAACATGGTCTTTTGGACAGAAGAGTCAATAATACCATATACATTCATTTAGTTATAGCAGGGTCGACTATCACCCATGAAACATGTAATTAAGAAACATTTTTCATCAGTAAGTCTCCATGAAGCCTAGCAAATAAGAAGCATGCTTACTTCCTGTGCTCAGTGCCTGGTTCAGAGAACTTTTAGAGACAAATGCCAAGCATGCAATACTTGCTAGTAAGACCCCTTTGTGATGTAAGTTTATTTAAAAGACATGAACAGGTTTCTTGTTTAACAGACAAGGTTTTCAGCATTAGTTAATAGTACAGCATTTACTGCCTTTAGTTTAAATATTTTTGAGTGGTCTGAGGTGGCAGTCACATTACTAAATTGGGCCTTTAAACAGTAATGTGAATACTTGGGGTGGGGGCAGTTGTGGGGAGTTGATTCCCTTAGACATTTTAGTTAGCACTAGTTGATGGAAAAGCACCAGCTGATCCTTGCTTTTGAGCAAGACATTGACCTCAATTTAAACTCTTAAGGCAAGATACTGAATCTTATATTTTCTAAAGAAAATGTCAAAAATTAGGTATTTGAATACATTCTTGGGCAAATGAGTGATTAACTGAAAATTCACTGCTTTTGAGCACTGAGGGTTCTTTGCAAATTTAAATTTTTATGGGAACACAGAGTAAGCAAATCTAAATAAACATTTATTTTTCTTTGAATTTTGTGATTTACATTTGTTTTGTATATGTTGCGTTTAACTCCAGTGGGCAGCTAAAGCACAACACAGCCACTTAATCTCTCCCCTGCAGTGCAATAAGGGACAGAATCAGCAAAGCAAAAGTGAGACAGTATGAGGGTTGAGATAAAGACATTTTAGTAAGGACAGAAAAAGCCACACAAGCAAGCAAACCAAAACAAGGAATTTATTCACAGCTTTGGGCTCCATCAGTTATGTTGATCACTCGGGACAGGAGAGGTGATGTGTTGCACTGAAGTTACTGGGCAATAAAACCAGCTCTGGTCAGGCTCCTGCTGCTCTTGCTCTGCTTCACATGAGGGGCATTCTCCATTGGTACCCACTAATTTCTGGCCACCGAAATATTAGGCACTAGAATTTCACAAAAACAAAATTCCTGCCCCGGAGACAGTAGTTCTTGACCACAATAGATATATTCTCTATCCATGCAAAACAGGCAAATATTTACTCTTAATCTCTTAAACCTCTTTTTCACGCTTAATTATAGAGTTGATTATAGAAGAATGCTGGCTGTCCAGAAACAGAATTAATCCTTTAGACAATATATTATGATAAATCGAGCTTTTATAAAAGGAATGTTTACAAACGGCATACCTATATTAGTGACAGAGTGCAGAGAAGGGTTGTTTCTGGTGTGAAATTGCCTTGTATCTCCACTTGGAGTCTTTCTGTATACTCTGAAATATATTACTGGTGCTCTGAAGATGCACCTTTTGATGGAAACAAGGTTGAAGCCATCTACCTAAGTGCTATCTAGAATGCCCTCCTTCCAATGTTTACATAAAGTTTTTCATCAATTTTCTCATGATTAATATATGGTAGGAAATAGAACTGGGAACTGACAAATAAATAAGATAAATAAACTTCCCTGCTTGCAAAAATGCGATATAGACATTTGGTCTTGAAACCATAACAGATCACAGGAAATCAAACCTGTTGTCTGCACCATTTGCAGAGGGAGACATCCAAAGGGTACCAATGGGGAATTTCTCCATTTGTTTCAATTGATCATGAGCTTCTGGTACAAAGCTCCATCATACTGGACTGCTATACTACAATCAAGTGATCACTTGCAAAGATAAAGTCAATTTCTGCATTAAATTAGCAACCAACAAGCAAGACAGAAGTAAGATCTAAGGAGAGTATGCTCAAGATTCAAGACCTAAGGAGAGCGTGCTCAGATTATTTCTTTTTGAGTGGGCAGTTCTTTGTAACCTGGAAAAAGAGGACTCAGTTTCCCATTTCTGCAGCTTTGAAAGTATTACAGAATCCAGGAAAATCAACTTCAGATACGAAGGATTTGGAAAACTCTAGATACTGTGAATGCTGCTACGTGTAAATCATGGAGGAATACAGAAGGTACATTGTTCTCATCCTCTTCCTATACTGCTTGCAGTGCTTTTAATCAGTTTTATAGAACATCATATTTACGTGTTTGTCTGTAAATCTGAGAAGCTTTCCCTTGGAAGGGGAAAAGCACTTCCAAAGCAAAAAACGCTTCTGTAACAAACTCCACTTCCCTCTTTGGGGAGAATCACAGAACTGTAGAATCATTAGGTTGGAAAAGATATCTAAGATCATCAACCTTTAATAAAAGAACAAATAACACAAACCAGAAGTTAGTCATAGCAGATAATAATTGTATCACTTAATGCACAACTGGAATATACTCAGATACAATGAACAAGGCATCATTATAGAACCTGTTTGAAACAGAACAGAAATATAATAATTAATCAGGTAGAATTCACACTTCTTAGATGCACGGAGGAGATGACTTAGAAGAACTGCTTATTTTGTGAATTTTGTGCAGTTTTATTCAGAAACCACCCTTGAACACTAACAATCATTTTTTATGACTTACACTTTGCCATGTAATTTTTAATAGCCTCGGTTCTTGTCTTGTCAACAGCTTCATTTAGTAGCTGCCTCATTACTTTTCAAATTACAGGAGAAAGTAATTCAATTTAATAAAAGCTACTAGCACTTTGAAGTCAATATTGATGTAAAGCTGCGGGGGAAAAGTAGCTAAATTTAATAAAAGCAGCAGTTTCTAAATTAAGCTCTGTGGCATTTATGCTTCAAAATTGTGTTATGCTTATTGTCAATGTAAAATCGAAGATATTTTTCAAGTACATACCAGGATGCCAGCTCTGGAATAGAAAAATCCTGACTAAGGCACAGCGGTGCTGGTTTATCTGGGTGAGGATTCTAGATAGGATTTAGTTCATCTGTAAAACTCATATTTTATAATAATACAATTGCTAGTACAAAAGGCCAAAGTTGCCCACAGGTGGAATTCACCCCTGTTTAGACACCAAGCGTAAAGGCTGCATTGCTTGCACTACTGAACTTAATAAGCAATTCAATCGTCTGTGGTCCTTTTATTGTCCCATGAACAAAGGTGAGCAGTGTTAGTAGAATTCACCTTGCTGCAGCTACTGAACATTTGGATTGTAGAGGACAATCAAACCGTGAAACTTTGACTTTGCCTCTTGCCCTTTTTATAATAATGAAATATATACTAAAACATCATTGGAATCTTGTTCATTCCATAAGAGGAATGAAAGGACTGTTATAAAAATCTGCCTTTATGCATCTACTTTGCCTCTTCATGTGCTGTGGCTAAGGTTAAAAGACATAACAAATATTATGATTCAATTCCCGACACGGGACAGTTTTACAAAAGCAGTCTTTCACACTGTTTTGTGTATTTCGTTGACTATGACTAAACAGATTCTAGGGTAGGAAAAAAAAGTTGTAAGAAATATATATTTAAAACTTGTCCAAGTGCGCTCTGTGAGACTTACATTTATTGCTCTGCATACATCTCAGCATAAATCCTTACCTAGTGACTGCTTGCATGCCTGTTTGTAAGCCTTTATATAAATAAAAACCCTAATCTAAAAAAGGTTTTTATTTCAAAACATTTTTTCTTATTTTTATATGGGAGACAAGAAAGAGTCTTTTAGTTTATTTCATTTCATTTGCCTGTTTCTGAAATTTTTATACTATCTGTTCCCTTGGAGAGTGCCTCTGCCTCTTATTTTGTGTTGCTGGTAAAGACTGGTAAGTTCCATTCTTAAACCACAGCAGTTGTTTTCTTTTCTGTATTCTCTAAAGATGATTTATTATACATTTTAAAAGACTGTGTGGCAAAATCAATGTATATTTAGGTTTGTGCATGAAATTTGCCCTTATCTACAAAGATGTGAGTGTCCAAAGCCACTTACCTTGTATTATCTATTCTTAGGCTGGGCTTAAGTATTTCATTGGTCTTAGACTAATTTGGTGCAGTGATGAATGTTGATATAATTCTAAATAATAAATTCCTTTTGTGCATCTACACCCTCATACTCTATACAGAGGGATAATGATATTGCCATAAATTTCATTCTTAAATAGCTTTCTGTGAGGAATATTTACATAGTGAACTGTTCGCAGTTTTAACCGTGTAATAAAAAAAATACTACAATTAAAAAAAATGTATTTAAGGATTTGATGTATGACATAGATGTCATTATTTTCATATTAGAACTGTCTCCACATACATATAACGGAGAATTGATGCAGAGAGTTGTAGTTAATTATTAACTTTTTTAAAAAGTTCTGATTTATCTCTTAATTGCCTTAAATAGTTTTTTATTATTACGGGTGTAAAATAATTTTTAAAAATCCCAAAACCAAGCAAGCCGTACTTCTCATACCATGTTTGTAAACGTGCTCAGTATCCCCAGTAAGAGAAATAATTACTATGTCTGTTTAAACTTTTGCAGTTACCCACATGGCAATCTATTCATCTTTACATAAGTGTCTTGAGATTGGTATTCATTTGGTTTAGCTTCACAAAAGGTAAAGAATTTCTGTTGTCCAAAAAGAAGTATTGGGCTGTATTGTTTTATTTCTGAAGACACTCAGAACGAGTATGTGGGGAAAAAAAACCCCAAACTTAACCTGACAAAATCTAGATGAATTGAAGAATGCTGTACATGCCTGTAACCAACTGAAAAGGCACCTGAACAACTGCACATGCATGTTCTTAGAACATCTTTACCAATATTTGAATAAATACGAAGCTTTGCAGGACCAGATACATATAGGCAAGATGTAGAATCACATTTGAATTGCTATAGATATGTAAGCAAAAAGGGCTTAGGAGGTTTATCTAATGTTTGAAGTCTCCTTTACCATTGTCAATTACCAATTTCCTCTGCCATAAAACAGATGTTATCAATCAATAATCAGCATCAGTCACTTGGATATCCCCATTCCTGGAAGTGTTCAAGGCCAGGCTGGAGGGGGCTTTGAGCAACCTGGTCTAGTGGAAAGTGTCCTCGCCCATGGCAGTGGGGGCTGGAACTGAATGATCTTTTAGGCCCCTCCCAGTCCAAAACATTCTATGATGATAGGTTTTTATGTTTTTTAATACACTTAGTCCATAATTTTAACAGCCTCCTTTAGAAGAACTGTTTGGGTATTTTTCCTTTTATTCTTTCTTCCTTATTTCAGCTGACAGAAGACAATGCCTATGTACTGCTCATCATGTCTATAGGAAACATACCTTACAGAATCAATAAAAAAGAATGAAAAAAGAAGGAAAAAGAAAGGAATGAAAAAAGAAGGAAAAAAAAAGGATCAGTGACTATGTGAAAAATTGTTTGGTATTCCTAGATCTGAATTTCCTCAAAATTTCCTACACATTACTTCCTGTGTGATACTTTAAAAAATATATAGCAAGTATACTTCACTGAAGTATTTTAGTAATCATACCTAAGAATATCAGTAATGCTACCTAGCTTTTTTTTTTTTTTGAGGGGGGGAAGGACAACTTTGAGATTAAAAGAAATAGAAAGCTTCTGCAAATTAGATTATTAGCAAAATGTTCATATTGCAGTGTGACACAGGTAGAAAGCAGTGCAGTTAGGACTGGAACTACATTTTCTAATTCCCAGTCTTTTATGCTATTCTCCAAACCTTGGCTAGTTTTACATGCTAGCATGAGCCTTGACACCTCTTCTCAGTCACATTTGATTGAATTTCATTTTGTCCACCCAGCGACTTCAAGGACCAGCAAAGTGTCATGTTAGTGAAAGGTTTCCTTTCAATCCATCCTTTTCCTATAGTTAATCTATCCAAAAATATATTAAATTCTTTCTAATTCTTTCTACATAGCTAGTAATGTTTGAGAGTTTTGTTAAAATTTTTAAAAGAATTTTTTTCAGTTAATTCTTTTAGAAGTTGCTCATGTTTTCAAGCTTAAAATTTCTTCTTTCAATTTTTTTAATACCTTAGATGGCATTGCTGCTATAGCGTTAAAGCAATGAAGCTGATTGTTTTCAATAAATAAAGCTGGTTATTTAATTCTCCATGGCAGGTGTGGCAAAGGTACATGACTGAGAGAGACAGAGGTTCCTCCCACTTTCTTGATACAGCAGCACAGTAGTTCAGACACAAATTTCCCCAGCTGGGTGATCTGCCAAATGTTTTCCCTCTTCAGAAGAACATGTTGGCAAATCTTGGCTTACTCTATGCTAATATGTTCCTGCTTGTTTTACTTCATGGAAAGATCTCCAGTTTTTCATGAAAAGGTGTTTGACATGTCCCATAAGACAGTGCTGTACACTCTACCCAGAGTGAGACTGGTTAGATTTTTTTCCAGGTCCCTTACCCCAGAACACTATCTTTTTGAAATGTATCTCATTAAAAATATTCTATTCATGCTCCAGACCTGCAGAAAGGCTTTTCTGGCATAAAGGTGAGTGAGCTGCATTTAATTTTGGGGGAAGGAACTAGAATCAAACAAATTTGAGAGGCAGATAGGACAGGGACAAAAACTTCCCAAAGCTGGCATACCTCTGGCAAAGACTGAGGATGTAATGCCACCTGGAATTACTCATGAATGTTAAGATAGAAGGCGTAGCCTTGTGCATTTATTTTCACACTAGCAGAGGTGTCTGTTACTAGGAAGCAACCTGGGTGAGAACTTGGTAAGTTTCAGGACTGAAATTTTCAGTATTTCCTAAATTTTAAAACCAAAATAGGACTCTCTGTTAGCTTTTTTTAACTTATTTTTGCCTTTTCATAAGTAATAGTAGAATCAAAAGCCAGTAAAATGGAAAAAGGCTTCATCAGTGAATAAGGCAGCATTGTCATACATTACAGTATTTAAAAATTGTCTGTTGATCCTTCTATTCAATAAGGTCTTCATTGATAGAGGGAAAGATATTATGGATGATACTTGAAATAATTAGAACTTTTACTATTATCTCAGTTGATCAAGTTTGGGAACTAGCTGATTTAAAACAACTGCAGGCTGCCTCTGCTTTTCACATCTACATATGCAGGGAGAAAAAATGGTTGTGCCATTTGAGACCACTGTTTGTCTTCTTCAGTCATCTGGCAAATTCCCTTCTAAACTGAGTTGATACGGTGGCTTCAGTCTATCCCATTGTCCGCATTTTTCCATTCAGGATCTCCTCTAATTTATGACACTATTTAGTAACTAGTCTCTATTATGAACAATAATCTTACTGTGTGCTGCCAACTGTACACAGAGTCTTACACAAGCTGTGGGCTGTTATCGCTACATAACTACACGCCTTCCATTACTCATTCTATTCCTATTCAGGGAATAATCATCAATAGTAAAAACTTGCACCTTTTAGACCAGAAAACTATCAATGGTTTTTACTGCTTAATATCTTGATCACTTCATCCTGCCAGATATGTGAATGTATTTACTACACAAAAATGCTGGACTAAAACTGTGTATTCAATCAGGTTTAGATGGGCATGGTGCATTATGCCACCAAGGATCTTGTGCTTATGCTTCAAGTGTTTAGCACTTCCAACCTAGGGAAGCAGGGTCAAACACAGCACCTCTACAGTTTAAAAAAACTGCAAAAGCCAGTAAAGTTATGATAGTTCATAACCTCTGAACATATTGTATAATTTGTCTCATTAGAAGAATCGGGGCACATCTAGATAAGTGTTGCTTTCTGCCATATTATATATTATTATACCTTATATATCATATATAATATTTAATATACATATATATATATATAATTGTCAAGTAAGTATTAATATATTTAAAAAAACCCCAAAGTTCGGAACTAAGCCAAAGCTAGGAACTGAATGATAGCTGAACAAAATATGGATGCTTGAGAAAAATATTTTTTGTGTTGAATGATTGCAGATTGTTTTCATATCCAGACCTCTCCAGCTGGATTTGAAGAGCTGGAAAGAACAAAACATTCACTATTTTCATTAGGAAAGACCTAAAACAGCATTTGGATTCTGTATCATTTTGTTTTTCCTTACTTTGTGAAGAATGAACTCATGTGTGATATCTCAGGCACAAACCAGATAATCCTTATACTAATTCTGTACTGGATTAAATTAAACTGGCATGAACTTAGGTGTCTATATGGAGACTTCTGCACACATGCCAGGTCCCCCTACAAGCAATAGAGGACTCATCAATATTTTTAATAAAGCCACGAAAGAGATGTAGTCCACCCCAAGTGCACACCTACTACCTTATTCCCAAGGAGTGTAGTCATTCCCTTTTTGTGACACTTAGGATACTTTGGGCTTCCTGGGCATCCTGAAGAGGAGGTGGAGAGTCTTCCATAATTCCTGAATCTACCACTATTTTTATTGTAACATACTATAGAAACTCTAGAAGCATTATATGCTTGTTATATACCAAATGGTATATGCTACTAGAAGGCTGTTTTTACAGGTGTAGCTACTCTGTGGCCAGGTCACGGGCTCTAGCATTGCTCTTCGTAACAGTCGGTAGGACCTTTTTAGATACTGTCTTGGCAAAATATTGGGAGAATAATTGTCCAGAGATTCTTCCCAATGAGAAAGGAGGAAAGGTCTTTTGAGAGGAAAGACATACAGATCTAGAAAACACAGGAAAGTATTTGTACTCAGGCTGAGTTGTGCAGCATGCCCTCAGTGCTAGAAAATTAAACCTGGGTCCATATGTAGTTTACTAATGAAAACATTGCATTTGTGTCTCATGCCTTTGAAGTCAGATTTAGATGCTCATTATGGATGATCTAATGTTATCATAGAATCAATTTTGGAATAATGAGGTTTAGAAAAGACCTCTGAAATCACTGAGTCCAACCTTGATGTCAACTTCTTCCAGGATTGTTTTAGGTTATTAAGTGAAAAGCGTTGAATTAACATGGAGGCAAATCTTTGTAATGTATCAGCATATCTATATTGCTGTCCAGAGGAAGGACTAGTCATCTGCTAGAGGATTTTGGGATAAAAATTTATCCACGTGTACTGAAAACCGTTAATGCCCTTAAAGACAATTCTGTACTTCTGCCAGCTTCCATGTGAAAAACCTGTCTGGAGGTTTTAGATGCTTTAGGATTTCTGAACTGCCAAAACAAGCATAATCGGATAAGTTTCTAGATGTAAGTACCAGAAGATTTATTTTTTTAAATATGAGAAAAACAGTATCTTGATATCAGCATTTGGTATCTTCTAGGTTTGAAAGTTTGAACATAAGAAAATTTCATCTGAGCCTTTCTTATGCTTTCTTTCACTGATTAAGTCATTACTATATATAACACAAAGAACTTACGAGGAGCTTTTGCCAAGATGTAATTCTCTGGAGTGCCTGTTGATTTTGCATTTAACAAATCATCCTGACAGCAACCTAGTCAAGACACGATGCAGTGACATACGTGTTTTAATTCAGATATTCTGCCACTTAGCTATTTCTCTGAAGATTGGACCTATTGCTAATGCATTTAGGGCCCTCTGAAGAGAGTCAAGGAGTGATACTGCCAAAAAGCCCCCTAGTGAATTATACTGTTTCTAAACAAAAAATCTGGCTAGGGGCACAAACATACTTCTTCACTGAAATAATTTTAATCTTACTCTTTGTAAACAATTAAGACATTCAAGCATTTTGACCAAGGACTTCTATCAATCCCTGCTTCACCCTTCACACTCTATTGCTCATGAATTATCATAAAATCCAAATTTTAGCTAAAAATGCAATAAATACAATATGGATTTTGGTTGTTTACTTGTATGTTATTGCCTTAGATTAACCTTCATAGCCTTCATAAATTCACCATATGGATTAACTATGTGAAGCAGCTTTTCTGTTGCCATTTTACAGGCATGGGATTCAGGGTATTGTGCTGTACTTCCAGTAGAAAATCTAGTTGGCATTTGGGAATATTTCATAACTCTCTCAGAGAAGCTGGCTTTCAGCAAAATTACACTAATCTCTTTTAGGGACAATTATCTTTCTCCCGGTACATGGGATGAATGGGTTATTTGCAATAATGTTGAAGTAGTTCTGGTGAAATATTAGAATTCCTAGTAATTAACTGAAATGTGCCCCAAGTCTAGGTAATTTTGCAAGAGAGTAGGAACTAAGGTGAAACAGATAGAGTTTTAGTCAGTTCCTTGGAACTGTCAAAAAAAGGCAGACATCCTGAATGAAATTCCAGCATTACAAATGGACCATATCTTATTATTAATTCAGCGAGTGAGTTAGGTGTATTACTGTCTGGAGCTGATCTGTGAAAAAAGTTTGTGTGTTTGCTGGGAGCTTTGTTTTGTAACCTGTGATGTAGTGCCAGGCCTTGGCACGGAAGCGTGGCCCTGATGCAGGCATGCTGATGTGTTTGTGTACCTATGAGAGCAGATAGTCCCAGACAGAGACAGCTCTAACTCTGTGAATACATTTTAATAAGGGGTTATTTCATCTTAACTCTGCTCAGTGACTTCAGCAATGAGAAATATGTGTGTAATTCAACATCCATTCTTTATTGTTTTGTCTTCATTTATATAAATAAATAAAATGCTTGCTGAAGTTTATAAATCTTCTACCTAGAGCAGGAAGACATAAATATACTTGTCTCTGGTTTGTAAATAAGAAGCCTGAGCATCACAGTTTGTTTTACATCACTTAAGAGAGTAATTCTTTTTGGAAAGAAATAAGAGATTCTATTTATATGCATTGTATATTCTATTTCCAGTTCCATTCCCCAAAATATTAATATTCACTGCCTATCAGGAAGCATCACTAAGAAGTTAAGTATTGCCACTGTAAGAGGCTGCTAAGGACTAGTTTCTTGAAAATATTTGTATGACTGGTCCTTAGGTAAGTGTTTAACTTCTATTGTTTCAGTTGGAAATCGGAACTGCATGTAGGTGTTAGACCTCTAAACATCACTGAAGTTGAAGGCCTTGTCTAATTTATCTGCCAAGCTCATTGTAGACTCTGGATATATATTTTATTCCCGGCATGTGAGTTAATCACTACAGCTGCTTTCCACAGCAAATACTGAAAAACAGCTGCATGTAAAAAAAAATCACATGCATCCCTAGAGCATATGAAGTGTGTATCATGCTTTCTCACAGATACTTTAAGAGGATCATTCTCAAATGGCTTTTCCACTCCATTTAAAATGTCTTCTTACAGTCCAGATCCTGTCCTAGAAAACTACTGCCAGAATGATTTTCTGGTGTCAATATATTAATGATAATTTGCCAGGACATAAAAGAAATCTCATTTTGGTAGAATCATTTGGGAGCAGCATTTGTAATGTGCTGTGTGTGTAGCAATTAAGGGCCCTGAGGCAATCGAGGGGAGGGAACCCAAACAACACAACCCTGAAAAAGGAAAAAATACTTGCTTAGAGAAGACTCTGCACAGTAAGAGCAGAGGGAGCTGAAGCAGAAACATTCCCTAAGCTGCAGAGACCAACTCTGAGTAGCTTGACACCCAACCAAATCTCTTTCAGCATGGTATTAATTAGCAACTCATTTAAGTAACAATGTACGTGCTAGAAGCATTACATCATCTGAACCTGTCACTGGCTGTTGAGCAAATAGCTGTGAGGACCGGATACTATTGCATTACAATTTCTTTGAGTCCTTTCATAAAATTCCAAGCATGGATTTAACAGGGAAACGAATGGAGTTTTTCCCCTTCTCCCCCTCCACGTTATCTCCTCTCATTAGGAACACTCTTCTAGCATACATTGAGTGTCAAGTGATGAGGGAGGTGGTACCATCTAACTCTGCATGCAAATACCAAATTCTTTCCAACTTTCCTTGAAGCTAATAAAAGGCTCTCACTGAAGCAAATGGGAGTTACATAAGAATCTTACACCCTAAAAGAACAATTATTCTAGACAATGATCAGTCATAAAATTATCATTCAGCAGTGTTTATAAGCATACTTGCCTTTAAGCACGAGCATAAATACCTTTCATTTTCATCACGGGCATAAATACCTTTCATCACAGTAATCCATGTAAGCATGTACTTACTTTACTTTTTAAACACAGAACTTCAACATAACTTTAAGTTCAAGATATTTTGCCTCAAAGAACATTCATGAGTTTGAAACTCCTGCAGACTTTCAAAAAAGAGTTCCTGCTTCAGAGAGGATCTATTGAACCAAAAATGAAAACATGAAGCCTTTAAAACAGCTTTGTTCACTCATTTAAATTGTTCATCTTATGAACATGATCTACTAGATTTGATAGGAAGCTGAAGAAGGTTTCAGTGTGGTATAGCATGCCTTTTTTATTTTCTTTTTTTTTTTTTCCCTCACATGAAACTTTCCTTAACTTTTATCAATATAGAAGTTTGCAGCTCTGTACTGAGAAATCCATAAGGCTCACTTAACATTTAACAGTGATGAAACTAGGAGAAAATTATTTGAAAAGTACTATTTCAAATGCTCTGAGAAAAACAGCACCACACCTGACATCTGTGGAACATAAAGTGCTATGATGGAATTACTTAGGATTCTGCAAGGGGAAGTAATTTTGGGGAAAGTCTACAGTATAATGATGATAATGATGTGAGGGGTCTGTGGGCCTGCTTATGCTTTCTTCCTTAAGTGAAGAGCGGTTGTGTTCAGAATCCCCATCTGTGTTGGTTAAGAAGTGAAGTGTAACTCTGCAAAGAGACTCAGGTGAATGAGCAAAAATAGTTGGAAAGACTATAGCAAACTGACTCTAGTATTGAATCATGAATGTTTTAGTGTGGAACTTCCTCACAATAAAAGAGGCTTGAAGTATGAGATCTGCATTGGCAGATATCTAAACTTAGGATTCTGAAATCTTTTTGCAACTTAATTGCTTGAACCCCCAAACTACTTCAAATAACTACCCAAAAACTGGTTTAGAATTTTGTAATTTTTATTTGCTTATTTAATTAATTTCCTGTGTATAAAAAACTTAAATAATTTGTTGTTTAAAAAGCAGTCAAAGTAAGTTCTTTCTTTGTAGCTCTTGACTGATCTAAATAAAACTCAGAAACTTTAGATGAACTAGTCTGCTGTATGGCTCAGAAGGTATATTCTTTCCAAACAGAAATTTTCAAGCTCTTATAACTTTCTGGAAAGGTTATTCTCTAGGTTGAAATTCATCATGTTTATTTCAGTGTGCAGCCATTTCAGAAAGCATTGAGCAGAGTGTCATGTGGATGCATATTATGACATTTGAATCTCACACTGCACATTGAAACAAATTACTCCATGCATTTATATCAATTTGCAATCAAGCAAGTTGTTTGGGTGTTCTTTCCCCTTGCTGGATTTATCTCTCTTTTAACATTTGTATATTACACACACTCAAAAGAGGTACAGAATGCTTTTACATTTTATGTACAGTTACTCACCGCAGTTTTTAAGAGCAAAGGAATTTTGTGCAAATAATATGTTAATGCAACATTAGTCATGAGATTTGTTGAGAACTTACCAGCACAAGTCAGAAACTTACCAACCAAATTATGACTCCCACAGCAATCATAAGTTAGCACATTATGCATATGTGTGGGACATAAATAAAAGAAGGTACAGTTTATGGAGATATAAAGTGCTATGTATAAACAAGATGATGACTTATTTAAAATTAGAGGTCCTGATTCACCTCTGACTTACCTTGGATTAGCTACAGCTGCTTTGGAAACTGTAATATGAAAATGTGTGATATCTATCTGATTAGTCTTTCATGATAGTGCACATAATGCAGACTATCCCCAAGATACTATACACTGCAAACTTCTCTGAAAATGCCTCTTGATAGGTTTGTCAACTGATGGATGATAAATAATAGTCTGTGATAAAAATAGTCTGTGTAATTTTTTGGGCCATCTTATGATAATTAAAAATTCTGCAAGTTTCAGACAAGAAATTTGAAGCTTCAGTTATTCATCATGTAAAATGACACCAAAAATAAAGCGACATTTTAATGTCCCTTTAGAGAAAATCGATATTAATTAAGATAATGTTTTAGAGTAACCTGCACTTCATTCCTAGGACATCTGTTGCTAGGACATATGCTTGCTCACTGGTTTTGAACAAAAGCATGGTAACAGCAGTTGCTGGTTGCGCAAAGAAATTAAATGGACAATTTTTTTGAGTGTTTAATGCATTTTGGGCTCTATATGTGCCTCAGTGGAGCCTTTGATTAACTACGGCTTAGGCAGAGCTGTCTCCATTGAGGAATGATCTTTCCTTGAATGCACTTTCAGTTTCAAGGTCAGCAGGAGACACAGAAATTAACAACGAAATATATCTTAAGTAGTAATGGTAGAAGTTTTCTTATTGTTATTCTTATTCTTATTAAACAACCAAAAAAGCTAAAGATATTGTCAGAGGTTTTCTGTTTTACTTCTTTTTCTAGTATCTTACTTCTGAAAGATTATTGATTAAATTATTTTCTTTCATAGCCTTGGTTTCTTTGAAAAGGTCTATAAATGCAGTAATTTTGGGGTAATAATTGGGAAGATCTTCATCCACGTGATACTTGGTTGCCTAGGACAATGTAGTAATAACATATAGGAGATGATCAGTCTTTATTGTTTCTTCCTTTGATTATTTGAATGGCACTGAATAGGATTCTTGACTGTTGTTATTGCTGGTTTTCATTTTCACCCTTCAGTTTAGCAGCAAAAACAGGCCTGAAGGGAAAATCATTTAACCCATCCAGTTTTTGTGGTTTAAATGTTTACTAAGTGTCCAACCAAAATTTATTGGCTTGCTTCAATAGCATGCCACATCCCCTAGAGCTTTTGATCCATTTACTAAACAAATCTGGGTTTGACTGCTTGACCACCATGGTTAGATAAAACTCTTTAATTGCATGACCATAGACTATTTTGAATGTACCTTCCATATAGAAAAGTAAGTGGGATCCTGAAAGCTATAAAATATCAAATTGTAATGGAAAAAATACTTAAAGTTACAACTTTTTTTATGGCAATATCTATTAAACATTAGTAAGGTTTAGCAAAAATCAATAAATAGTAATTGAAAACACAGATACAGGACATTTTCAGTGTATGTTTCTCTTCACAGTTTTCTCAACAACTGCATGCACAAGAAGTTTTATTAAATTATAGGTGGGGATAAAAATATTTTTGCTATGGATTTACAGTTTGGTGACACCAAATTTTGAAGAGACAGTCAACACATGCTAACCTGCTTATAGTTCTGAAGGTTATTGAAGAAAAAATAGAAAAAAACAGTATTATAAAAGAAAAAGCAGTATCAAAGGTGTATTTCTTCTGTCTTTGATACCATGTAAATAATGACACTTTTTGATAGAAGCATTTAATTTCTGTATCTTTACCTATGGTTTATCCATTCACTCTTGTTTACATGATGCATTTCCAATCATCAGCATCACTTTTTTTTCCCAGCTTTAATCTCTATTATTCTGTTTATTGGTGTCTACTTCCAAACGGAGTAGTTATTTGAGTTAGGCTTTTCAAAACCATTGAAGAATTGCAATATAGTCCCTTTCTGCCTTAAACACAGCTGATCTAGGTAGAAAATAGCATTCAGATGCTGACTGCTGCACAGTCAGGCTCAGATGAAACCATTGAGGGCTTGAAGAAATTGATTCTACACAGTGCACTTTTTTTTTTAAACTGTATTGTGATTATGGTAGGGAGTATCTACTGATCCCCTAACCATCTTTCATTTGTGCAGTAAATGCACCAGCAGTCTTAGACTACAATTCAGAGTGGATTTTTTTATCATAAAAACACTTGAAAGATGTTGTTGCTAGATTTTGGCCCACAATGAGGAATTTGTTGTGAGATTGCTTGTAGGGATTATTTCCACCATTATGAATACAATATTTCCAATGTATGATTGATCACAAGATTTCAGGAATTTTGGGGATATTGGGGATATCCAGCAATATTTTGAAAATGGATGGAACCCTCTCAGTATGTCATGAGTCCTTGTCTAGTCCATATTCCCTTCCTAAACCAGGATAGATTACCCAAGTAAACATTATTTTATGATGGCGATATTGCAATATTCCTGACCTGCTTTTGCCTGTGCTTAGTCTTCCCATCTCTTTGAGTTGTTTTTTTTCCTTGTGCTGTCCTATGTCATCTGTTAAGTTATATCTATTACCTTTTATTACCAATGAACATGGAAAATAAGTAATTTATTTTCTTTCTATGGAGGCCACATTTTTATTTGGAGGTATTCCTTATGTGTCTCCTTTGCCTTTTGCTCTTTGGCTTTATCTTTGTCAATGTAATTTTTCGGATAACTTACCATTCTTCTAGGGGTTTTCTGCTAGTGCTGCTAACTGAACTCCACTTTGAGGCTCTCCTCTCTGGTGACTAAGTCTGCAGTTTAACAAAGTAGATTAAATTTCTAACAGACTTTATTTTAATAGAATTTGGATAATAACTTTATCACAATGGATATACTCCTGGTGTCTCACGTTCAGTGAGCAGTCCCTCTAAACCTCCTCCTGTTCACTGACTAGCTAGTTTTTTCTCACCATATATTTGTTCAGCTGATTGTTCCAGAATAGGGGTAGCACTGGTTCTCTCATTGAACTGAATCCTGTTTTTAAAAATCCACTTATGTTGAGACAACTTTGAATTCAAATCCTGCCTTGCCAAATGCTTGTGGGTTGTCTCTGCATGGTATTTTTTGTAAATTGAACAAATATGTTCTCTATTTCATCATCTATGTCCCTAATGAAACACAGACCGCACCCAAAGCAGACAACTGTTGGAATTCTTCTGAACATATTCTGCTTGCTTGACAGTAGACCAGCAATAAACTTATTCCGATGAGTTGTTTACATCTATGCTCATGTTGTACTCATGTAATACTCATTCTTAGTTGTTAGACCTTATTTTCACTTTGTAGGACTTGTTGAGTTTCAGTTCCTGGAAGAATGCTTCTCTCTACACAGTAATTGCTTTCTATGTTTGCTATTCTAGATACTGTTCAGAATATCCCAAAGTGGGAGAGTGTGTCCCTGGTAGATGACAGGTTAGCTGCATTCATTGTTGCACACAGGCCTGTGTGCTGAATGATTGTGCTACATAAATGGGTCTTGCTTATTTTGTGTTCTCAATTCCATGGACATGGCTGTCTGTCACCTCTGAGGTGCCTTTGGTCCATGTCATTGCTTCACAGAAGAAATAATTCCGGTATATCTTTCAAAATACATGTGGCAAATTTTGATATGGGTTAGATTAGAAAACAGATCTTTCAAAGTCCCTTGATGATATGTTCAGATAGAGCACTGCTAACTCACCTGACTTCATTTAACATAGCTTGTAAAAGAAAGAAGCAAATGCTGAAGAATATTAAACAAAGCTTAAGAATTTTTTTTTATAAAAGCAAAAATAACTGGGGCCCAGTTATAACATAGATGTCAAGTCTTCAAATACTGAAGTGAAAATTTAACTTTCATCTTTTTGTGATATACTACAGGTCCTTGTGATTATGGCTGGAAATGGATCCTTTCTGACAGCCTGTGTAATTACAAAGGCCAACTTTACATCTCGTTACAATTTTGAAAATAATGAAGTATTAAAAAAGGCAGCTTGAGAAGTTAGGACATGAGAGTAGAAGATTTTCTTTTGAAATCTGCCAAATTCTTTGTGACAGAAATTGAGAAAAAATTGAGAAGCTCCAAATGCAGCACTAGTTGCTGACTTACAGGTACATTTTAAACTGAAAGATTTAGTTAGGCTTGAATTTGAACTTAATGTGTTGGTACCTCTCAAGAATAAAATGCAATAAATTTTTTTTATTTTACTTTAACAAATGAATTTAGGAAGAAAAAGGTTGCATATCTGGAAATGCATTCCTAATGTAATCCAAGTAATCCTGTATCTGCTTTGCACAAAGTACCCACATACTAGTATCAGAAGAGTAGTGTTTATGTTATAGTTGCTTTGCAATGAAGTAAATGAGTGTCAAAAGGAGCCATTCTTCTGACAGTCAAGTTCATGGAATAGGAGAGATGGAATTTGCCAGTGCCAATTCTGTTTATGCTGGCAAGCTTTGATGTAAACTCAAAATATTTTTGTTTACTTTTAGGGTCTTACAGGGCAGAATTTATGTTCTTAAATTACTTTATGCATATTTTCAAAATTTGCTCATGAACTCTGCAAGAGCTAGGTGAGTTTGCAGTAGGGTCATTTTGAAGGTAAACATGCCTAAACATAGCAAGCAGAAAAGCAAGCTGATGTTCCTGAGCTTAATCTCAAATGTGCAAAAATTTTGTTTTATTACATTTTTATATAGCTAGGTTGTCTTCTGCTAGGTATGTCACTTTATAAAAGAGCTTTAAACAGTCTTTAACTTCTACGTTTGAGAAGGTTATTTGAGTTTGGAAGGAAGATTACAGCATGTATTAACGAAGCCTCTTGCTACTTCACTTTTGGACTACTGTGCCATGTCTGTCTGAAAAACAGCACTTCAAGTTGTTATTTAAGCCATGAACGAAACACTAAATGGTGAATTTTTAAGAGGCCATAAGCCTTTTTCTCTTTTCTTGATCACTTATTTATAGGTCGAGAAATTTCTTGCTTACTTTAGATATGTAAAATTGATTTTTCATTTTGAGCTGTTCATAGTTAATATTATACAGGCTTAGCTGACTTTTATCTCTCTTTTCTGTATTGTCTGACTTTCAATGAATAAACCATCACATTGTTAAAAAACTTTCAGTGATACTAACAGTCAATACTACTGACTGAACTCAAAAGAATTTGATATTTTTAGGCCAAGGTTTCTGGTTTTGAGCCAGAAACCATTTGAAAAAAGTCCAAGAAATCAGAAATACCAGACACTTAAAAACCCAGTATCTCAAATAGGAAACAAGTAACAGCAGATCGCATTCAAAATCATCCCAGAAACTGCAGTTCCCTTAGAAAACCTAGAAGACTTTGGATTTCAAAATCAGACATATAATGGGACAGTAGTATCAAATGTAGACAGGAAGACATCAATACCCTTCCATATGTAGATATTTTACTTGCTGCACTTCCATTATAAAATAGAGTAAGTCCCTTGCAGTCATACCACACACACATTTTTTCCTTCATGAGTCCACATCCTGAGCCTGACAGGCCAAAACTGCCACTGAAGTCAGAACTGGATCCAAGACCTTTCTTTTTTCTTTTTGGCAAATGCACAGAAACATGCATATTCCCAGTTATGTATATATTCCTTTGTATTATAAGAATTCCCTATTCTCTCAAGCATGGTGTTTTACTGATGTAAAGTGGCCTAATTGACATAAATAGATGGGACATGTCACCACACGATGCGTCACTGTGGATGTGGGAACAGATGTGCTGTTCAGAAATCTGCGGTTAAAATGTCTGTAATATGTGATTAAAGAAATATTTATTTTTCAAAAGTAAAAGATTTACTCCCCACAAAAATGTTGCTCTGGTAAAGTTCATGTCTTTCAATACTTTATGCTTTTAATAACTATGGTGAATATTGTACTATAAAGCTTCCATAAGTTAAACTGTCTTGGGATCACCGTAGCATCTTTCAAAAAATGAAAGCCACCAGAATATGTTTCAGACACCTATTTAATAATTTCAGCCTTTTAGTTGGCTTTACTTAGGAAAATCTGCCTTCAAAAATAAGGCAAACTGAACAAAAATTGTAGAACGGAGTTTAACCAATACACTTACATTGATGCCTTAGGTTTTAACTTTTGTATTTTTCAAATCCTGTATCACCTAATCTGTGACTCTGAAGTTTCTTGTAGCTTGTTAGCTGCTCTCCTAGGCCAGATAGACACAACAAAGCTTCTCTGAGCTTGCTATTCAAGGACACTCAGATTGTCCTACGTCCAAAAAGTGTAAACTGGAGCCCCTAGAGAGGTGGAGAAGTTGAAGAGATTACATCATTAGCTAAAGTTTTAATTGGTGAATTTATGCTGATATGCAAATGGACCAAACCTATAGAAGTGTGAAGAACTCGTCACTTGTTGTCCATCTTGGGGTCCATTTTAGAAGTAGCCTCTGGCTCCCCAAGGTGTACCTTTGAAGGCCTTTCAGATAAATACCTACCTTTATTCCCTTACTCCTGTCTAGTCTCTGTTTCTAGGTAGCCACTCAAGGCATCAACATATCTAAGGAAAATATAGTGTTTTCCAAAAAAGAAAAAAAAACATGTGTTTTCAGTATGCAAATCTTTCTACAAGATCTAAGGAATATAACCCAAAAGAGTTTTCAAACCAATTTTCTTCAATACTCCATATTCCATATACTTCAATACTCCAGTATTTCAAAAGCAATATTATTTCATCCATTGACTGTAACTGAAAAAATCATTTGGTATTAAAGAGTGATAGAGTCTAAAACTTTGAGTTATTGAAAATAAATGGATGACTGCCATGAATTTTATAAATAGTGAGCTCATACTTATGAAATAAAAATACAATCCTTGCTTACTAATATGTTTGGGGTTTTTTTTACTCATAAATAATATTGTTACATAATTGTGTTTAAGGATGGTGCAAATAGTGGCTTATCTAACTACAATTTCTTTTGGAAATAGGTCAAAGGACAAAACTAGAAGGGGAAAGAAGATAAAAGCAAGGATTCCTTTTTTTTTTTTTTAATGGAGAAAGAATATTGATCAGGTCCTAAGATTCCCAAGTGATTATAAAGAAAATTATAGTTGTTTTTTTATTCAACATTATAATACCTTACTCTCAGTTCTTGTAGCTACTTTGCACAGAAATATCAAAATACAGATACTTGGTTTCTGACAATAGGGGTAAAGAGATGTGACCAAGCCATGATGGCAAATATTGTGTTCCAAGTTTGACAAGGCCTAATATAAAATAGTTATTGAGATTTATGATTCAGATGTTGTGCCCTAGCATTGCTGGAAACAAAAAGAGTTTTCATGTCCTTTGCCACAATGCCTGTTAAGGCCCGAACAATGGAATTGTCTTGCTTGGCAGACAGAATAGACAACCCGAGTTGTCTTCGCTCAGGAATGAAATTGAATATTTCTTGCTGTGAAGAGTTTTCCATTTACTCCATTGTTCAGACTGCATTGATTCAGACAAATTGATTGTCTCTGTGGTAACAGAATCATGCCAAGGGATGACAAAAGTTAAGTCATCTGTGACTAAGATTCAGTTTTTAACACTGAATTTCTGGAAGCACTCAGATGAACTTCGGGAGACATCGTAACTACTGAAACACAGAGCGTACCCAGTGAAATTCTTTATAGCACTCGCTACAAACTGGGATTAATTTTATTTTTATAATTTAGAATTTTTGTCATGTGGCTTTAATTTTTGAACCCATATGTAGGTTAATTCCTGGATATGTATTTGCTCTTCAAGATCCAAACTTTCTTTTACACATAGCCAAATATTGATCAAATGACCTAAGCTGTGCACTTAGGCAAGGTATTCTGCAAAGGCTGTCTTTGAATTTATTACCTCCACAGATCAGCATTACAAGCATTGACCAGTAAGGCTCAATCCACTCTTAACCAAAAGTTTAATGTAGTCTTCATTTACAGTGTGTTTTTTCTGTGTGTTCTTGCTAAGGTACTTTATATAAGGATGCTTATGGGAATATATTGTAAAATAAACAATAAACTAGTTTCATCCTGTAAGTTTGTTTACAAACAATTTAGGTTGCCTAGATACAGATTTTGTTTATAACAAGCACACCCTAGATATCTTTCCATTGAGGAAGCAGGACTCAGGTTAGTGAATGTAAGCTTTCAGTAGGCATATTTTTACTAGTTACCTTCTGTGGATCACTTGTGGTCCAGGGGATTTCCCCAGGGACCCTAGGCTATAGTTTGAAAACCACTTATTTTAGGAACTGAGGGGTTGTGCCAGCCAATAATTTTAAAAGAAGACTTTGAGAGGATGGCATTAGTTTTCTGTTCATAGAACATCGTATCTTTCCTTAGGAAGAAAGAAGAGGAAGGATGGCACTGTCTGGAAATACTTGTTATACACAGTAATACAGAACATCAACATTAAAATTTTATTATATGTCTGGGGCTGAGCACTGATAATTTATATTTAGAAATTTTTTTGTTTGTATTATGTTTTAACCAATAGAATAATTTTTGCTCCTTTAACTAGAAAAAAAGAAAATCAAGTCAAAATACAGAAAAACATGGAAATTATGTTAAATCTTGGAATCTGAAAACCAGAAAACAACTGGAGTTCCAGGAAAGAAACAAAAATTGGAGAAAATCACACATCTAGACCTCAGGCCAATAATTTATTGTATCATTTTCACCATTCATCCAGCTTTTACTGGGCATAATTAGAAGTACTGGAAAATTTAAGAACAACATAGAACAGAAAAGCTTAGGTTTTCTTTACCTAGTGAAAACATTTAATCAAAGTTCTCTGTAAATAGATTTTTAAAAACTTACTAGCACAAAAATAGATAACACACAGGTCTTTTGGAAAACTTAAGTATTACTGCAAAACTCTGAGAACCTTGTGGATGACTTTTCCGTGTGAAAATTCAGAGATGAGAGCTTTGCGAGGGAAAAAATGAACTTTTGAAAGGTAACTAAATGTCTTCAGCAGTTTCTGTGAGTTAGTCTAAAAAAAAGTCTGAATGAGTGGTAATTTCTTCAAATCTTCAGTGCATCTCAGAGCAGGGTTTTTTAAACTATTTCCTTTGAGCAATAGTCTAACCTTTCCAGAAATCCCCACATAACATATTTTGCAGAGTTGTCACCTTTTGTCTTTTACAGCTAAAAATTAAGTTAAATTTTGGTCATGTAATAATTTCTTTACATCATTGCGTTTGTTGACTTGCCTGCTTCCTGAGTATAGATGTGTGACTTTGTCATTTCCCAGAAACCTTCTGACATACTGAGAATCCAGAAGTTGTTCACAGATCATTTAAGAAAGATTATCCTGGAAGAATTATTAAAAAAAAAAAAAAAAAACTCTGTGCCAGTAACCCTTCTTTCTGTGTTGACACACAGCTAAAGAAAGAAACAGTCCAGCTTAACCTCTCAATATCTCTTTTTTCAAGTTCATTCTCACTCCTGGAGAGGCTAAGCAGTAGATTTTGGGAAGACAGCAATACGGATTAACTAAAGAATTTTTTTTGATCCTTTGTTAATTAAAATAATGAAATTATTATGTGGGGGAAGTTAACAGTGTGCTAAGGATTAAATTGTTTCAGACATAAAGGAGACTTCAGCCATAAGCTTAAAAACACTCTGCAAAGGACTCAGAAGTCTACAGTTCCTTTATTAGAGGTGAAAGAGAAAAAAAAGATGCTATTTCTCTGCCAAACATTGATTAAAGATCACCCACCAATATAACTAATATTCCAGAAGTGCCTAGAAAATTATGAGGTTGAGCATGTAGTCAACCCACTACATACCTTTTTCCAGTTCTGCAGTTTGTAGGTTACTAAAATGGTTAAAACACATACAGAACACAGTAGCAGCTACCACATGATAATTTTGGTTACTCTACCAAGGTTCTGAACAACCTGTTTAGCTTTCAGAAAAAGAGATAACTTACGTGAACAGAAAATCCTGTAAGTTTTTACAGCTAGAAGTAAAGATTTTTACCATATAACTGTAATCACATCATATAAAAACTATCCAACGCAATTCAGAAGTTAAGCTTTTAAGTTAAATAATCAAAAGATATGAAATTAGGAAACTACATTGTTTTGTGGCCTTGAATTTGTGATACAAGAATTCAAAGCAGCTTTATAGGGCCTGACATCCTTTGCTTTGCTTCAGTGAGAAATTTTACCCTGTTCAAAAAAATTTAGTCCATCTGTTTCAAGATCCATAGACAATAAAATGCAACCTGGTGTGTAAGTGATTCTTTTCCTTCAAGGTGCCAGAATGAAACAGACCTGCCTCTTCCCACATGGACCATTAGGACTGTGATGTCAGCATCCTCAGGATGCAGTTTTTATCTTTAACTGCTCATTAAATGAATGCATGTTCCTGGGAAACTCAAACTCTGCTGACCTCTCTAAGCCTTTGTTCAGATTATAATCACTAAATTCATTCATTCAGGAAAAATAGTATGTGACATACCAGAATAATTACAATTAACCAACACAGCATTAATTTGGATTATCTAAGACTGAAATGAATGCTCAATCTCTGGTGGGGAAATTCTCATCAAATAAAAGTGAAGTATAGATGAATAATGGATAAGAAAAGGAAATTACAATTAACTAATGAACAGTAGATGAACAGAAAAATATGTTTGGTATGTGAGACAGTAAATAGTTCATTTGGGAAAATGGATGTTTGAGGATGAATATTTCTAAACAAAAAACTGCCTGGGCCTTGTTGGAATACCCCATGTCTAAAGCAATGATTTGCCTTATCCCTTCTCTAAAATATTTTTCAGTACATTTATATTCTATTCTAGCTAATAAACTCTTTATTTAGTCTGATAATATCCTGTATTGAGGTATCCCTGAAAGACTTGTGGAAAGGAGATTTGTCAGGTGGACAACTTTAATTCTGGCAATTTTACACTAAAACACTTTTTTCCTGTTAGAAGATCTGGTACACCAGGCACAAGGTACAGTTTTCTCCTGTGCTTGGAGAAGGTGGCAACTGTGAAAAAGCAAGTGCATATTTTCAGACAATCTATGGAAAAAAAGGGATTGTACACAGTAATAATACTTGATCCTTTTGCATATACTGAGTTGCTTACATTTCTGTCTGTGTAAATGCTCTCCCATCAAGATCATAATACAAAAAGTGAGTCTCAGCTTCTTTTAGAAGTTCATGTGGTTCCTTTTTTCAAAAACATGGAATTTTGGCTTTAGGTAACTCCTTTGGCTTTAGGTAACTCCTTTGGCTTTAGGTAACTCCTCTGTTTAGCAATTGTTTATTTAACTTCTGAATTTATAATGCTAAAAATTCACTATGGAAAAGAAATTTTGCTGGACTCATTACCATCAGTTTTTGAATATCGCTTGCACTGACTCCTGCTAACTATACATGGCTTATTTATGTCTATAAACTGCTTATAAATATTCTTATAAGTCCTTTGAGTTACAAAATCCAATTAAACCAAGTAGCCTGAAGATGCTACCTAAAAGGTTTGCTTAAAAGGGATATTCATGTCTTAAGCAAAGAAATGCATACAACTGATGCAGTTGCATTCTATGGGTCAAGACAAGGACAGCCACTGTGGGAATAAGCAGACACATATCTTCTTTGGGGCATGGAGAGCTGCCCTCTGGGACTATGTTTGGTGATGCAGGACAGAGGTGGTGCATGAATGGGAGGGATAATCAGTTGTTGTCCCCAGCAGAGCATAGGTACTAAGGTGTGTATTTATAAGCATCCAAGTACTATTGAACGAGCTCATATGTCCAGGGCAGGGGGAAGACCACACTTTGAAACACTCATGGTTTGTGACTAGTCGGTAGAAGAAGACAAATCCATAAAGAACTTGCATGAGACAGGCTAACCTTGTATGTATGACTTACCTGCCTAGCAGCCAAAAGTAGCAAGTTTGGAATTAAATAGCATGAGAAACTACAAGAGGCTGACTACTTAACAAATAACTTTCAAATTAAAGATTCAAATCAGTTTGAATTGTGTAAATACTTGCAAAGGAGATTTACTTCAATTTGACTCTTCAGTGCTGCCAGGCTCTTGCTTGGGAAGTCCTCATTCTGACTCCTTGTAGTAACTAAGGAAGGGTAGCACTTTCAGGAAAAAAACCATAATTGACATTTACTGAATTACAGGTATCCATCTGGCACAGTTGACATGCTCTCAACACTCAGTCTCTGCTTTATTATGGTTTAAAAATGCTATAATGCTTTATTATGGTTTAAAAATGCTATAACCATGCACCAAGTTCTCACCAGAGCTGTGCTAACCTTTGCAGGGGTACAGTGCTAAGAAAGCTGGAGAATTCAGCCAGTCTATCTTTAGACTGCCATCATAGGAGAGGATGTCTTACTTTCAAATCTGAATTATTCGAAATGCAATGAAAATAGGTATAAATAAGATTATATCAGCCCTTGAAAGCAATGCTTTTTGATAGCTTAAATGAAGACAACATGCACGCTGTATGGTGCACCTCCTCAGTGCTGAATCAGCTTTTATCAGTTTTTGTTTAGAAAAACAGACCAGGTGCCAGTTTCTGGAGACAGACGTCAGTGGGGTCTTTAGTTTAGTAGGGTACAAATATACCCTAAAATTAAAACCCAGTGCTCTATTTGTTTCTGCTGTTCATGAAGCTGTCAATAAACTCACAACAACATGTTCTCTCTAGTAATGTTCCAATGTCAGCTGCTCCTGTGGCCTACTTTAACCTACTGTGAATGGGTTTCATTTAGTTTCCTCATCCTCTGTATACAGTAGGCTGGCTATCCAGGAACCATATTTTATTTTCAGCTTCAGTTTAGTTTCCACTGAAAATAAAAAACAAAAATGTATTCATCCTTCTGGGTTGCAGTCTTAACATGCTTTAAAATAATATAATATTTTTGCATTTATATAATATCGACCAGAGGGCTTTTCAGGATCTAGTACAGAGGTACTGCTTCACACCTCTCTGAAGAACAGCCAGTAAATTGAAAACCAAGAACTGTTTAATTGGGCACAATAATCCTATACAATAGTTCCACTCCTTGCATCTCACACTAGCGGGGGGACTATGAAATCTTAAAACAAGTGAGTTGTATGGAAAAATACTGTATCCTAGGGAGGTGCTAAAGCTACAGCGTTATGGATAAAGGGAAAGTGCTGTGGTATCAACACTCACGAAGTAATTCAGGTTCATACCTCAGAGTCCTTCCCTGTGCCCCTCATTCCTTCTGGTTTCTTCCTTTTAGGATTCAACATTTAGGCATTTCTTGACTTTTCTTTTTCTGGGATAGTTTCTTTCAACTTTACAGAGCCAGGTCTCTGTAGCCTGTTTTATATAGGGCTGGTTCCTGCCTCCTAACCCTCTGTTTGAGCTAGTAAGAATAGTATTTACATAAAGCATTCCATTCCTTATAGTTTTAAGAGAGCTATGTTCTCATATGTTCTCATAGCAGATCTCACTCTTGCCTCAGCTTATGAAAAATAAATACAGAATTAGAATAATAGTTTGAGGGAGCTGGGGTACAAAATAGAGTACTATCTTTTTCACTGTAAAGTCTGTCTCAAGTGGCAGCTACAAATAACAGGCTCTGATGTATAAAGATACACAACACATGGAAAATAACATCACATCTCTAGCATAGATGTGCAGAACTCCCAGGTTTTGTTGTGGTTTTGCCTCAGTTCTACCATAACTATTTTATCTTTTCAACAAAAACAACAGTGAACTTCAGCTTGTGTCCACACCTTGCACCACACCCTGAACAGCAGAAGGTCTTCTTAGTGCCTATGGGAACTGTCTTAAAAATGAAAGAAACAGTAAATACTGTTTCACTACGTGGTCTCTGGTGTTTATAGAAAGATACCTTGTGGACAGGATCATGTGTCAGCAGGCAGTGAGCTGTGACAGCTGGCACGAGGAGAGGTGCATGGGGTTACAGTAGGATTGAGGGGCTGAGACCCGGGATGACTGAGGAAAACTCTTCCCTGGGCAGGGTTGTCTCTACAGTTGCTAGGGCATGTCTCTAAAGTTGATAACTTCTGCTGTCACTGACTCCTCACCTGTGGACCTGCCTCACTGCCATCCTTGCCCTTTTGTGGTCCAAAAGGCAGAGGAGGGAAAGACAGAGGAACAGATGCTGCAGCTGCCAGGCCAAATGCAAATTTTTTATGGCTATAAGGTAAAGTGGCAGAAATCTCTGCTGGGTGCATGACAGGATAAGATCTAAGAATGAGGAGACAGATTTTTGCTGTCATGGAAGCACTTTGCAGCCATGCACACACCACAGAGCAAAAGCAAGGTTTAGGAAGAAAAGGTGCTCCTGATAATGGAAGAACACTCCTGACAGGGATAGTGAAATACGGCCATGGCAGCAAATCCAGTGTCAGGGAAGTACAAACAACTCCTTCTTAGTCTTCTTAGTGATTAACACATCTATCTGAAAGATTAGACACTTCTGTATTGATTCTTAATAACTGTTTTCCCCTGGCTATGACAAAAAGTGCTCTCAGCTGCAGAAACATGAGTGCAAGTCATACGTGTCTAATACCATAGAAAGACACAGATTCTTTAATGATTCAAAGAACACAATGCTGCCTGCAATCACTTAAACCACTTCCTGCGGCTCCCTCTTACTCTCAAGTGTACGTAAGGGTGCAATGTTTTCCATGTGTTTGTGACTCATGTTACCTCTTGTCTCCAAAACCTTATCCTCTGTTTCTGTATTCAGTTTCATCCTTGCATAGGAAAGCCTCTTGCATTGTACCTTGTCACTGACAGTCACAGAGTGAATGAGCTCTGATCCCACTGTCCACTGAGAAATATACTGAAAAAAGGAGTTAATTCAGGCAATCAGTTGCATACCTGGTAAAACACTAAGAAACTTGAAACCACATGACTGATTCAGACAAGCTGTGTCTGAAATCGTATTGCCAGGGAGAGAGCACTGATGAAGGAGAGTGGCTCCAAATCTCATGAAAATTTAATTAAGTGCATTTTTTCCCCACATACTAATATCATGATGCTGATTGACTTTGTCAAGATTTAAACAAGTGATTTCAGGCTTTTTTTGCCTGTCAAAGAATAGTACAACAGGATTTGTTGGCCTGATTTTACGAGACTAAGTGCACATTGCCATGCATCAAAACTATCATTTGATAGTTTTGATATGGTGGCTAAGAACTACATCAAGATCCTGTAGGCAAACCCCATCCTTACCTCTTGTTGATGTGAGATAGATGAGAACAATAATACGTGTTTCAACGGAATAAAGAAAGTCTGGCATAAAGGGCTCAATTAAAAATTGCTTTAATTGCATTAAAAAGTCCTGTCTGAAGATTTTTGTTCAAAACAATTTTGACTTGCTTTACATAAAACTAAGGATCCTCTGCAGCAGTTTTGAGCTATAAATATGTTTGGTTTCCTTCTGTCCAGTAACATCATCTATTGATACTGCCTTTATGAGAGGGAAGGTGAAGAATAATGCAGTATATTTAGATGCAATCTGAAAATTAAGCTGAGGACAAGTTCTGGCAAAATCTTTGATGAAAACTGATAAATCAAAACAACACTAAAATATTTTCCCAATAATTTTTATTAAAACTTGCCTACCTAACTTTCAAAATGAAATTTATATGATTAAAATGTTGGAAATTTAATTTTCTAACCTTTGATTCTGTCCTGGGTTTTAGTGTATTCTATTGCCATCTTCATCAGCTGTTGAGACCAGGTGTAGCAATGCTCCCTGCCTCTTCCCTCTGGACCATCTTGTGCTAGTGGGCCCAACAATGCCCTGCCTCGTGACTCATGGATAACTTGCTCCTGGACTATCTGCTGTCAGTGGGCCCATCAGTGCCTTGCCTCATGACTCACCATCCCATTGTGAGATGCTCCGCCCAGGGGGAGGGAGCCAAGCATCCCCCACCTGGATATAATCTGGGGTTTGCAGCAGCAGAAGCAGCCTTTTTCACTGGATTCCCAGAGGAAGACCAGAGCCTTCTACACCACCACTCGACCTTCAGAGGAAGACCAGACCCTTCTACAGGATCACTGCTTCAATAGAACCATCACTCCAGGAGGACTGCAGCCACCATTTAATCAGACTGCTACCAACACCCTGACTGTCAGGGGGTCAGGTTTGTACTCTTGACACTGTCAGTGGGTTGGTTTTGTTTTGTTTTGGTTTGGTTTGTTTTTTTTTTTTTGTTTTTTTTTTTTTTGTACTATTGCCTTTATTTTATTTTTCCTACTAAATTGTATTTCTGACTTGGAGTCTCTCACTAGTTTGCTTTCAAACTAGCACAGATTCCAGAAAGAAATCAAAGTTTATTTAACCACATATTTTACAGTGAAAATGATGACTGTCCCTTCCAGACCCTTTTGATAGGATAATAAACAATGACATAACTTGGTGAAAAACTGTTTACACCAAGCCAGCTTGCACGTGTGTTTGACAATGGCCATGCCTAAGAAACTGAATGACCCATCAAGTATTCTGGGAAGACAGCATAAGGAATAGGTCTGACATCTTGCAGAATTTTCTTTTTTGCTTCATTCCAATTGACCCACAAAAATTTTTTATGTAGAAATATTCTACATTTTGCAGCTTAATTTCCTCATGCCTTTTTCTTCCATCACAAAATATTTTCTCCTACATCTCAGACATGTAGTTCTCATTTTAATTCCCAACGTTAACTTAAATCTTTACACTACAAAATATTATATCACTTTTGATTGCCTTTTTGCCTTTGTTAATTTTGAATGATATTTGAAAGGGGCCTAGTTCAATAGAACTGGAACAAATGCCAGTTATTTGGTGTATTTTTATTTTAATGTGATTCATTCTTCTTCATTTTTTTTATTGAGCTATTTCTATTACATTTATGAAAAAAATTGTAGGGAAATGTGATGAAGTTTTAGGATGCATTTGTTTGTCTATATTTTAACTTTAAAATAATTTTTATAAAATATCTCAGTTATGAAAATCTCGTCCCATTATGGAAAACTTTATTTTGAACTGTGTTTTCATCATTTCTAAGAAGAAACTCTCAGGTACAATGGCATTGAGAGAGCTTCTGCTGAGTCTTTGGAAATACACCTTGCAACTTCAAATTTAATTTTTTACAGGATGCCTAGTGGCTACTGCTGTACATAAAGCGAAGTAAAAAAAAAAAATTCTTTGTTATGCTTGCCAGTGTTCAGTGTGTCTCTGGGAGATAAAAAAAAATTATTTTTTTATCTGAGGAGAATTTTAACAATTTGAAGATTAATGCTAGAGCTCTGCTAAATTCTCTTTCGTTTCCTATTGAATCTGAGATTGAATTTTTGTGGCTAGAGGAATAATGAAATTTGCAACAGGAAATTAGGTTGGATATATAATATTGGGACAGCAAAAACTTATGCAGAATGCTGGACTGTAGAGAAATTGATATACCATTAAAACTTAAAATTAGATTTTTAAAGAGTGTTTTTATACTTTTTTTTTAGGATACATATAAAAAATTGGCTAACCTGAAGTGCTGAGTATTTTAACTGCATCTATAAATTTAATCCTCAGAAAAGGTTCCCTGAAATTCTGGTCATTGGTTAAAATTCAGAATCGTTGCTTGGAAGAAGAAATGGACTCCATAGTCTTGCTTTTCAAATGAATGCCCCACTCACTATGCAACTCACTCCTCTCTTACTTAATTTTGACAAGAAGAGCAGAGCATCAGCCCAGCTTCGAACTGGTGGACAGTGGCAGGAGTGCTTCACCGAGTGTTGCTGGTGTTAACTGGATTTTCCTCAGAAGAAACGAATGTTATTCTTTCACACGCATCCTGACACGGACCTTATGTGGAGGAAGCCAATAACATGGATGATATTTCTTCTACTTGTGTTTTAGAGAAAGTAGGTGGAAGTGTTTCAACAGGCAAGGAACCCAGCCTTAATCCTGAATGTAATTGTGTCCAAAGGACACACAAATAATTCAGGGTCATCGGGCTGGAGAAGTCTCAGTTTTGGGCCCCAGTTAGGCTTAGCCCTATGGGCAAAGTGCAGAACTGTCCTCTCTTCCCTCCTAAGTGGACAGACAGCAGGATGGGGACCGAGGGAGCAAAATGCTTCCTACTTTGAGTAAAGATCAGGTCCATGACCACATGAGGAACATGACGTATGTAAGTCTAGGAGAACTGATGAGATGCATCCCAGAGTACTGAGGGAGTTGGTTGATGTAGTTGCCAAGCCACATTCTATGATATTTGAAAAGTAATGGCAGTCAGATGAAGTCCAAGGTGACTGGTAAAGGGAAACTTTGTACTTATCTTTAAAAAGGGTAGAAAGGAGGGCCCTGGGAACAACCAACCTGTCAGCCTCACCTCTGTGCCTGGGAAGATCATGGAACAGATCCTCCTAGAAGCTGTGCTAAGGCACAGGGAGGACAAAAGATGATGTGAGACAGCCAGCACTGTTTCAACAAGGGCAAGTCCTGCCTGACCTACCTGGAGGCCTTATGTGATGGAGTGACAACATTACTGAATAAGGAAAGTGACAGATGTCCTTTACCTGGACATCTGTAGAGCTCTTGAAATAGTATCTAACAACATCCTGCTCTCTAAATTGGAGAGAGATGGATTCAATGGATGCTCTGCAGGGTGGATAGGGAATTGGTTGCAGGGTCACATCCAGAGGGCAGCGATCAATCACTCAGAGTCTCACTGGACATCAGTGACAAGTGGTGTCCCTCAGGAGTGTCTGTGTTGGGACCAGTGTTATTTAATATCCTCATTAATGGTTTAGATAAAGGGATCAAGAGCACCCTCAGCAAATTTTCATGACACCAAGCAGAGTATGGAGGCTGTCACACCTGAGGGATGGGATGCCATCCAGAGGGACCTGGACAAGCTCAAGAAATGGGCCCATTGGAATCCTTTGAGTTTTAACAAGGCCACGTACAAAGTGCTGCACCTGGGTTGGGACAACCCCTAGTATAAACACAGGCTGGGGGATGAACAGAATGAGAGCAGCTCTGCAAAGAAGGACTTAGGGGTGCTGGTGGGTGAGAGGCTGGACATGACCCACCAATGTACACACAGCCCAGAAAGCCAAATGTATCTTGGATGCCTCAAAAGCAGCGTGGCCAGCAGGGTGAGGGAGTGGATTCTGTCCCTCTGCTCTGCTTTGGTAAGACCCTGCCTGGAGTGTTGCATCCAGCTCCAGATGGACATTGACTTGAGCTGTTTGAGCAAGTCCAGAGGAGGTACGCCAAGGTGTCTAGAGGGATGGAGCACCTCTCCTGTGAGGAAAAGAAAGGCTGAGAGAATTTGGTTTTTTAAGGATAGAAATGAGAAGCCTTTGGGATGACCTAATTGCAGCCTTTCAGTACCTAATGGGGGGCCTACAAGAAAGATGGAGAGGAACCTTTTACAAGAGCATGTAGTGACAGGGCAAGGGGAAATGGCTTCAAACTGAAAGAAAGTAGATTTAGATTAGGAAAAAGTTCTTTAGTGTGAGGTTGGTGAAGCATTGAAATAGGTTGCCCAGGAAACTTGTGGATGCCCTATCCCTGGAAATGTTCAAGGCCACCCTGGATGGGGCTCCAAGCAGCCTGGTCCAGTGGGAGTTGTCCCTGCCCATGGCAGGGGGCTTGGAACTGGATGATCCTTAAGGTCCCTTCCAACCTAAGCCATTCTATGATTATACGACCCTGTGAACTGCACCATTCTCTTCAGACTGTGTGAAGACATTCTAGATGTCCTTGCCCACTAGTGCCAAGTCTCCCACAGTGTGGCGGAGCAGGGAGATGAGCACTGCCCTCAGTCAAAATAACCTTTACACAGTAAGCACAAGTTGCAGTGGGATAAAAGGATATGGAGTATTAATAGTCTGAACTTAAGATCTCAAGGTAAATTTGCAAGGATTTAGCTGTAAAAATATATATCTCTTGTAAAACATGACAGTGAGGGTCATGGACCTGGGACTTCACACTGTTACCAGAATTTTAACATGCCCACAAACAAAATACAAACTACATGGGTTTGGCTTCCTAAGCCAATGAGTACCTTAACAATTCAGTCATCTATTATAATGCCTGCATGTTTCAAAAGAGTGATTTCTGTACATAGGGAAAGGAAAAGGAGACTAATTTAAAGTATAGAATAAAAACTATGCAGCAGTTTCATCTGTATCCATTTCCATGCTGCAAAGGGTTGGCAGTAACTCTAGAACTGCTGGCTAACTTAGGGAGGTTGGTGCAACTTCAGTTGTTTACAGCATTTAATATTGAATGATGGCATATTGAGACCTTTTCTGTCAAATGTTTTCAACGATAAGTAATTTCTCAGTTGTTCTGATCCAGCAACTGGGAAACAGTCCAAAGAAAGAGATCAGGGTCACAGAATCATTTAGTTTGGAAAAGACCTCCAAGGTCCTCTATAGTCCAACTATTAACCACTAAACCATGTCCCTAGGTGCCACAACTACATGTCTTTAAAATACCTCCAGGAAGACTGACTCAGCCACCTCCCTGGACCTGTTCCAATGTTTGAGAATCCTTTCAGTGAAGAAATTTTCCCTAATATCTAATCTAAACGTACCTTGGAGCAACTTAAAGTTGTTTCCTCATGTTCGTTTGCTTGCTCCTTGTGAGAAGTCTGTCTCCACCTCGCTATGACCTCCTTTCAGGTAGTTGAGGAGACTGATAAGGTCTCTCCTGAGCCTCCCTTTCTCCAGGCTAAACAACTCCAGTTTCCTCAGCTGTTCCTCATAAGAGCTGTGCTCTAGACCCTTCACCAGTTTCATTGCTCTCCTCTGGACACACTTCAGCACTTCAGTGTTGTTTTTTGTAATGAATGGCCCATAACCACAGGATGCAAGGTGTGGCCTCACCAGTGCTGAGTACAGGCAACAATCACTTGCCTACTTGCTTACTTGCCACCCTATTTCTGACACAAGCCAAGATGTCCTTGGCCACCTGGGCACAGCTGGCTCATGTTCAGCTGCTGCTGACCAGCACCCCCAGGTGCTTTTCCACTGGCCAGTTTTCCAGCCACTCTGCTCCAAGCCTGTAGTGCTGCCTGGCATTATGGTTGTGACCCAGGTGCAGGACTTGGCACCTGGCCTTTTTGAACGTCATACAATTGGCCTCAGCCCATTGATTCAGCTTGTCCAGATTCTTCTGTAGAACCTTCCTACCCTCCAGGAGGTTGACACTCCCATCCAACTTGATGTCATCTGCAAACTAACCGAGGGTGCCCTCAAACCCCTCTTCCAGACCACTAATATTAGACGGAACTGGCCCCAGTACTGAGCTCCAGGGAGTACCACTTGTGACCAGCTGCCAGCTGAAAGTAACTCCTTTCACCACCACTCTTTGGGCTCTGTCTTCCAGACAGCTTTTACCCAGCCAAAGATATATCTGGGTACGTGAGTCTCTTAGAAGAATTTGGAAATACTCACATAGAGCGAAGTAATCAGAACTGCATGTTATATAAATATCCTGTGTAGATTTCTGCTGCAAAATGAAAACAAAACATCATGGATCTTTTATACTGAAGTTTAATTCCATCTCTTTTAGAGGTAAAGCCACCCCATCATTCTGCTAAAACACTCTTTCTTTGATGTCATGTCATCCTTACCCTGTAGGAAAGTCTTCCAGTGTCAGATGTGAATATAATATTCATCTGTGCTGTCTATCACTGTGATAGTTGTTTCTGTACTGCAGGAAATGAGAAAGGAAACAACATAAAGTATGAAAAAAATTCATGGATCCACAGTCCATAATTATAGGGACTTCAGTGCAGAAGCATTTGCTTTTTGTAAGACCTCCTTGGCAGTCTTAATAATGTTCTCATTAATAAATTGAAAGTTCTGTCAAAAGGTGCTGCATAATAACCATGGTTTAGATTTTTCAATTTATGTTGCTCTACCTCAATCCTACTTACCTGTACAACAGTAAAAGGCTAATACAAGGAAGCCAACACTGTGACAAAAGTAAACAACAACAGAAATGTCAAAAGAGTAATCTGAAAAATAAGAATGAGAAAAGCATATACAAGAAATTAAAACAGCCAGCTTTTCATTTGTTTTCCAAATTATATTTTCCACTTCATAGTACCACAGTATTATTCCGTGCTGCAGCAATAGTTATTGTTGTTATTATTATTATTAATGTTGTGGTAGGGAGAAGAGAGAAGGAAAAGATGGTAGAGTAATACTTGTGTCCTAACACTTGGAGAAAGATGCGGAAAGGAATTCTGGGAACCCCCTTCCCTTCCCCTTCCCCTTCCCCTTTCCCCTTCCCCTTTCCTCTTCCCCTTTCCCCTTCCCCTTTCCCCTTCCCCTTTCCCTTTCCCTTCCCTTCCCTTCCCTTTTTTCCCCCCACTCTACAAGCTTTCTGTAGAAGGACAAAGACATTTCAAAGGGAAGGATTTCATGCTCCAAGAGATAATTCTTCTGTGATATGTGTGTTTTTCAATCAATATTCGGCATTTTCTTACCTTCTGCCTGCCAGGTGGTCTTCCTTCTCTAACCTGTTTAATCATGTATGACAGTTTATTAGATGAATACTTTTGCCTTTCCAATGAGGTGCTCTGACTTCATATTTCAATCTTCATATCTCTTGTAAGCTCTCTCCAGTGATTGATTAAAACAGATATATATTTATGGCCTACATAAATGATAACTTATTATAACATTCTAAAGTATCTCAAGCATGCAAAACCAAGGGTGAAATTCTGGCCTCACAACAGCAAAACTCTTATCATTTCTGAGGGGCTGACATTTCACCCCAAGGATGAAGAAAAATTATTTATGGCAGCATGGGGGAATATAACTATGAATAATTTGATGAAATTAAGATGGAATAAATTCCTATCAGTGAGATATACTATGTAAAGGATCAGTATATCAAGGGAAGTAATGGAAGATCTATAGATTCAGACATTTTAAACTAGCTTTGAAGAAGGACTAGATAGTAATGCAGTGAGAAACTTACTTAATGGATTGCTTCATAAATTCAAACTCTCTCCAGTTCTTATAGTTCAAAAGAGCTCTTATTGCTCCCTGCTTATCCCATTTCAGTTAATTTTCCTAATAAAATAAAACTCATATTCTGCCTGAAGCATTTTTGTACATGTCTGTCTGGAATTAAGTGATCAGATTGAATTCCATTGAGAGAAGGGTTTAGGGGGTTAAATATTCAAGACTTACTATTGGCATTGTGGAAAGAGGCAGCTAGATAGAATGAGACAGGACCAATTAATAGCCTTGATAAGATCCTAATAAGACATCAGGGAATCTATACAGCAGAGAAGTTCTGGATGCCAAGTTTCATTTAGTCCATCACCCACAGTTTTGTTTTGTTTTGTTTTAATTCCTTTGTGTGCTGGATGCTGTAAGGACTGACATAATAATAATTAAAAAAGAAGCAATTCAAGAATACAAATTTAGGATCATGCATTTAAGGTTGCAAATGAGAATTTATGCTGTAAACTGGGATTTTCTCTAGTACAAAACATATAAAACAAGAAAGGGCCAGATGCATCAGCTGTGATGACTATGAGAGATCTGTGTGAGATAGAAGAGAAATATCATTTTAGGATATATTATTTAACTTGATTTTAGTAGATAAAGTTCTACCCTTCTCTTGTCAAAAAATGGCAAAAAATTATCAAACCTTCGTGGAGTCTAAGACACTGTTGTGCAATACAATGAATTGAAGTACTATCTTGTTGCAAATCAAATGCATTATTCTACTGAAAACACCTCAGAAGAGTGAGTTCTGCTTATACATATCTCACAAAGGCTTTTTTCCTTCAGAAATTTAGGTTTGTTTTGTAGTGCCTTATTCTTTCTTCTGATTCAGACATTAGTTTTTTCTTGTCCCATCATTTGACAAATCCTTCTGTCAATGAACTACTGAATTTTTTTCCATGTCCCTTCTTTGTTCCAGTTTCAAACATCAGACAACTGCTGTTCTCATTTGGGTTGATTTCCTGCATTTTGTAGTTTCTCAAGGCTGTCTTTTTTTGCATGTAACGTTGTCATGGTCCTCATACAAAAAGTGAATGGTGTAGGTTCAACTTCCAGTCTGGAGTATTTCTGTCCTCCCTAATGGCTCCTACAGTTTGAGCATGTCTTTGAAGTGTAAGATTTGCACTACAGAATTTGCAGACTCAACATCAAGAGAATACTGTGAAGTTTTCCTATTTCAATATTTCTTTGCTGAAAATTATGTCTGGCATGCATACAATCTAGACAAAGGCTGAAAATGGAAGAGGAGGAAGGAAATTGTAAAGTAACCAATGCTTGAAAAATCTACAGAAGTCTGGATTTTTTAAGCCAGCACATAGAAAATATGAGATATGTGTTCCTTCCCTTCATTGCTGTATTGGTACCTCTGACAACAATAACCACAGAAACCTCAGCAAATAAATGTCAAGTCTAGAATTTTTGTGAATAAACTTTGAAAAAAATCCCCAAACTGTGGAGATACGTGTGTGTGTGTGTGTGTGCATATAGACATGTTGGAAAGATATTTTGATCTTAGAAGGTGTTTTTTTTTACTAGACTGTGTCCCTTAACATAAATGAATGTATTTAAAATTTTAATTGAAAGACAATCTTCATGAAAACTGATATTTCCCTCACAGAGTGAGCCCCCTGAGACCTTGATCTTATTCAAGAGCTTTAAAATCCAGATGAGGAATATTTTACTTTACTTACTAGAGCAGTGTGTTGAGAATAATTTCCTTCTTTTGCTATATTTTGCATGAAGTAGGCAGTGCCATCAGTTTTTTTGACTTTACAGAACTGATATCAGAATTTCTGTTTTAACAAACTACCAATTCACTAAACTATTATTATTACTACTACTACTACACTAGTGGCCACTGCCTTAGTCTTAACCCAAGTGAAATTCATGTGGGAAGGAAAGATTTTTGCCTGTTTAGGGATTGAAGAATTTTGCTTCTGTTATTAAAAAGCCATTTATATACAGCTTTAAATGTATGTATCATTTTACAAATGTGGTATAAGATACATTCCTTGCCCTGAAGTACTTATAATCTCTAAGACAGGAAAAAGATAAATGGAGACCAGACTGAGGAAACCAATTTAGACGGAGTGTGATGTGAGAAATAAGAACGAGATACATACGAAGGAAAATTTCTTAAGAGAACTGTTCCTAGTGGAAGGCCAGATCTTATGGAAGATGGAGATGGTGATAAGGATTTGGAGACCAATTCAGTACACAATCTGAGCAGTGACACTTACTTCTATCTCAGAAAAAAGGAAAATAAAAGTAGAAAGAGGAGAAGGAGACAGGAGTGTAAATTAAAAGGCCTGGAAAGAACACAGGCAGTGAGTGAAAATGATGGACCTTGGGTCAGGGTCATTTTATGTTGCTTTGTGTCCATGATAACAACACAAAGGGTTTTTTGGTTTTTTTTTCTGAATATTAGCTAGGCAAGTGTCACAGGGGTTTTCCAGCTTGACAATAGAAACTCAGGTGAAAGTGTTCCTTACTATGTCAGTACTGCTTATTTCTTTAGTTGACAACTTATTTCAATCAGGGTAACTTAATTTTTCCAGAAGACACATAGAGTCACCACTCCAATCACAAATGTGTGTTTTCCTCCAATCATTGCTGGCTCTGCCTTTAAAACCCATTGCTGAAACTCCTCTTCAAGAAGGCTGAAGCCAGAAAATCAGGGTGCAACCTTTCCCCCTTCAATCCAAAGATACATGCTAGCAGCTCTTCTAATCGTTGTTCCTGTCAGTCACCCTCTGTGTTTGGGTCCAGAATAAAAACAAGCCTGAAGGATGAAACATGCCAAGAATAATTGATTTTCTCAGTGGCACAATTTGCCTCAATTCTGGTGACATCTTGTCGCCCTGAGTTTTGCAGTCTTTCTATGTTTTCATTCTTGTAGTAGAATTTCTCAGGCACTTTTACTGTAAACATCAGGCATGTTTACCTACCAATATCTATTATTATCATTCTTTTTGTTAGGTGGAGAAATATGATAGACTTTTGGTCTGACCAGTGTCATGGAGAGGTGGTAACCCCATCCTCCAATCCATGGTTGTCTCTAAAAAGATATATAACTGACAAAATAAAGAGCCGGGCCGGTCTTCTTCCTTCTTCTTCCTTCTTCTTTGCCCTACCTTGGCCCTTCTTGCTCTCCCTTTGGCCCTGGCCCTATCCTGACCGAACGGTGTCTGCGTGGTTCTTTTGTGTCTGAGTACGACAGCATCTTACTCCAAAAATGCCTTGTGTTCATTCTGGAGGCCCCACCGAAGGACTTGGTGAGCCGTGGCCCCGTGTGGCATTCAGCTGTGACTGTGCTGGAGAGGGGTCTGTCTGGCGGCAGCACCCAGCAGTGCTCGGAGCACGCTGGGCTGCCTGCTGCCGTCGCTACCCCAGCGTTACCCTGCCCATCACACACCACGTGGCTCAAGGCAGGCCCTCATATAGCCCACAAAGCAGTGCTGGCACTTTCTCAGGAGCTGGGAGTCAGAACGCAGCTCCTCCCATGAACCACGGCTGGAGGAGAGGCTCCCTAATTTAGACATGTAGCTGAAAAGCAGATAGCCTGCTGGCAGGAACACCCTGCTCCTGGGTGAAACAGTCAGACCTTTTGTGGCCTTTTCTTCTCCCTGCTTGTAAAAACTTGCTGTATGATTAATAAGATATTATTGCTATACCTAATCATTTTATTACAGTTTCATGAATTTATGAATGAGATGTTTACTGACAGTGTGGAAGATTGAACATTCCTACATGCCTAATCTGCTAGAAAGTGTTAGATTTAAGCAAAAAAATGTGCTTATTCATGTAGCTGGAACATAAGAAGGGTATTTGAAATATAAGTCTAGACATTTTTGCAAACTGTTAAAGAAATGTACAAGCAAAAATATTGACTTTGGAATGCAAATGGTCTTTGAAGAAAGTTAACCTGGAAATTACCTCAAGGAACAAAACTGCAGTCTGCCTACACAAATACCAATTGTTATTTTTTTAACCTGTTCAAGCAATACTTTTTAGCTGCGGTACAAAGTTAAGAATGGCAATCAGGAAAGGAATGTTTACAACTTGTTTTCCTATTTAAATGGATATTTAAGACACTTTGTTTTCCCTTTCATTTTTGGAAGCAATAGTTAAATACAATATCCAAAACCATATTCCAGTTTTAATTTTCAGACTCACAACCTATCATATAAAATAAGAATCTGCTCAAAACCTATGAGATTCCATCACTGGTTCTGAATTTAACTCCTATTTAACTCCTCTGAATCAAGCTTTTTGGGTTTTATAAAAACACTGTTGCAGAAAACAACAATATTCCCCTTCATTTTCTTTCCCATATACCTATTTTAGCTTAATTTTTTAGCTGTCAAAAGCACTTGTTTTTCTGAGAAGACAAGCTGGAAAACACAGGCTGCTAATTTTATGGGAGCTAATAATAAAGAAATACACATTTTCCAAGTACAGAACCTTTGAAATGTTTTCTTCCCTAGCATCTGACTTGTATTTTCAAATTAGCTTTGCCCAGAAAACTAAATTCTAAAACAAAGAGAAAAAGATAGGCATGTAGTGTTTAACCTGGCTGTATTTCTCACTAGCAAGTAAATACTATTATAAAGAATTACTGTTTACATAACTGATTCCAAAATGAAAACAAACCAACTCCTGCAAATCTGGCTGGGACATTAGTTATAGACTGATTACCATGACTTGAAAACAGACAGAACCTGTTTTTTTTCAAAACAATTGGCTTTGAATTAACTTTTTGTCTGCACTATCAGCTAATATGTAATGGAATTTCTCTAGTTTGCTGTTTAGTTTTTAGCAAAACAAAATGCCTTCAAAACAGGCATTATCTTAAGGCTTGCTGGATTTGCAGGGTGTTCAGGCAAACTGCTGGGTTACACAAAGTAAGTCACAAACTGAATTCTACTTCGGGCAAATTGGTGGAACTATTTTCTCAGGAGTCAGTGTAAAAGCAAACATCACATTCATCCCATCAAGGACACAGGAGGCTTTTCTAAAATCTAATTCTGATGGCAAGACTATTTGAACTGTCTAAAAGATTCAGTTGCTAAAGAGTTACAGGCTGTGCTGCAGTAGCATAACTTGATCTCTTAACCAGAGACCAATTCTGGGCACACCCAGGCCGAACTGCAGCACCTGAGACAAGCTTCACATTTCATATCACAGTCACAAGGGAGATAAATCTGCAAAGACCTGCCTCCTTACTGTCTGTGATAGGCATAAAAGTCACACATCACTGCTGTTCTAACTTTGGAAAAAACTGGAGCAAGAGAGTGACTCTAAACCAGTGACAGTCATGTTGAATTACATACACAGGAGCAAGACAGTAGCTGCCTAGGCAGCCCTTGGGAAAGAATATCCCTTTCCAGTATGCATAGCTATCATCTGTAGTCATGACTGCAAAAGCTTATAAATACCAGTGATTAGATAAGCTGTAATAACAAATCAAATAATGGATATCTTCAAATTATATAGCTGAGTAGTGATTATTTTGTCTACAGTATCCTGAGCTGCATTAGGAAGACTGGTGAAAGCAAGTGGAGGAAAATGATTCTGCTCTTCTTGTCTGAACTGGTAAGGCCACGCCCAGAGTACTGTGTCCACTATCCCAGTACAGGAGAGACATGGACATACTGGAGAAAGTTCAGAGACGAGCCACAAATGTGATCAGTGTGCTGGATCTTCTTTTGTATAAGGAGAGGCTGAGGGAACTGGGCCTAGAGAACTGAAGGCTCAGGAGGGATCTTATCAGTGTGTATAAATACCTGAGGGGAAGGTGAAAAGAAGGTGAAGTCTGTTATCAGTGGTGCCCAGTATACCAGAACAAGAGACAGTGGGTACACACTGAAACAGAATATTCCACTTAAGTGTAGGAAAACACATTTTACCTTGAAGTGGTTGAAAACTGTCAAAAGTTTCCCCATAGCTTGTGGAGTCTCCATCCTTGGGGATATCCAAACCATACCTGAACACGGTTCTGTAGATTTGGGAACTGGAATAAATTGGATATATCTATAAAAATATATTGAATGCTTCACACAGCACTCCTTGCACTATAGCTAACAACTACAAGATAGTATTTTTCTATTCTACTAAAACCTTAATATCTCTAGGAGATTGGTCACACTCAAACTATCCATTACTAATGGTCTTGACCCATACAGACCCTTACCTTTATTGCAAATTGCTTAGGAGAGTGCCCGTTGGCTCAGATCAAAAGTGGATCCAAGGACACAACTGTTGTAATCATTTCACAACACAGGCATCTGGAATAAAGGACTCTGCAAACCAAAAGGATGCAGTTATTTAGTGAATATTTTGATTCGTGATTTCAAGTCCTCAAAGTCAATATAAACATTAAGCAAATACAAACATTAAACAAAGTTCTTATCTTTGGGAAGATGTAAGTCAGAAGTCCATGTCTTGCTTGTGGAATACCCAGAGCTCCTCGGAACCAAGACACTGAGAGAAGAATATAAATGGGAGATCCATGCCTGCAGATATAATTGAGTTTGCTTTAATGTTTTGTAAAGAATTTCTTCACTGTATTCACTGGCTTTTGGTGTCACGTTAATGTCTTCACTGAATCAGAACTGTCCCAGGATAAAAGGAAAAATTATCCTCTTTTAGTAGGAAAGTACTAGGACTGTTGTTGCTTTTATATCACACAAGCTTTTCTTTTTCATACAAAGATTCAATAGTTGTCACAGGAAGGCAGAAAATCTGGAAATAACTCCAACACACAAAATCTCACGAGAATATAAAATGTAGATTGAGATGCAGATACTAAATCAAAGCTAAATAGCTGCTGAAATAACAATGCAGAATTTCCCCCCAGTTTTCTGAAGACAGACCCAGTATAGTTTATAAAGGCACTTCAGGTACACACTAGAGACCCAAAGATAAGCACAGAAAAATGCATACAGAGTAGAAAAAGTATGACCGAAAGACTTAAATAATCCAATATTTATCAGCAAATCTAATTGGAGATTCTTAAATTTTCTGAATGCAGTCCAAAGTCAGCCCTCTACATCTGCTGTAGAATGTGCAGTGACACATGACTCTAGTTAAGACGTGATGGGAAAGCATACCTGTCTTTCTCCCATCCTAGAGAGGAAAGTCCACTCCTGTTCTCAGAGTGGTGAAGAGAGGGAAGAATGGCCTATATTTATGAACCATAATGAAACCATCACAAACAAAATGCTGAGCTATTCCTATGGGCCACCTCAAAAGAACACAAGGCTACTGAGATCTGTAGTTTGAAATTTCTTGTAGTACAGATTTGATAGACTGCAAGACATCTTCAGGCATTGTTCCTGCCCAGAATTAACTCAAAATGAACTTCTAAGGTACTGGCAACTTACTTTTCTTCATTATATATTTTTTATCCTCTTCGATTCACAAGAGGTTCATCAAAGCTTAACAAGGGGAATGGGTCAAATGCTAAGCAAATGTCAGAAATACGTGGGCTGTGTATGACACTTAAAGCAGGGAATTTAAGCTTTCAATTTGGTTCATGTGAAGCAAAACTGAAACATTTTGAAAATGGAAACCATTGTATTTTAGAGGTCTGTGCTGAGGGCACTGTATTTCTGGCATTTTTTTAAGTTTGCAGTTTAGTTTTCATAAGCTTTTTCATAGCAACCCAGAGAGTTTAACATTTGAATTAGCTTAACCTTGAGGAATCTAAAGCTGCACATTGGGCATTGCTGTAAGTGTTGCATTTGAAATCTTTATGTGTGACTGCATTCTGATATTACCTATTCTAGGTATTGAAGACAAAAATTGTATATAAAGTGAAAGTCAGAGTGGATAAAAATCTGTTTTTTATATTAACCATACTAGTACTATTAATTAATTTCATTTATGATACTTTTGTTCCAAATGGAAAATCATATCTTCGAACAGATTTCTGTGTTACTTTGTGATCTAAATTCCTGTGTGATGCTTTGTGATCTAAACTACTTTGCCAACATAAAGATGTATAAGAATATTTGTTCCATGCATTTGCTTCAATTATTTATCCTTTATAGCAGAAAAAAATGGAAGGAAGAAATACACGGCAGAATTGTCTCTTGTATTCTAGGTGTAAACAAGCCATTTTGACACATAAGTTGTTTTTTGAAATCTCTTTTGTTTTTCCTCAAACATATCAATGACATGCACTAAACTACTTGATTAATCAAGCTTTCAGTGATTCATATGCTCTGATTTTATTCTAAATGAAATAAGCAGTTACCCTAAGTTTTAACCAGGCAGGAATTGCATCCATGTTTTCTAAGGATAAAGCCTGAGCAGTTTCTTTTTCCATCCTTTTCCAGGTCAGTCACAGTCATTTGAGAGAAAACAAAACCCAAACAACTTCCTTTCCAATGTCTGTACAGAGAAATTTCCTTCTGCAATGTAATTTTACAGTGACATTTTAAGCATTAGCTACTGGGACCAAAATTTTATTTTGATTTTGTTTCGGCTGTTTTTGCAGTTGTGTCAGTCTCTGTGGGTGCTGCATTCCTAGTTTACTGGGCTGCCTGTGGAATATATGTGCAGCTGAGGCACAAAAAAGGAATGTGTATTTTTATGTTCCTTCTTCCTTTGTAAGCTGCAGAAAAAAATATCTGCAGAATTCCAAGCATCTAGGAGTGGTTGTTGCTCACCAACCACACCAGGGCTTGAAACTTCTTAATGTTCCACTGTCTTCAAAAGTCCTCTGCAGATACAAGGGGATATTTCCTCATTAGGTATAACATCCTATTCTGAGTTTACATCAGATCACATCAAGTGAACCTGAGTTGTTAACTACAGAGCTGGTAATTCAGGGGTGTTATTTTGGACTAAGTTTACAGGATGCAAGGCTTTGCAATAAATAATGTCTTTGAAGAGTATGGGAAAACCGATACCTAAGTTAATCCTGTTGGAAACAGTGAGGAAACTGAGATTTTGACAAAGTTTTTCTTTTAAGTTTTAGGAATACTGGCATCCCCTGCTGTCTGAAGAAATCAAGACTATTCTAAGAAGCTCTGACCTTTGCTGTGCATATTGGGCTTTGTTTAAGCACACATCCAGATTTCCTTACATCATCCAGCATATCTTTTCCCAAGTTCTTTGAGAATTCAGATCAATACTTTACTATATTCCTAGAAAAATGTGCTGAGAAATATGCAAGCACAGACAGGCTGTGTCTAGAAAGGCATTTAACTTATGTGGACATTATTAACATTATTACCATTATTATTTATTATATATATATTATATAATATATATATTATAACAATATTAACATTGTTAACATTATTAACCTGTCAGAGAAAAAGTTTTCTCATTCCTTTGGCAAAGCTATTAGGAGGAGACTAATACTCTCTATTACAGTGAAGACTTACTGATTTAAGTAATATCTTTCAATAAATGAGGTTTTTGAAAGAAAACTTCTTTTACAGAAAGTGTCCAAGGTGGTAGCATAGTATTTTCCTGGAATGGCTACCAGCTCACTAGAACCAGAGTTTAGGAAGTTGTGGGTAGTAAGAACTGCTCTGTCATGGTTATGCAATTGTCATCCAGCATGAATGATCTCCCTCTTTCAAAAACTTGCTATCTACTAATGAACGACATAAAATAAATGGCATAAATCTGTTAATTGTGTTAAAACTGGGATTTTTAGTTATCTCATTGGTGGTATGATTGAAGAGCTGAAAATACTAAACCTCGAAAAGCAAGTTTTCATGAACAGATTGTCTTGCCTTATAGAAATTCAGCTTGATTTTGGGGCAGCTTATGGAAGACATGTTTAGAATGTTACTCTTCCAAACAAAGAGTTAAGAGCATGTCCCGGTTTGAGACAAATTCAGAGGAATGTCCGAATTTGAGCATCCTTTCTCAGCGGCAGGTTACAGCCACCCTTCCCCCACCAGGATCGGGAAAGAAATATTCTTCGGAGGAAAGTGAAAGGGAATAAACTATTTATTTAACAAACACAGAGGAAAAGAATAAAAATGCTAAATAATAAAACCTCTCGCTGTGGAGAGAAACCTGGGAAGATTTTAAAGTCCTTCTGTGGGAGTGGTCTCTGTTCTCCTCTTCAGAGCTGGGTCAGCGTGGGCCCACCTCCGGGCCTCCTGGATGACGTTTTGGTGTTGTTGCACAGTTCTAGAAGAAAAGAAGAAGAAGCCAAAGTCCCAGAGAAAAGAAAATTCAACTCTCTATCTCTCTCTGGAGAAAACAGAGCCGAAGCTGGCTGAAAAGCAGGAAGGGTGCTTCCTCCGCTCCTGCCACTGCAGAAGCGGAACACAGAGGAGTGCGACCTTGGAGCACAGAACTGCTTTGAAAAGTTCATCTGGCTTTTTTGTTTTTTATCTCTCTCACCCAGTTTTAAAGGCACAGAAAGGCACAGGATTTCATGTCTGGGCATAGAGTGGCGATAGGGGATACAACATCATAAAGTCACCCCAAGACATGGCATTTATCAGGAAAAGGTTTTGAGGGATATTTCTGGGAACCTAAATGTATGCTTCCAAATACCCTCTTCAAAATTGGGTGAGAAATTAATAGGAAATTCATTCTATAATAGATTGTGATTTGTTTATGTTTGTAAACATTAACCTTTTTGAGAAAATAATATATCTTTCATAGGTATCAGATTATAATAAAAATTCAATTAAAATTAAAACAATAATGACACTATAGAGCATATATCATAGACTGTATTTATTTTGTAGTTTCACACTAGTTTTTTAATGAATTTGGAGTGATGTATTTAATATAGTCTTGCAAAAAGATAGGATAATAGTGAATAAGAAAATAAACAGAAAAATTTATTACGGTTCTGAAAGGTGAGTCAAAAGTCAAGCGTTAATGTACCATAACCATCCGAAGTTCAAATATACTTAACAAGCCTAAGGTTTAAGGATTCGAAATCAACAACAAGGAATTGTACATGAACTGAAAATTTAAGTTACAGAAATTTTCATGCTGACTGTGATAGTCTGTTGCATCTTGAGAGATCCCGGGGGACTGTATCTGGCTCATATGGTGCCATTAGTCGAGAAAGAGCCTGAGGATAGAGAAAAAATACAGACTGCTTAGCTGAGGAGCAAAATCTTTAAAACATTTCATAGTATCAAATAGACAAATACATCAGAGGAAGCACTAAAATCAAAATATTTAGGAGGTAATAGATAGTGAAAGCAGTATGATAACACTGAAATTTTGTTTTTACAATAAGTAAGGAAAACGTAATTGACTTAAATATATAAAAATCATCTGATAAAGTGTAACATCAGAGTTTAGTGTTTTAAAAAACTCTGTAAAAACAAAAGTTCTCTCACTGAAAGGGAGATTTGTTAAAGGGCAATACTGTGGTGTTTTTTTCCTAATATTGAACAAAAGCACTATAGTGTCACTGATATCTGGGCGAGCCAGTAAGATCCTGTCTTTTTTTTGTTAGGACCTGCAACTTTAATAATAGACAGACAGAAATAAAAAGACAGAATTTTATAGAAAGTAATGAGGGAATGGAATCTGGACCATACAGGTAAAGGCAATGCAGAAAGAGTCAAACATTTTTCAGATTATGACTGGAGATTTTAAATTGTAATGCTTGCTGTTATTATAACTTCAGTAGCAATCTTTCTGTTCAAGGTAGAGCTCCTTTTAAGACATGGGTGATGTTAGAACATGACAACGCTGGTCACTCCAGAGACAGACAGACCAAGGCTGCAGGGAGAGTTCTGTGAATGCAATGAATTTGCCTGTAACACCGGCGAAGAGTTGAACTAGAAGCAGGTTGCATCTCTCATATTTCCCACAGTTTTCTCCATCTAGAAGGAGATTCTTCTTTCCTATAGTATATTTTTGGTGCTCTTGTCTTGGCAAAATCTAATACAAATACCCTTATGCTGCAGAGATGAAGAATTTTTTTTTCAAGTTCAGCATTATGAACACATGGGTATTTTAAATGTTACAGATGGGCAAATGTCAACAAATATTGGAGTATCTGTTCTTAACCACAAATATTTGGTGTAAATTGCAACAAACTCAGAATTACTCTGATTTACACAGAGAGTTGCTTCAGACTCTGACATCCTAAAAACAAAATGACAGGTTGGTCTCTACCTCTTTTCATCTACATCTCGCCCACTAGCTACTGTGAAGAAAATTAACTCTAGCACAGCCTAAAACAGCACAGTTATTCTGAATGAACCCATTCTTTGGCTTGAATGATATTTGCCCATTCTCAAGAAATAAAAATATCACTTGTTTCAGTTACATCTTATTTTAAAGGCAATTCAAAGTGGCTGTATGGGATCTGACCCTGCTGCCCAGCATAATGGAAAAAAATACTTTCAGTTACTTGTAAGTTGGTGTTCCCAACTGATGGATTTGCAAAGTGAGTTTCTGGCAGGAGATTTTATTATAAAAATACAAACAAATTTTGCTTCCCTTAAAAGTTTGTTGGAAATCCCTCTCCTTGACCAGTTTTCCTTCATTTGCTGTGGAAAGGCCTTTCTCAATATAGTCTTGTCTTCTATCTATGCAAAATATGATGCCTGGAATTTCTACTAAAATTTCTGTTCCTATCAGAGCCTCTTTGTTTCTTGGGGCAGTTACGTTATAAAGTGGCTGTGGTTCCAATAATTTCTACTGCCCATACTTCCTTCTCAGATTAAGGGCAAAACACATCAATTGCAATGCCCTAACTGCTCTGATTAAAGAAGATCTAGTTTTTTCATCCTCAAAGGCATCAAAACAAAAAGACCTCAACACACAAAGTATGAGAGACCAGCTAGTTTTTTTTTCCTTAAACACAAAGAAAGAAACTTGCAAATAAAACCAGTTCTAATATCAGGTATTTTTAATAATCTAATCAGAAAAACGGCAATACATGTGAGATGGGAAAACATGTAACACACCCAAAGGATGTCATACCACATCAGCTATATGCACGACTCTCTTTGACAAAATTTCACTTTTTGTGAAAGAACAATGCAGACAACCTAAATTTTCTGGATTTCACATGAAATATTCAAAGGGAACTGATTAAACAAGAGAAACTGGGGTTTAGTACAAAACCTGCAAAAATTACTTTGTATCATCAATAACGTGCACTTGAAAAAGTTCAAATGGGGTACTAAGATATTTTCAAACTATTTCCAGCAGAGTGGGTCAATATGAATGTCAGTATGCAAAGCATAAGAAGCAGACATCTAGAGTTCTGATCACTGACATTCAGAAAGATGAGCCTGGGTTTAAACAGGTGCAGAGAGGAAATCCATTATCAGGATTATGCGATGCCTTGGCCTGAAATAGGAATGAAGCAGACAAAGAAGTGGACAAAAAATATTACAGAAAGTAACTTATATCCGTTCAAGTACAGTAATGCAAAGAGACTATGTAGACAATCACTTAAAAATATCCCATTTTTGAGAGAAATGCCAGCATGAGTAAATTCCTGCATCATTGCAACAAACTTTGTCCTGCTGTCAGAGCTTATTGGGTTACTGATCTGTAACCAAAAGAAACACATGATACATCAGAATGTAGAACAAGACTATCTCCTTAGCTGAAATATTTGGTGGCACTAGTAGGTGACACTGAGCTTCCCATGACAGAATCATACATCAAGTTTGTATGGCTCAAGTTGAAGCAATAAAGATAAATAGGCTCTCTGTTCCTAATAGTTGTTAGCTCCAGTGAGACTAAACTATACCTGTCATTGAATTATTACCATCTCTGCCCTGAAGCTGAAAAGTAGACACTTATGCTGATTATTGCAGGGAGACATATTATTATTAGGCTTTTAAACAGAATGCTTAATCTATCATTCAAAATGTTTCTTAGCTTTTGAAGACCCTTATGCAATGAACCATCAAATGTTATCTACCAGTATGGGAGCTGTGAATAAACTTTTTAAAGTTATTTAAAAGCTATTAAAAAAAAGCTATTTAAAAAAAAAAGGAGACTTCCAAGGTTCTGCACATTAGCTTCAATATCTTTGGCATCAGTTTGTTTTAGAGTAAAACAGCATGATGCCTGCAGGCATTATCAGAGAAGACCTCTGAAAAACAGTGAGAGAAAATCTCTTGTAACACAGATCTTACCTTACACCTTTACATGGATCAGGTATGGTGCTCAGTCCTGGTCCTTGAAGCAAGAACTTGCTATGTCCAAGGGCTTCTTATCAGGCACATCTGCTGTTTGGTACTTCTGTCAAGCAAAGATTCTTCAATGCTTGATACAGTAAAATAATTAACCATGAATGCATTTTTTATGTTAAACCTTAATATGGTATATTCACTTACTATCTACAGGAAGCACAACTTTAAAATGCCAGAATAACTACTACCATGGTATTTTTTGGTTTTCTCCTTCCAAAACATTGTTAGTATTACTTCTGAGTTTAAGTTTAGAAGCCTTATATGAAGTGCATCCTGTTATTTGTGTAGGTAGTATAATCATTGTGACTGGAACATAGCAAGGTTCACCATTCCAACTAGGAAACTGAGGCCAGGAGCATAGAGTATTTTTACCTGACTCATCTTTTTAACTATTCACTTTAATATGTACTTCCAGGACAAGTAAATCCAGTGAAATGACTAAAGTATAAAGTAAGTAGAAGGTGGCTTTTTAAAGGAACTTAAGTTCCTTAATAGGGAAAATGGGCCAAGGAGCTGAGGGAAGATTCATTAGCAGACATTGAATAGCAGTTGATATCATGTGATCTGATCTATCAGCTCAGCATTCTAGACATCAACAAATGACTATAGAGCACAGTTTGCAGACTTCCAGCCAGTCACTGGGCCTTTACACAGACCAGAGCACATGACTAAGAAGTGGTTGATTTTATTTCACATACCTTCTCAGTTCCCAGAACTGACAGATAAATTGGTGTCAAATGGCATGAGAATGAGCCTTCATCAGCTGAGGAGTGGGTCACCATAGTTTGACTTGAAAGAATTCTGAATATATGTATTCTGCAGTCTATAGAGGCTATAGGTGTTGTACATCTTTGGGGTTTTTTTGCCATCTTTCACATAAAATGAGTTAATTTGTGAAACAGTTATTTATTCCAAAGAAGAAGAATAATTTTTTGTTGAAAGCCTCGCTAAGACTACTCTGCTCTACTTACAGCAGCAGGCCTAGTAATTGTCAGCAGTACTGGATAGCTCGTTTGCAAGTTCTGTCCCATCTTTTGTAATTACAGATATGCTATTAGTTTTTTTTCAAAAGTGTGATAGATTTGTATATTTGTAATAGTATTGGTTCAGCACTGAGTTCTTAATCAGTTTGCTTCATTTGCATACCTTCTGGTACTTTTTATTTCTTTGCCTCTACAGATGTAACTCAATCTGAGCTGCAGTGCACATATATCCAGAAGGAATCTTATTCTAAGAGCAGTTGTTTTCTGCTTTGTATTAATGATATTCCAACTATTGCTGCTAGCTGTAATACTTAGCAAAATTCACAATATCATCCCGAAGGCATAAAAGATTAAAGCTGCAAGCCTGTAGAACTTCTAAAAATGGACTAATAGATACTGAATTTATTTACAAAAGGCAATATTAATCAAATAATTAAAACCATAGAAATAAACAGTTGGCTGAGGACACTTTAGCAAAACTCGTTATGCTTTAGAAAGCACTTAGGCATTCAGACCTGACAGCTGACTGCCTCCAAAAGACTGAGTTTTGGAAGATAGCTGGCATTTAGATAGTTTGCAGTATAATTTATATTAGGAGTAAAGTGGAATTTTATGCACAATAAATCATCTTATGAGAAAATTCATAGGTGCAAGAATCTGCATTAGAAGGGTAGAGGAGGTTATTAAGGTTGCAGGAAAGATGCCTGCAGGGTTTTTCATGAAAAAAAACAGATCAGATCTCAGGAAGAGTAAAAAAACCCACACAGCTCTAATGCACAGTGCAGTCATATATGCTGGACATATATGTCCTCCTGACACTAAGGAAGGTGGGCCATTGACTGTGGAAAAAAAAAGCTTGTGGCTGTTTTCATCCTGCTGTGTCCTCTCTCTCTCTGGAAACACATTAATCACATTTTATTCCTATGCTCTGGATATATAGTAATGAAAATGCAGAAGAAAGGAGATGCAGAAAGAGAAAGGAAAAGCTGAGGTCACCAGCTATGTTATATTGTGTTTAGTTGTAAAATGGTTTTAGGATACTGATAATTCCTCAAGAGGCAACAAACACCATTTCATTTAAACTCTAAGATCCCTTTAAATCCAGAGAACATGAAGCTTTCTTTTAGCCACAGGAGAAATTTAGGTTCTGTCTTGCACAGTGTGTTATTGTCTAATAGGACAGTGGGGGCATAAAATCTTGAATTCTTGGATTTATTCTCTTATAAAGAGATAGTGAATATGAATACAAGAAACATAGATGTGTGCACATGTGTATGTGTGTACATATGTTTAGATAATAAATATATTGTTCTTTTAATATATTTTTATGTGTGTATGTGAACCTTTGGCTTTGTCTTATGATGTATAGACTGCAGAGAAGCAAAACTAGGTTTTTTTCGGGGAGAACTGTATTATATATAATTTATGAGGTTGTAGTGCTGTTTATAAAGTGACGCCTCTGCTCTTGACTGATTTTGTCCATAAGAAGCACATTACTATGGAAGCAGATTGGTTTCATGGTGTTCTATATGTTCATAGTGGGCAATGTTGTTTACAAGTATGAAAAAGATCACTGAGACAGTCAAGATGGCCAAGGCACACAACTCACAAAAATATTCATTGTCTCAGATACCTTTCCACCTGACAAATACTATATTTAAAATCAGGCAATCATTATGTATTCCTTTTATCATCACCTTCTTTTCTTGCAAACCTAACTACAGGTAGTGAAATCACAATTCAGAATTAATAAAGGAGTGATAAATACTTAAAAGCCCTGTTGTGCCTTTCCACTTTTTCAGTGTTAGGCTGCAAGTACAAGGCAATAACTGAATTTCATAGCTGTTAAAAGGATGCATAAAGAAAGTATGGGTCGGATACTATAACCCTGAGGAGCCTGAACTTTGGAATTCTATAAAACTTCAAGCTAGAAACTGATTTGTACAAGCTAAGTCTCAGACACTGATGGCAACTTACTAACAAGTGCAGCACTTTTGGAGAGAATATATGACCTAGCACATGCCCAAGTTATAGGAATTCTTTAATTCTGGTCTCTGTCTTGAAAAACCAATTTATTTATTGAAGTTCCTTCAGTTTTCATGTCTATAAAATGAGAGTACTGGTTGGAACAGTTGGGCCCTATTAAATATACATAAGGCCTAAGTAAGGCCTAAGTATACATAAAGTGACACTGTGCAATAATGACCCTACTTCTCATGTTCCAACTATGACTAGTCACTATTCCAACATGAGTAGTTACTAGTCATGAAAAAGCAGTGTTGTGCTGCTGTCTGTATCCTGTTCCCCCACCACAGTCTCCTCAGACCTGCAACGTGCCGTATGAACATTAGGGGGATCTAAAGTCTTGAAACAAAATCTAACCGTTCTTGTGCTGAATTTTACGTGTTAAAGGACATAATTTTTTTCTCTCAAGGTACGTAAGAACCTTAATTATGATGTTTATCTTGTGTAAGGCATGCATGTTCTATTTGAGAAATGTAATTTTCAGTGTATTTTGACATTCCTTTGAGAAAGTAGAACATTCTGAATTGGAAAACTAGACACAGATTATCTACACACAAAGACCTTGGAACGTTCAGCTGAGCACTGAGGGCATTATAAGGTGTTAAGCAGCACTAAGATTTTGGAAGATTGAGGAAAGAGAATTTTTCCTTCCAAGGGACCCCTTTAACATAAGGAAGTCCCACCTCTTGGTGGGACAGTTTTGTAATGCATGAATTGTGTAGTACAGACTCAACATGTTCAAGAAGATATTTTCTATTACCTTAGTGCTGAGTCTTAGTGTCCTCTGTCCAGTTCTCTGAAAAATTATCGTTATGTTGAAGAATCTCTGCCTTAACTACACTTAGAACTGGATTCCACCAGATGGTGAAGAGGTAAATTTGCTTGCATAAATCTGAACTTTGTGAATGCACTGCATTCTAGCAGGCCCTGAGGGTGATTGTCTAAATCCACGGGGCTGTTTCGAATCCCTGCCCTAAGGTAGCACTGGAGGATTGGAGGTTTTCAGCATTTGCATTCAGCAACAAAGCATAAACCAGTGTACCCATAAAATTTATGTTGAAAATCTTATACGTCACCATATAGAAATACTTTTTCTGTGCTTCTTGAAAATAACCTTTCCTAATTCTTTCAGCATGACCTGTCAATCCTAATGTCAGTTATACTTCCTGCTTCTGAGTGCCAGAATCCACTGATTTTATGTTGTTTGGCTTGTGGTCAGCCCTCACAAGCAGAAATCTGATGTGAAGTAAATGATCAATGTTTATACTAAGAAGTCTCCATATTTATTCCAGACAGCTATAACATTGCAGGGGGTTAACAGGCAAGATCATTAATTCCAGAACCTTTGCAATTTTTTCTTGCACATGATGCCATCTCTAAATATAACACCAGATTTGGCATGAGAAACAGAGGAATGTTCCAACTTCAATACTTCTAAACTTCTCCGACCACTCAAATATCCAAGAAGTGCTGATCTATGACATATCCATCAACAACACCTACTATGTGAGAATTAAATGCCTTGCACAAGAAAACATCATCTGCCACCCCGTGTATCTTGTTTAACTGCAGCTCGGGTTGCTTTTGTTCTGTAAACCTTGTTCTAAAACTTACTCTCATAAAGCCAAAGTATGCAAACAAATGTAGTTTAAGGGGCCTCTCTCATGGATTTGAGGCTATTTTTTTTCCTGACTTCATCATTTCTGCAAGGCACATGTTAAAACAGCATGAAATTAAATTAATGTTTTGCCCGATTTTGGCTTCCAAAAATTGATTTCAGTTCACGTAAATGGGCTCCAGCTAGCACAGAGCTACAAGAATGAAAAACACATTAAAGCCAAACTTGCCCCAAGGTGAAATCTCAAAAAAGGACTTAAAAATTTTCTGGTAGTTTTTAGGGTGACTACAATATTTTCACGACAATGTCTTAATGCCAACTCTGAAGTCAAGTTTCTGGAACTATGGTTAAATGCTTGATTAAGCAAGGAACCAGTTTTCAGAAAAAAAGTAGAGAAATAGTGGTCACTCACTGAAAGGTTTTGATAGCTCTGAAAATTTTAAATCGAGTAAACTGGCTTTATAGAAAGGGACTTTTTCTAGTAAGGACATTGCAATTTAACAAGCATGTGCAATTTTCCCATCTCTTTCATGTTTTGCATTAATTTATGAATACAATTTTAGAAAGTTTTCAAATGTTAAAGAAGGTTGAAAACTTCATTTTGCTTTATTGGAAAAAGTTTTATTTTCATACTGGCAACACCTCTTATTCCAATCTGTGCTGTTAATTTTAACTAAGTTTTCAAAGAGTCCCCTAGGAGTGAGCAGATAAATATCATGACAAATTCTTTCCTTGTATTCGTCTTCTAAAATATACTCTCTGAATGGTTTGTCCTGGTACAACTGAGGAATTGGTTGAACTAATTTATTTTTCATTTATTATATGTAAATTTCATCCTGAAGTTCTAAAAGGCGCCAACAGCTCTACTGTTTCAAGGATCTCAAGCAGATTTTAATCAGAGAGAGAGTCAGAAATGCTCAAAATTCATAAAGCCATACACGAAGTAGTTTAGAAAATAGAGCATTTACACAAGAGAAATCTTGTAGTGCAAAAGACGTGATAGCAAACTATCTTTTCTGGAGATGCAGACTTAGTTTTTGTATTTAGTCTTTGAAGAAGAATCTTTTCTGGGCTAAATTTAAAGAATAATAAAGAAATCATGTCCTATTGTATGTGGAGCACCATTCTTGAATCTTTTCCTTACATTTGTCTCATCCTCTAAGCAGCTTATTTTGTAAAACATTGCCATTTCAAAATGAATGTATTGAAAATGTTAAATAAATGACCAAGTAAAATTATTTAAATTAAATGATTATTTAAGTTAAGCTGAGCCTATTTTACTAGCTTGTAAAAAATAAGGTGAACTCTGTATCCCTTCTCAGCTTGACAGCTCACTAAGAGAATTTTCGTCTTCAAATAGTGAGAAAGAGGTGAAAAAAGAATAAGAGTGTGTCTGTATTTCACAGTGCAGAAGAGAGTAAAGAATGTCCTTTTATTAGGAAATTAACTGAAGTGAAAGTCTATGCTACCATAACAATACTTCTTTCAGCACAAAACCTTGGATATCTCAGTGCAGTTCTTCGGTGTCAACATACATTCTACAGCCCCTTCAGAAACTGTCCAGATTCCTAGTCCGTTCAACATCTCCTAAGATCTAACTCAATTAAATTCTGTAAGCAGGAAGATTGATTGACTAAAGAAGATCCTACATCTCCTCTTTGAGTGTCATTCTGTAAAAAAATATTGAAAAGCCTCACTCACCAATCTGACAAATCAATTAAAATCGGAGCTCTATCAGTCTGTGTTGACAGACTTTTATCCATGCAGATGAATGAACCTGGAATTCAGAAATTCAAGGTGATCAAGCTTCACATAGACATAAAATCTCAATTCAAACAACTCAAATGTGTTCCTGAAGTTTATACTGAAGTGTAATGATTACAGTGGAACTCTGAACAAAATCCTCTAAAGGAAAAATACATTGAGAAAGACACAGGATATGCAAGACAATGAATGTGACTGATAAGTGTAACTGATAGTCTATTTGCACTTGTAGAAGACATTTAATAGAAAATCTACAATACAAAATCAATGAATTAAAAATTAAATAGGTTAAAATCTGGTTAGCTGGTCAATTAAAAAAATTTATAATTTTCAATAATAAATCACCATCATATGAGGACTGTTGCTAGTGGACTTCCACACATATCTGATTTGATTTTTGCCATATCATGTGCTCTTACAAATGAGTTGGAGAAACATACACTATTTAGTTAGGTGAGAGTTCTATCAATAAAGACATACATATATAAAATTTGAAAAAACCTCAAAACACAGCAATAAGTAAGATAAAATACGATTGCAGAGACAGAGGTAGCTCTGTATGGTACTATCAGGAAATATTTGTGTGATATATTACTTACATTTCTCATATTTTTGGTCTGTATGCTGCATAAAGTTTGGGGCAAAGGCATTTCCTGCCTCTGTTTGTTCATATGTTAGAACCACCTTTTGCAGGAACATCCTGTCAGTGCATAGTTACCAGTGCCCAGGGTACTGTCCTGAAATGGTTTGTTCACCTGGGTACCTGGTTTGCTCCTAGTTGCATACAGAGAGAGACAATAAACCGGTACTGACAACATTCATATTTGTAAAAATGAGATGAAACTTGCAAGAAGAAAGCATGTCCCTTGTAAAGTCATGTGCGGAATATAATATATTTCAGGTTTGAAAAGTAGTGAAAGTACTTTTGGTAAATGATGCATAATTGTTTTAATGTGAGCTTCCAGTTGTAAACTTGGAAGTTTAGTTGTTTGCAAGCAGGGAAATGCTGAGTATCAGAAAATAGAAGCCATTGTACACTATTTAAATTATCTCAGTTTTGTTGTATGGAAACATATTTTGGTCTGACATTCAGACATAAGGGAACAATGGAGAGAAACTGACAAAAATTCAAGACAGTTAAAAGCATATGTAAGGACAGAAAGTTTTAGCTTATAGGAGAACACTAGAGACCTGAGAAGCAACTAGATTGTATCTGGAAGAACTGGAAATCTGATAGTAGCACTTTAATATAGTAAATAAACTAATGATTTGTGGCAAACTAGATAACTTGAGGTTAGAGTTAGTAGCACATATATTACAGAAAAAGCATCAGATAAAAGGATAACTTCACCAAGAATGAATAAAAATTGATGTCTTTAAAAACCAAGGGATTGGTGTGGAAACTGCTGAAAATGTAGCTTGTGGTAAGTGGGACATCAGTTGTTATATTTGTTAATTTCTTCATGTTCTAGAGCCAATGAACACTATATTTTTCTATGTTTTGACCTTTGGCCTTCTGCGTAATATTCATGAGCATAAAACACAATGGTAAAACCAGGTTGTCTTTCTCAAGGTGCATAGGCTGTTTTCCATTAAAGCATTACATTTTATCTTTGGATTTAAAAATTCAAGTTATATTATTTTGTGACAGCTGTGAAAGAAACTTAATCACTCTGCTTTCACCTTTGGAAACACGGTTTACACCTTGGAGGGGCAATGATGAATCAAAAAAAGAGTCCAGGCAGCAGTTTGAAGATGAGGAAGAGGATTTTTCTTTCTAAGCATTAGGTGGAGCTCATGGGGAATCAATGCCTGTGTACACTACCTTACAGTGTATCAGTTATCAGTGCAAACTATTCTGGCAAAGGGATGGAATAAAATCTCAATAGGCATAAGAATCCCTAGAAGATTCCTGATGCAGCTTTCTTTTACATAGAAGTATTTTCCATGGCAACAGAGTCTTCTTCTATGGTAAAATCGCAATAGTTACTTAAAAATGTTTGAAAAATAATTCCATTTCACATAGTTTTGACTTAGATTTCATCACTTTTCATACTGGGGTACAAACAGCCAAACCAAAAAAACCCTGTGAGAAAAAGTTTTGAATGCCCCAACCTCATTTCAGTCAGTAAAGTAAATGCAAACGTGCTCACAAATTATTAGAAGAAATCTGTCTCGAGAGTCTGTAGACACTTATCATGAAATGTCATAAATTTTAAAATTTTCGTATGATTAGGTAACAGATATATGATAGGGATATTTTTTTTCTGATTAGATGATCGTTGTTCTTCTGATTAGGTTGTTGATGGAGATACTCTTGAAAGAAAATTTTAATTTTATCATGATAGCACTATGCAAATTATAATTTGCATAAAATTTCACAGAAAGCAGATAGATAATCAGAATTAATGAAAGAGCAAAGAAAGAGAGGCTAGCATTAAAATTAGATGCTTCTTTGAAAATTATTATTACATATATATTTTGAAAGAAAATTTCACCTAAGGTATTAATTCATGGAGCTTTATTTCTGTGTTCATAATTCATACAAAGAGTAATAATAGCAGAAAGGAAACAACTGCTACTCCAGTGCCAATATGACAATTGAAAGAGTCAGATGAATTTGAAGCTTTCCAATAGATAAAAGCATTGCTTGTAATATGGTGACAATTAGCATGACACACAGAAAAGAAAGATGGGCTGCATATTAGCAAGTCCATTCTTATTGACAATGTTACAAAGAGGGGCACTAAGGGATGTCAAGCTATGAGACATCCAGAGTAATATAACTGGAAATGCTACATAGACCACTAGATTTATATCTTATCACCTAATGGGTCTTTTCACTGTGGAAGAGAAACTTTATTCTTCTCTTGTGGAAATTTTTAAGGGAAATACTGAGACTGGTAAGAATGAAATACGAACAGAAATGCCTGTGTGTTTAAACACTAGAGCAAGAGAAAAGGGTTAAAAGAAATGGCTTCCATTTGTCACAGAAAACACTACCCCCAGGTCATTGCTTCCAGCATGCTCTTCCCGGCAGTAAAACTGACGAATGTGTTGCTCACCTGAAGACCAAAAGGCCTGCATTCTGATAAGACATGGGTGACTGCTCAGTGGAAGTCCTGCATCCATGCACCAGGAGCATGGCAACCGGACTGCAACATATCACACACAGCAATTCTTTTGCTGTTAGCTCACCAGAGAAAAGAGACTGTGACAAATACATCAAACATATTCCAAAGAAAAACAGAAGCAGCAAAATTAATTGAGATTTTTAAAGGCTGAAACTAGCAACTTTTGAGGACTGCCCCATTAAGTCCAAAATTGGTTTGCTGTTGTTCATCAGAAAGGACCCCTGAGATGTGGTGAAGTCTTGATATCCAAGTGTGCTTTGTCACCTCTTTTGCACAAATGATCCCAGCCAGATCACTGGGTTCATGGCACCCTGGTCCTGGTGAGCATGTATGTGTATGAGAGGCTTTAAATAATATGAAAAAGGACTGCAAGGGGCTAAAATCTTGGCGATTTGAATCAGTAAAAATCTTGTAGATCTTGTAAATAAGTTTCTCCTCCCCCTTCCGTGAGTCCTCTCACTTAATTTTACTTGAAATGGAGCAAGATTTTGTCTGGCATTCTTTTCAAGCAGTCCAGGAGCCTGGCTATGCCAGGAAATATGGGTAGTGTGATGGCCTTGGCTGCCCTTAAATTGAAAGAAAGAAGCTCATACACATTGGTTTGTTGCTGTTAGAAGAACAAAGAGCTTGTGAGAAAAATGCTTTGCACTTCAATTTTTCAAAAATGGTCTGAAGTAGTAAAAATCTTTTTTTAAATACAAATATGCCTATTTTCTGTGAGACAAGAATGAATAATTGCATTTTATCTTTTTTTCCATGTACAAATCAAGGTTAAGTGTCCTCTACAAATGCAAGTAATTCTGAACAGCGACCATGACATTTTTGGTGCACTTTAATACTTGACACAAGAGAACAGAGTTCTTAGTAGCCACCAAAAATACAAATAAAAGAAAAATTGCTAATGAAAGGTTTAAAATATGGGATTATCAGAATATCTGCTCACAATTCGGAAGGTACAAGCAACGAGCAGGGGATTTTACAGGGAAGCAATCTGTGTTTCACAGGACAGAACAAAAGAAAGGCAAAGATAAACTGATTTCCAGGAAGAAAATTCTCAGCTACATAGGTCTTTATGTGATATTAAATATCAAGTTCTGGTTTAGACTTCTAATCTAAATGCTTTTTTTCCTCAGCAGTTTTATGGCATTCGTCTACTATTTTTGAGAGATGTCTTTGAAATGTGAATAATAAAGAATGCATTTGAATGGGTGTTCTCCTTACAAGGACTCTGCCTCAACCAGTTAATCTTTTATTTTCATACTTTACATGCACATCCTCTGCTCATCTCTGTTGAGCACAAAGATTTTTTAGAGGGAACAGCAAAGATCATAAGTCCTTCTTGGGAGTGGATACACTTAAAATGCAACAATAAAGGATGCTTTCTCACATAGGATCTAAACATAGAATTCAATTTTTATTTTACAAGCTAAATCTACACCTGCTATGAATCAGAGGTACTGTTAGTCACTCATTGCTGGTTTTTTGATTTCTACCAGCTGACAATTTGGCCCTTAAAGTGTTCTATACAAGCAGGGCTGGTAAATCCACCTACTATTTGGTTTCCCTATTGATTGCATTGCACGACTCCGCTTTCAGTTGTTTACAGTTTTGCCAGACGTTAAATATTTGGTCTGGAATTGCTAATCATCATTCTGTGCTTTACCCTGAATAATTCTGGCAATGAGGGGAACGTTTATATCTATTTGCCATCAGCTTGAAAATCTAGCCACATGGTGTCATGTTATAAGCATTTGCAAAATTGCAGTCCATGCAGCCTCATTTATAGTTCATTTAAGCTGTTCAAATCCTACTCGATTATGCTCCCTAAGGATTAAACAAGGCTCTCCCTAAAATGGCAGTTCTGCAAAGTTTTGCCAAGAGTGATTTTAGATAACACTTCTGAGACAGCATTAGTCACCTGGAGGAAGAAGACACTGTGGAATCCAAACCCCAAAAGTACAAGAGTTACAACCATGATTTCAGTGTACTGAATCAACACAAGTGTGGAGGAGACCTCAAAAACTGAGACTCCAAGTTAGGGACGTAGACAGAGAGATGAGCTGAGGAAAACTGAGAACAGGAGACTGGCAGTAGCTGACTGGGAAGTCTGTGCAGAGACCAGTGCAGCAGTGGTAAGAGATGTTTGAAATAACTGCAATATAGGAAAGACCAAGACTCGATGGACAGAGATTTGTTGTACAGTCTAGAGAAGAAGTTAAGGGTTGGGATTCAGAGGTCCTGAGGGAAGAAAGGGAGAATTACTGGAATGAGAATTACTCACATGGAAGGAAAGAGAAGAGTGAAACCAGGAATAACTAAGACTGCTTGAAGGAAAACAAAGTAGACAGTAGAAATAGAATGGCTGGCTGGTCAAGGAGGCCATATTTGGGAGAGGAGAAGATTTTTGCTTACAATGTTACAGAATTATAGAATGGCTTGGAAGGGATATTAAGATCAACTGGTTCCAACCCCAATTCCATGGGCAAGTTCACCTTTCAGTAGATCATACTAAAGAAATATTCTTTCAAAGCAGTACTAAAGTACTAAAGAAATACTTTTAGAAAGATATCGGTACAAGTATCTTGTGGTGGGTTGACCTTGGCTGGCTTTCATATGCCCACACAGCTGCTCTCTCATACCCTCACATCAACAGGACTTGGGGAGAAAATAGATAGAAAAAGCTTGTGGGTCAAGGTAGTGGCAGGGAATGACTAACCAACTAATGTAATAGGCAAAACAGACTCAAATTGGGGAATAATAGTTTAATTTATTGCAAATTAAAACACATTTAGTTGTTCAGAAGAAACTAAAATTTAAAGTAACACCTTTCCCTCACCCTTTCTACCCAGGCTTAACTTCATTGTTTCATTCATGTCTCCTCCACCTTCTCCCTGCCCCTCTCCACAGCAGTGTGTGTGAGGAATTGGGGGTAATGGTCTATCCATAACAGATCCTTTTTGGCCCCCCTTTCTCCTCATGTTTATTTCCTGCTCATGGGTCCTCTCCATGGGTCCTCTCCATGGGTCCTCCCCATGGCCTGCTGTCCTTCAGGATAAACCTGCTCCATTGTGGGATTCTCCAGAGGCTTCAGTTCCTTCAAAGAACATTAATCTCCTCCAGTGTAGGGTCCTCTGCTGCCTGCACTGTGGATATTTGCTCTGGCCTGGTCCTCTTCCCAGGCTGGAGAGGAGCCTCTGCTCTACTATAGTCTCTTCCACAGGCTGCAGGGAAATACCAGCTTTGATGCCTGGAGCCCTTCCTCCCCATCCTCCTTCTCCACCCTTGGTGTTCACAGTCTTGTTTCTCGCATGCTTTTCTCCTCACTCTTCATATGGTTATGTGGTGTTTGGTCCTGTCTTGATTTTGTTTTTTCCCAAATATGCCATGAGCTTGACCAATGCTCTCAGCTACATCCCGCAGTGTGTCTGCTGAAAACCACTGCATTCAGCACGGGGCAGCCCCAGCCTGGTCTCACAGAGGCTATCCTTGCAACTCTCCTGCAGACAGCTCTTAGCCATGGACATCCAAATGGATATGCCTTGAGAAGCACATATCAGAACCAGATAAAATCTGAGATCCCTGGGTCTCAATGTCACCATATATATTGTCCTAAAAAGCTCAGTGTTGCATCCAAGTTTGTCTGATGGGGTAAAAGTCAGGACATTTCATAGTCCCAGTACCAGCTTGGAGTAGGGCTGTAGCCTGTGCAGTCTCACTTCCAACACAGTCACCTGGATGGGCTTCTCTTGGAAAGCAGAACGTGGAGAAGGAGGAAACAAGGGAAAGGAAGGGCTGCAGCAGCATATTGTTCAACCAGGTTTGAAAGCAGTTAAGGGTGTACATAATGAGAATATGTGTTATATGTGCTCCTCTCTTGCTCACAGCTGTTGCAGTTCATTTCTTCACAAAGTGGTTGCATAGTGAGTGGTAAATACAATCACCCTTTTAACTAAATAGAAATATATTTTGACCTTAGAAAATGTTGTAACTCTTGTTGCAATATATGCACTTAATATAACCACTGCCAGACTCATAACCTCCTCTGTACACATTTAATGGGAGTTTAACTAGCTGGATTTGATCACCCTTTTACCTTTCTCTAGATACTTATAACCAGATCATGAAAGTGATTGCTGGAAAATACATTCACTGATGAAGCAAGTTAGTTTTCCCAGAACTAACATAAATCACAATCCTACACAAACCAAATTGCTGGCATAGTCTCCATATTCCATAGAATAATTGTGAAATCCATTCTTGCAACAGTAAATCTGCTTGTCTGTCTAGCCTAAAACAATAGGCCCACACATTCTGGGAAAAAAAGGTGTCACTCTCTTTTTTCATAGGGCTTTTTATATAGAAAGGCTATTTCCACTTAATTTCTCCATGCTACTAAGATAAAAAAAAAAAATTCTGTTCCAAAAACCCAGTTCTCAGACATCTGATTTCCAGTGCTAACAGAATTATCAGTATGATCAGTCCTCATTGGATTATATCAATCCTTATTTGGATTAGATTAAAATCTAATAAACTGCCTTAGTTCTGCACACAAAATAGTTTAATTTTCCTGAATTTACTGTATTATTTTCTTCAAAACCCTTTCATCCAAACATATTCTCACCATTTATACTCGTTGTCTCCATTTTGCTGCAATGCAAACAACTATGGACAGGTTATGCTGGGAGCTGCTCAGCTGGAAAGCAGCTCTGAAAGAGGGAACATGAGGGTCCTGGTGGACCACACTGAACATAAGTCAGCAGCGTGTCCATGCAGCAGAGAAGTGCAGTGGTGTCCTGGGCTGCATCAGGATTGCTACCAGCAGGTCAAGGGAGGTGATTCTGGCCCTATACTCAGCCCTCATTAGGACACACCTGGAATGCTGTGTCTGGGACTCTGTTCTATGTCTGGTGCATACTAGAGAGAATCCTGTGAAGGGTCCCTAATATAATTAAGGGACAAAAGCATCTCTCCTATGAAGAAAGGCTGAGAGAGCTGGAACTGTTCAGCCTGGAGAAGGGTCCAGGACATGGTCAACAGATAAAGCAGGCAATTATGAGTACAAACTGGTCAGTCACACTTAACTGATGAGTGTTGGAATGTGGGAATGTTTATTTTATTATTATGACCAAGAACCTTTTCAAACAGAGTGTAAGGACCTTATCAAATGGCGTGACAAGGAAAAGCAGGAAGCGATAGAGAAAACAGACACAAACTTGAAAGACATGAGGGAGACAAAGTCAAGAAATAAACCTTGTCAGTCAGTCACTAATTGATGGACTATCAAGAACTGCAGGCAAACCAGAATTTTGCTGCTGATAACGATGTAAGCCTGCGCATCCAGGATGTTGGAGTGGGGTTGAGAAATATGGAAACTGATGAGGAAATTTGCAGCGCAAAAGGGTGGAGATGAACAGATGGAGAAGAGACAGGGTTATAAAAGGGGTTGGTTGCATGTAAATGGGGGGGAGGTCTTTGTCTGATGGCTACAGCCTATCCTATCTTTCTATCTATCTATCCTATTTTTATCTTTATCTATCTATCTATCCTATTTTTATTAAATTCTTTCCTAACTACCTCTCTGCATATTACTACTTTCTCTCCTATGTATATATATGTGTATGTTCTGTGATACTATGTGAGATCTGTATGTGTGTGTGAGTGACAGCTGGAGTCACGCTGGGGTGTAGGTACACCTGCTCTGTGGTGTCAGCTGCTGGAGTGAGAATGGGGGGGTCTCAGTATCAGTGACTGAAATGAGTGGGGTCTTAAAACTCTACCCATGGGGAGGGAATGGCATGTGTCCCAAGACACAGGTACTGGGAGGGATCAGAATGAGTGAGGGGAGTGAGGGGCTTGGCACTGGTGGCAGCAGCAGGACCGCAGGACCACAAGCCCAGTCTGTGTACCTGGTGCCACCTCTGAAGGGGCAGCGGGGCTGGAACTGGTCTGCATCTTCCCCAGTTCAGGTGTGTGTGTGTGCGTGTGTGCGTGTGTGCGTGTGTCTGTTATCCTCTAGGAAATCTCAGGCTTGACCAGCCAGATCCCAGGCAGCCGTGGATCAGGTGGCTGGAGGGTCCATGCAGGTATTTAGGGAGACCTGTGAGTATTGGGTGCCTGTGAGACAAGTGTGCAAGTACCTGATGGTAGTGAGCATCAAGCTGGAGTGGCAAGAGGGTCTGGGAACACATGGAGCAGGTAAGGGGACTTGATATCCAGGTGGGGGTACCAGGCAGACAGAGGGTTTCTGCCAGTACCCTTGCAAATGTTAGTGTGCTTGTAAACCTAGAGAGTGTTGTGTGTGTGCCTGCACTAGGGAATACTTGTCTCCACCAACTGAAAGAAACCAGGGGACTTGACTGTCTGCGTTAGTATTTTATGTGAGTTCTGTGTTTGTGTGCTGCTGGAAACAGAACCGTGTAAGCAGTAATTTAGGGTGCATATTTAACCTTAGTTAGATTTTAGAATTTTGGAGAATAACCCTTTTGGACTTCCAGAAAAAAAAATATTATCTGTCAAAGCAGAGGTTTATTTAAAAGGATATGTTCTACCCACACAAAACCATAAACACCAAGCTGATTGCCTTGTTCCTTCAGCTGTGTTGCCTTTGTGTTTTTGGGATCACAGCATTATTTTCTTACTGAAGGATCCTTCTAACTGAAGTTCAGCAGAAAATCTTGGTTTATGCCTCTTGTTAAATTTCTTGAATATTGGTAAATATTGCTCTAATTGTTCATTCTCTGTGCTAATTTTGTTAAAATATGATTATATCTCCATTCAACAACCAAGTAATTGAAGTAAGTCAACATAAAAGAGAATATATGTATTCTATTCCTGATTTCAGGTACATACAGAAAAGAAAATCACTCTCCCTTTTACATGGTTGCAATTTTTTGATGGACATTTATGCCAGAAAGGGCAAGACTTGCTCATGTGCAAGTGACTGCATTTGAAAACAAAGGAACTAATTTTATTAGTGGGTGGAGGACGAAACAAAACTCAGCAATTTGGGACCGCAGTGTTTTGGGCTGAACAATGGAGAAAAAGCAGCGGACAGACCTGACTTCTACAATTAGGGGTGATTTTTCTGGAGTTCTGTCAAGGGAACCATAGCTGTGAATTACAACCTTCTTTATAAATCCAGAATAAATTCCACGTGTTAAAATCAAGTGAGCATTACAGAGAGTTAAGCAATATTACATAGGCGACCTATTGACAAAAACAAATTAGGCTCAGAAAAAAGCATTTGTTAAATATAAATTAGGGGCTCTCTGAAACAAACTCCATAAAATACAGGAAAGTATGCCTCCACAAGCATAATAGGAAACAAAGGACATACATCATATGTGGCAAAATAATTATGAAATGCAACTTTATCACATGTGGCCAATGTTTCCAATTATTTCTGTAAAACAAAGCAATTTTTTTCCATTAATGATGTTGCAGATAACTCACTCAGAGGATCATTACTGGTAGGAGAGCTCTCCATCTCTTTAATGAGGAGCTCACAGCCCTTGAAATGATAGTGAAGTAATTATAAGATTGACTCAAAAGTGGGAGTGAAAACTTCCATGGAGACATACACCAAGCTAAGATGGAATTGAAGAGTTCCCCAGAGAGTGAACAAATGTAGGATGGCCTTAATGTGCTTTCAATTCTTGCTGAATGTTTAATTGTAAGTATATGTTGATAAACTGTTGCCAGTTTTTTCATTGGAAAGCACATTCTTTTGTCACCCAAGAGAAAAAATTATGAACAAGTACAAATACATGTGTAAAAGTGAAAAGGCTTGCATTTGACAGCAAGATAATAAAAATAATGCATTTCATTTGTTTTTTGCAATTTAAGAATCTGAGTGAAGAGACATGTCAGCATACCTTCTGTAATTTAGAATGCTTTTAGATCAGTAGAATAATTCACAGTAACAACCTATTGTTTTAATTAGTTTCTTCCCTCTGTGTCTTTACACATAATCCTGGAGTAAAATTCGTTATAGTCTAAGGCACAGAGCAACAGATGAAGCCATGGCAAAGGTTTCACATGAATTTGTTTTCATTTCTCATATTGATATTTAAAAAAAAAAACAAAAAACCCACAAAGGGAAACAGAAGATAGTAAATGAAATTGTTGAATAAAATATGCTTAATTTATTCAAGAATTACATGAGAGAACAGAAAATATGACTGATGTACTATCAAGTCAGGCACATCAGTAAGCAAACGTGCATAAAAGTGTGTTTGAAAGACAGGCAGCAGTTTCATTTTTAGCTACACATGTATAAACATGCAACAGACAAAACAATTTCCCCGCAGCAGTTTGTGACCCCATCATATCAATATTTCTTGACCCCATTAGAGACCATGTTGTAAACAAAAGAACATACCAAGTCTTTGTTAATCTAAGAATCTCCACCCTTTTCTGCCATCACACACAGCACCAGCCTTGTATCTTACTGGTTTAGGAAATGGAATTATCACACTAAGAATGTAAGCTTAGAGACTTTTTTTATATAAAGCAATTAAAATCTAAGTGAGAAAAAAATGACATTGGACTACCTTCCTATTCTATCTAATAAAGAGGACCAGAGCCTGCCTATGTCCTAATGTAAAATTTTAACAATATCAGGGCCTTCCAAGATGGCCCAAGCTCCATTCAAATGAACTGCCCACATAGTGCAAAGCTCTCATAGTGTTACTCTGAATCAGAGCTATAATATTGCACTGCGGGAATTAAATGAAGTGAATATCCATTCATTTTTATGAGAATACTGCAGGTGTTAGGTTTGGAAGGTTAAGTTTGAAATAGTATGCTGGTAAGTGATACTGCAGTGACTAGACTTTCTGGTCAGCTAAGCAGGACAGCAATAGTAGGGGAGATTTTCCTCTTCAATCAAGAACTTGCAAGCCCAGCAATGCATGCAGGAGCAAAGATAAGTATACAGCCTCATTGTATGTGACCTCTTGGTAGCTTTAAGATGCAGTGCTGAACACTGCACAGCTTGGGCCTGATTTACTGGGAATATTACTAGAAGTTAAAATAGTGTCATGGGAAAGCTGAGGTGTCTGGTCCTATACAATAAAGACTACTCTTATAAATCAGTGATAGTATCAGACATCTTATATTGTCATGGATTTTAAAAAATGCAATAAAAAGTATGCTTGAAAGAGTTAATGAGGGAATTCAAGAACAATAAAAGATCACAAGACTAGCCCTTTAGCCCAGCCAAAGAAAATGGTGCTAAATTGTAACCAGGTGTTTTTATTTCCTGATTTACAAAGTATTGCAAACTCAGCACTCTGTGCTAGAAAGGGCAAGATGCAGACTCACATACTCAGAACATTCATTTGGATTCACCCAAATCTTAAAAAACTTTAGACTTGCCAAATTAATTTCATCAGTTCCAACTGATGTGTGTCCCAAAAGATTCTGAGGGAGCTGGCTGAAGAACTCGTCAAGCCACTCTCCATAATTTATCATCAGTCCTGATTAGCCATGGAGATCACAGATGGCTGAAGGTCGGCCAGTGTGACACCCATCTACAGGAAAGATCAAAAAGATGATCCAGGGAATTGCAGACCTCTCAGCCTGATCTTGATACTGGGAAGGTTATGGAACAGATTATCTTGAACGCAATCACACATCACGAAGACTAAAACCAGGGAATCCGGCCCAGCCACAGTGGATTTAGGAAAGGAAGGTCCTGTCTGACCAACCTGATCTCCTTTTATGACCAGGAGACCTGCCTAGTGGATGAGGGAAAGGCTGTGGATGCTGTCTACCTGGACTTCAGTAAAGCCTTCGATACTGTCTCCCACAGCATTCTCCAGGGGCTGGCAGCCCATGGCTTGGACAGGCGCACTCTTCTGAACCCAGTGGTTCAGAACTGGCTGGATGGCCGGCTCCAGGGAGTGGTGGTGAACTGTGCTACAACCAGCTGGCATCTGGTTACTAGTGGTGTTTCCCATGCTCAGTATTATGAAGTATTATATATATATCATATACATAATAAAGATATAGTATACATTATTATTAAGCCAGTTCTGCTTAGTATCTTTCTCAGTGATCTGGACCAGAGGGTCAAGTGCACCCCTAGCATGTTTTGCAGATGACTCAAAGTTGGACAGGAGTGCTGATCTGCTGGATGGTAGGAAGGCTCTACAGAGGGATCAGGACAGGCTGGATTGATAGGCTAAGGCCAAAGGTAAGAGGTTCAATAACACAAAGTGGGTTCTTTTTTTTTTTTTTTTTTTTTTTTTGATATGGTCTTTTCCAACCTTAATGGTTCAATGATTCTACGATTTTAAGACTCCTGGAAGTGATGACCAATAATCGAAAGCTGTGATTGCACAGGTGATCAGATAAATATAGCATAACTTATTTGCTCATTAGTGTTATGTAGTTTTGCATGTGCAACTACTTTGTCACATGGATAACTAAATTATACTTCAGCCACTGAATGAGAATATCTTTGTACAGTGCAGCTTCCTAGCATCAGACTGGGTAATGTGCTGCTGTATCCATTCTCAAACTCCACTGTACTATTTTCAAATGTCTTCTGGTACAAGAAAAGAAGTAGAGAAGGATTTCAGAAGACAGTTGATAAGAATTTCTTCTAGAGAAGCTGCAAGAGATTCTAAAAGATTTGAGCATTAAAATGGTCCTTAGCTAAGACTTTTCCTTATTTGGAAATTGCAGCAGAGGTTCTTTGTTCAGTTTTATGGCACGGTGGGTATTTTCTTTCATTTAACTGCTCGGAAGTTAAAAACCATTCGCATTTAAAGACATTTTTACTCCCATTTTTGTAACCCCACCTTGTTGCCTGCTGGCAGCCTGGATGGACATAAGTCTCCTATATATCTCGAGTCATATTCGATAGGCCTTTGCTTATGCTCTGGCAAATGTATGGTGTATCAGTAAACATCAGACTCCCACATTATGAACCATGGTTTGTACTAAAGTCAGGTAGACATCTGATTATAATGGAAGGTCAGACAACAACAGTTTGATTCAGACATAGATAAAGAACTTTTAAGTGAGTAAAGGGTGAACTGACTTCCCAGGGCACGACACAATCATCTGCACAATAGGTACCTTCTGATTCCTCAGAAGCTCCAAGTTTCCCAAGATAACTTGATAAGTCTGCCAGATATGGTACAACATTTGCAGGGTATCTATACTATTCTGGAGCACTAACTAGAAACCATGGCATCCTGCATGGATAACATCTCACATGGCACTAGAAAGATGTGTAAGCAAATTAATCAAGCCTTTAATTACTACATCTCAGTGGACTATTTAACCGAGCTGCCCAGCCCTGTCAAGAGATAAAATTGTTTAGGTCATGTTCAGAAGCATATCTGTAAATGGAAACTTTAAAGAAAAAAACAAGCAATCCCTTAACAGACATTAGATATCAGCTGGGAAGCATTAAGTGAATATAATATTTCATTCATCTCTAATTTGCTTCTCAAGTTTTTATGAGATCTGATTCTTTAGACCAAAACTTGTGCATTGGCTACACAGAAAGGCATAGGTAGTTTTGCACCGTTAGGCTGCTAGAAATTTGGCTTCCATTTGGCTTCCTTCTGACAAAAGATTATAATTCTGTGCATATTAAGGAAAAGATCAAGTAAAAAGAAGATATTTACTGAGGGATTAAGGAGCTGATGGAGTCAAAACACCTTTTGGAACTGAATCTGAAACTTCAAATTTGTGCCATCTGCACTGATGTGAATACAACACTGGTATGAAACAAACCTATTAATTTCATTGTTTAACGCCTGTCAAATTGTAACAACTCTTGGGTCATTAATCCAGAATAAAAATGTTTTACACACTGGGTAAATAAAATCCATTCAGAAACCCATGAGTTTTCCAGTACTTGGAAAAAAAATAGGTTATTTTTGTACACAATAACAAAAGTGATATTTGGGCAGATTGAAGTCCAGCATATTATATTTTTAAATTTCTTTTCTTTACTTAACCTTCAACATGGGGAAAAAATTTAATGTTATTTTCTTATCACATATAAGCAAAAAAAATTCCACAGAAATAAAGATTGTTTAGATTCTGACAAAAAATAATGAAAGCAAAGAATTCCACAGTCTTGAGTAAAGTCTGCCATATGTTCCTTCACACAGAATCTGTCTTCTCACATTAAAGGCACTTTAGTTAGGAATCTTGAATGCTTCAAAATCAGCATTTTATAATTTAAGATTACCAGTGATCTTGTTTGTTTTGTTCTCCTTGCATTGTTCACCTGAGAGCTATAAATAACAGAACAACCACTTCCATATCTTCTTAAAGATAAATGACTTTACACAGCAAATGATCTTGAAACAAACTCTCTTTAATCTATGAAACCAACTGGTTTTGTTTTGTTTTGTTTGATTTGGCTGAATTTTTCAAGCAGCTTGAGCAGCCTTCACACATTATGAAAGAATACTTTTAGCAATAATATCTACAGAAGTGCCACTGCAATTTCCTTCAGAAGATCACATTCTTTGCAGCCTAATTGATGCTGAATTTCTCCAGCAAAGGGTCTTCCTTTTAGAGAAATTTAGGTTTCTGTTGGATGTCTTTAAAATAAGGACTATCAGGAAGAGATAAAATATCCTTCTGAAAAAACAATTTTGGAACATCAATGGGCTGGTTGCACATTTCTTGTCTGCAATTCCATGTAGTATTTAATGAAGGCATTTGTCTGTGTTACGGTACTACATGCATCGTAACCATCGTTTATTGCTATGGGAAATTCTTCAAATAAAATCATGACTGTGAATCACCACAATTTTTACACTAAACTTTTTACACTAAAATTGCAGAACCAACTTATTCCTTCTTTTTGCTGAAACATGTAATCCGTCAAGACCTTTTGCAGCTATATACAATTACAAAGTCTGTGCTTTGTAGCATTAGTCAGAAGCACGAGGAGGTCACAACCTCTCTCTCTTTCTCAGTCCTTCCAGATAATCCCTGTCTGATCAAATAAAATATAAATCTCTATGGTAAAGTACATAAGACAAGACCTAATGGGGCGTAATAAACATTCCTCCTATAAGCAAGTCATTCTATAATTTTGCACTGAAGGTTTTCTTTGTGTCCTCCTCTTGAGCATCCGTCTCAAGATGTTGTCAGAGACAAACTATAGGATTAGGCATTTCTTAAGTTGCTGTGCACTATGCACTGAAAAAGGAAGTTCTTCATGTAACTAATCCTGCAGTTTTGAATAAATAATCTTTTGTCCATTTTGAATAAATAATCACCATTATTTGACAATGTATATTGTGACTACTCATTTACTGATGAGAAAACTCAAATGTCTTGACAGTCAGAGTGCCAGCATCAGCTTCAGACAGTACTCTTGAAATCAAAATTTTAAGCAAACACTTAGACTGAATTAAAAGCAAATTTCATGCAGTTTTTTATGCTACTACAAGTATTTAGATGATAATAACTGGCTAAAATTTCTTGGTTCCTATCACTTCATTCTGCTAGATGTAGAACAGGCAAGAAAATTCTACTATTTAAATACCTTGAAAATCTAGATTTTATACGAATGAGAAATGGAATACCAAAGAAGCAATACCTGTACTTAAAATAAATATAACAAAATTCTCGTTTGTTGTATGTTTTGCTATCGTTGATCCTAATGACACTTTAAAATAGTCAGATAGGCATAAATCAAACACGTTTCTGAAAATCAATACTAATTTGGTTAATTTTTTTCCAATGGTTAAAGTAATAACGAGCTGCATTTTAATGTTTTAATTCCCAGGGAAAAACTTCTAATAGGATGCATATATCAAGATATGAATAAGCTTTCATCCATCAAAAGCACTCAAAACAAGTCCTGAAAATAAAAGCTTGCAATATAGCAACTCTAGACATTAAAGGCTACAACCAAGAATTAAATAGAGGGATGATAAAGTCTGCAAGACACTGAACAGTATAGACTACCCTGATTAAGACAGAGCACATAATTAATCTTTGTGGTGGTCTGTAATTCTTCAAGTAAGATTCAATAAAAAATAATCTCTGAGTATTTACACACCTTCAAAAGATCAGTCTGCAAAAATCCAGAGCTGCTTAAGCAGACTCTTTGTCCATACATTGTAACTGCTGACAGGACAGACTTACTCGGGACTGCAGTATTGTTGCACATTCCCAGGAGTGCAGTGCTTGATAACATTTTGGGGTCTGGCTCCAGAAATCTGTGGTTTCAAAGGGATAGACTTCATTTTCTGACAAACATCATTTTACACAACACATGCTTTTTCATTTGTTCTCCTTTACACTTCCTGTTCCTGGGAACTGATGCCTAACCCAACATCTTGTTCTATTTTTTTTTTTTGTCTTTTCCCAAACAACATAGTATTTAATAATTTCTTGATTGTTATGTGATAAAAACTCATCTGCACACCCACAGAGGAACATAAATACACAATAACATCTGAGGAGCTCAAACAATTCCCTTCCCTGGATGCCACAGTCACAGGAGCCACCATTTCTTCACAGGCCCATCTTCACAAACCCAGATAAGAACAGGGACAATGTAGCAGGCAGGGAACACAAATTAAGACCTCAGAGGAAGTGACATCCTATCTGAGCCCCTCCCAGATGTGTCCTGGAAGAGGCTCAGCCCCAGTGTACAGGTGTGAAACCCACCAAGATGAGCCAGGGAGAGAGGAGTGGTGGGAGTGACTGAGCAGGTTGTATCTAAGCCCAGCTGATGGAGGGATTTATGTACAAACACACAGACCAATCACCAGTCCTCGATCCCGCTCAGGCAGAGAAGAGAGGAGAAGGAAGCCATAAATGCTCTTTGTTTCTACATGAGAGCTCAGTTTCTGTCTCTGTGTACCTTGCTGTGTATAGATGTATATACAGGATGTATATTTGTGTTGTCTTTGTGTGGTGTTGTTGCTTGTTGGAACTGAGACCATGAGGCTGCAGTGGCCTTGATTCTGCTGCTGCTAGATTCTGCCCTATTCACTAACACTGGCTTTTGGAACCAACCTATTATCTATATTTTTAAAATAATCTATCACTAATCCTTTGAGAGGCTCCTACTGTCATTTGAATTTGGTTGTCACTGTTGAAATCTCACCACTACAGTCACAAGGTCTGTTTTCTTCCCCAGTCTGCTCTGCTAGAGTTAAGCTCCTTGACTTGCTCTGCTGTTTAACTGGGCTTCTCTCACACAAAATAGAAACCTCCATGTTTCTTGTACCCTTCTTTTCTGGAAGCTGAAGCAGATGTTTGATGCTCTGATACATTATTTTGGTTGTGATCACAGCCACCTGAGATGAAAATATAAAATTGTATGCAAAGTGACAGAGTACTGTGGAAGAGAAGGTATAACTAGTGCAGTGGTTTATTCTTTTTACTGCTGAACTAAAAGGCCTGAGCAAAGCTTCTTTCCAAGACTACAGAAAAATTAACTCCTGTGTGGAAAATAACCACAAAAATACTGCATTTAGTTAGTGTGTGGGAACACTTTATGGCAAATATGTTGAAAAGGAATGAAAATTCTCCTCACCATGCAGCAAGCAACTCTTCTGTTTCAAATTTTATAATTAATTGTGACTGAAATTATGTGTTTTATAAGCCCCAGCTCTATTTTATTGGTTGTTACTACTACCGTCCATGGATGGATAGCTTTCATGGTAAAGGATATATTTTCTGCTTACCTAAAGTTCTATTTCAGCTTTCAGGTGTCCTTGCCATATTGCATTATTTATTCAAGAGAAAAAGATTAAGATTTCCCCTTGAAGAGTTTTAAATAACTTGTTAAAAACTGAGTTATTTTCTTTCTTTCCATTTATGTTTTTGGCTTCATATTGCTCTTTGTAAGTACTTTGCTCCATAGAGGTTTCTCTATTATAAATTGAAATTTAATTTTGGTATATACTCTTGCATTCAACCATCACCTTAGGAATTCACATTTATATCACTTATATTGTTATATATTCAATTCTAGGCTTTCTGTTTTCTCTTGAGCCCAATTACCACTGAAAGAAAATATATCTGTTAGGAAGTGGGGCTTTCTGAAAGTGTCCTGTCAGCTTTATGGAGAGGGGCCAATCCATTGCAGGTTTTATATATGCTCAAATAAATACGTGTGTGTATGTATATATATTTGTGTATGTGTATGTAGAAGGAATGTAGGAGGGTGTAGAAGAGTGAAAACAGGAATCAGTAAAGATAAATGACAGGAAATAATGTGTATGTTTGTGTGGGAAGAAGAGAGTGAGTATGAGGTGGGGGGAGGAAGAGGATAATATTTCAGCCTTTGGTTCCAAAAGTTTCTCCTGAGCAAGCAGATGCTTTCTCTTGCTATCAGCAGGGATCTGAGTACATACAATGTGCAGACCTGATCTGACAGATTGGGAAAGAAGCTGAACAGTTGAATTAAGTGATGTTAATGGAGGGGAAAAAGGTCCTTTTATCTTGACTAATAAATCTAGTTCCTTCCTCATCTGTGCAGAGCAGCCAGTTTCAGGAATCCCTTCAGCTGGGCTTGCTTCTTGCAGCTCATGTTACTGTTTCCTCATTAATGCTGGAGTTAGAAACATGAAGGTTCCCAGTGTAAAGCACACTTTCCTAATGTACAGTAACTATGCTAGAACTAAATGTTTGTTTACATGACAGCATGGGAATTTTAATATATACCGCCAGCATCCTACAAAATACTCATATTTAGCAGAATATCTTACATTTTACCTCAGCAAAATTAACCAAGGACTACTACTCTTCATGCCAGAATTAGTGTTTTATCTTAAAATACTAATAAACTACCAACTTCTGTGCTCTGGGCAGAGGTTCACAAAACTATCAAACCTTTTTCTTTTGCCTTATTGCTAAGAAAATGAAATTTGGAACACAGCTGAAGAAAAATAAAGGCTCAGGTTTTTAAGACAAAACAAAAGACAGAAAAGTTAATACTATTCATTTTAATGCAGTTTTAGCATTATGCATGCACTTTAAACTGAGGGATAGAATTTGGCACTGTACAGGGATAGACATAAAAACCAGAATTTAAGCTGCTGTGAGAATCATTATTAAATTCTCCAAAGCTTATGCAAAGCAGCATGCAGAATTGTAGCAATTTTACCGTATGAATATAGAAATATTTTTTTTTAATAAATATAATCCAATCAATACACCAAGCTCAGAATTTGACAGTGAGCTGTTCAAGGTGCAAGTATCGCTACATGGTAAACTGTCAAAACCTAAAATGTGCAACTGAATCCTCAGTATGGATGAAAAGTAGTTCCCAAGTTGGGCTGAAGTCATGGAGGAGACAATAAGCTTGTGATTATAACATCATCAAGAATGGTGTCAATTATAAAACTTGCTTTAGCAGGGTGTTCTTCATCTGTACCCATCTGTTCTTGGTATTTCACATTCATTCTTATTGCTATGCCAAACCCAGAGGGGTAAGAATATGCTTTTCTCACTCTAACTAATGCTAACTAATGCTAACTAACCTGTCCAGCATTAGAGTTCCTGCAGTGAAGGCAGGAATTTTCTGAATCCAGTCTTATGGCATAAACAGTGAAAGGTTTTTTCAGCCATATGTAAGGCAACATACAAGGCAAGACCGTGATCTACCATCAGAAGGACACTCTTAAGAGGTCCTTTGCCCATAGGTGGTCACACCTGGGAGCTAGAAGTCAACTGAAAGTCCAGTTAACAAGGTTTTCATGGTAAGAGCTCCAACACTGGCTTTGGAATTGTGCAGTTGTACATCATGCAGATGCAGTAGCTTCTAATGAAAGCTCCCGTACCTTAATGAAGCTTCTTTGTCTAAGCCACATGGTATACCTCCACCCAGAACTAGATAGGAACCCAGTTCCACAACATGCCACCCATACTTGCACAATATTTTTAGTTCTTCCACACAACATGAATTTTAACTGATTCAGATAATGAATTTTTTTAACAGCTTTGAAAGCAGCATGGGTTAGAGAGATACTCAGAACTCAGCAAAACAGAAATGTATTTTGGCAATTATTGAGACCACATAATGGTTTTTAAATGAAGACTGGTATTTTGGCAGCAGGAAGTTTATATATGAGGTCATGAAAACACATCACAGAATAATGTCTAAACTAATAAACAATCTATTCATTGTAGTAAAAAAAGAATTGAAAGAAAAATCACAAGGTTCAAGGATTCAGTCCTGCAGCCTTCTCAAAGAAGTCATCCCCGAGTCACATCTTTGGGACAAAAAACAAAACAAATGATGTATGCATGGTTATACATAATTGCATGTTTGGTAAAGAGAGGAAACAACATGTCCCTTGAAAGAATGCCTATGTTTCAGAGAAGGAATAATGCTTTCCTAGTGACACATCTGGAGTATTTTGTCCAATTCTGGGCTGCTCAACTCAGGAGAGACATGGAGCTCCTGGAGTGAGTCCAGTGGAGGGCAACAAATATGATTAAGGGGCTGGAGCATCTCTATTATGAGCAAAGGCTATGAGAGCTGGGCCTGTTCAGCCTCGAGAAGAGATGACAGAAGTGACCTCATCAATGTCCCTGTCTGAAGGGAGGGTGCCAAGGGGCTGGAGCCAGGCTCTTCTCAATGGTGCCAGGCAAAACGACAAGAGGCAATAGGCAGAAACTGATGCATGGGGAGTTCCACCTAAATGTGAGGAAGAACTTTCTTACTGTGCAGGTGACCGTGCATTGTAAGAGGTTGCCCAGAGAGATTGTGGAGTCTCCCTCACTGGAGATATTCAAAAACCATCCTGACATAATCCTGTGCCATGTGCTCTAGGATGACCTTGCTGGAGCAGGGAGGTTGGAGCAGAGGGCTCACTGTGGTCCCTTACCCGTTCTGTGATTCTTTGTGGAGGTGAACCTGAAAGAAATCGAGATCTGTTTCTCAACTCTTTTCTCATCAGGTTTCTTAGACCCTCATTCAGGCAAAGTCATCTCATTCCGTTACTAAAATGATTGCTTTGTGAAAGGTTGTGTAGCAATACATACCTCACTTTGGACAAGCCAGTAATAGCCCAGAGTAACACTAACCTGCTGATCTCACAAGCAAGAGCCTCAGCCGGACCCCTGTGAACACCAAGGAACAACCTTTCAATATGTAATTTCTTTGGCCCTCTCAAAACTTGTTCTAAGATCCTGCAGGTACAAACCTGTTAGTTTAGAAAACACTGCATATGTGTTAAGGACAAACCTTTCTTATATGAGAGAAGAACATTGCAACTAATAATGTATGACAAGATACTCCACTGACTGCTGAAAGTTTGCAAATCCACTACAGTTTTATTATTCACAACACTTCAGCTTTTCACTACGCCTACTACTGCCTGCTGTGAGAAGACCTGTCACAATCTAATGGTGTGGAGAACCAAGTGATACTCCATATTTCCACTGACTAGTGGGATGCGAATTTCCCACAGATAGTCTGACATTTCCAGGTGCTGTTCTAAAAGACAACTTCTTTCAGACAGCAGAAGTGTGACTTTCATTGATAGACTGACTTCCATTGACACTTCCAAGTTTTAAGGTCATGGTAACTGAAAAAGATAGTATCAAATACTTGTTTTTCTAATCTGAGTTATGGTGTTAGAGATAGACGTATGGGGGTCGCACCAGCTTTGGTACCTTATATAAAGTCCCACCATGTGTTCATTAGCCCTCATACCCTTCTCTAAATCATTAGTCTACAAGAAGAAACATAGAATGGAGAAAAAAACTTCATGCTGCTTTCTAACAGGTTTAATTTTAGTTTTAACACCTGCAGTTCTTTCAGAAATTTCCTACATTAAAACTGTAAGGCTTTAAACAGGTTTGTAGGAGATGGCTCCTCAGAATCTTAAATGGCTCTACTCTGGACAGCCATCAAATTGCTTCACTTTGTGAGCACAACTCTCCCCAGCTGTAGGCAGCTTGTATCCAATAACTTCCTGAAGCAAAACAAACAGGCAGAATGAGTTATTTCCTGGGCAAATAAATGGTTTAAGTCTATCTCCCTATTCCACATAATTTGTGGCTATTTGTTGCATAATGAAATTTCCTATCAAAAATAGTTTTGTTTTCGCACAATGAAAAATGGGAATATCATTCCCTCCAAGTGAGAGACTTCCAGTTTGATTTCAAAATCAACATAGACCTTGGAATATCCTAGGTAAAATGGAGGTTTAGCTCAATGCTCAAGTTTTGCCTTACACAGTCATAGACACTGGCTCACCTCGCCCTCTTTTTGCTTCAAAGCTAATCAAGGAAGAGACAGAAGCAATCTATGGACTGAAAAAAGAGTAGTTACAAAGAATCTACTGAAAAGTGTAACAATTTGAAAGCTATGATTTAGGAAATTTGCAGGAAGCACAAGTGTTAGGAGAAAGTTTGTGATGATAACGGAGGCTGTGGAAGGGTGAAGATGTCAGATAGCACCTCCACTTTTTCCCCAGTAGCAGGAGGATGAGAGCTGTGGTGGCTCTTTGTTGATGTGGGAATGACACCAGTTCCCTTCTGTCTGCAAAAGTAAGTCATACACGAACACAGTGGAAACAGCGGGTTAATCACTCTGTTCCAAAATGCGGGGCTGTCAAACACAGACCCCCAAATAGCCTGTCGTGGATTGAGCTGGCTAAGCACCAGGATCTCACGAAACCTGTTATTTTTATAAGGGGAAATAGGATTATATTGAGGAAGACTGGAAATTTGCAAGGCAAAACAGGCATATGTTTGAGCAGTTACAGTATAGAGAAAGTTTTATTACTAACAGAATTAAAGCTAAAAAGAAATAATAAGAAAATAAAGCTAAACTTTCCCTCTCTTCCAGCACCCCCTCTCACTTATCCAACTCACACAAAAGGATAAAAAACCATGGCATTGGTCAGTTTTACAGCTCTTAAAAAAAATCTCTCCAATATTTAGGGGAAAAGAGGGTTTTCTTCTCTGCTTTACACGTGGTTTCCAAACTGCCACTAGCACAGACCTGCCTGAATCTCTGCTGCCATGAAGAAAAACATCTCTCCCATGAATTTTGCAGTCTTCCCACAACTGCCAGCATGGGCCACACATGGGGTGTTTCTTTTTTAAGGATAAGCAAATTCCAGACTGAAAAGCAATGGCTCTCTTCTTCACAAAAAAATCTCTAAAAGTCTCTTACAGCTCTTAGGTGATGGGGCGTGGCTACCTTTCTTTTTTCGCAGGCTGCACACAGAATTCTCCTCCTCCCATGTATTTTTAAATGGATTAAAGAGGAAAGAACAGTTTGTGATTTTACAGTTTTTACCACTGCCTAGAGAAAGCATTTTTAAGCTTCGCGCTGGACGTGCTCCGCTCTCTTTTCCCGCCGCCATCTTCAGCTCCATCTCACATGATTCACTTTTTCTTTCTCTCTGACCTTGAAGTTGCCATGATTTTCTTTGGGCTTTATGTTGGAGAAAAAGCCGCTTCTTCTTTATGCTGCTGGCTGCATGATGTGCTCCTCAGCTCGACTCAGGCTGGGTTGGTTGCAGAAAACTCCATTGGCTCCTGTCGGATCTGTGTGGGACTGCATGAGGAAGGGGGAGAGGGAAGCCCGCCAGTCGTCAAAAAACTACGCCGGGTGGTCTTGGCTGCACAGCAGCTTATGGCTGTTTCTTAGCTGCCCATGGCTCTGAGATGGTTCTCCTGCAGTGACCTGAGGGGCCCATGCCCCGGGGCTGGGGGAAGGGGGAGGCCTGGGCCCACTCCAAGAGACGGAGCCTGGGGTCCATTCTCCCCCTTCCCCGTGGGAGAGCTGGAAACAAAAGGGACTTCCCGTGCTTGTGCCACCTTTAAAAGATGCAAGATTGCAAGTAGCAATTGGTCTAAAAGGCTGTCCATCAAATATGTTCCAACCCACTACAAGCCCTATGATTTGATTTGTGACCCCTTATATTCTCTTATTACCCCGTCCCAGAGTTTTCCTTTTTACACACTCATTCTTTCTTAAAGAAACATCTACCCCACTTGATTTTTTCTCCATTGGTTCGTATTTTGGGACAGCTCTTTGGCATTCTGATATTTTGTCCGTATCTGCTCCCTGTAAAGTTCCTGATAACGCCCTTCCAATCTCTATAAAGTTTGTCTGTACTTCACATAACTCCCCCTTAACAACCTTTGCAATCCATCTATTCTTTATGATAAGTAACTTTTTTATTGCCTCATACTGGTGATTTTTACACACAGCGGTTTTCTCATGTCATGCCCAGTAGTTTCTCACATCCTGCTCAGCTAGTTTAGCTTTAGGCCAGGGTCTGGTCAGTGACCTATTCATCTGTCCCCAGCCTTAACACAGGGGTTCAAAAATATTTTATAAATCCACATTCCACAGAAAAACTTGAAAGAAAAAAGCATTTTTTTTCTGAAGTGTGGACTTAGTATACCTTGTATTACCTTGTCTGAGCTGTCAGGCACACACTGTGTTGCTTTAAATGCATGCAGTTCTGGTAATTTTTGTGGGCAAGGATAATTTTTATGTACTGAATATATTTGTTTAATTAACTTATGAAAAACAATTTTTTAAACTATTGTTTTACCAATTGAAACATTCTTTCATAACACAGTACCAAAGGGTAAGAAGTGAAAAAATAGAAGTTTGGATTTGGGAAGCAGCAACTTGAAAGACACCATGAACAGCGAATTGTGAAGGATGAACCTATGAATACAAGAGAAAGGACTTTCCTTTGCCACTCTGCCCCACCCTGCCCCACCGTCCCCTTTCCTTTCCTTCCCTGCTGTTTGAAAAGAACCCTGAAAGGTCCCAGTATTTTTTCTAGGCAAAATATGTGCCTTCAGTTCCTGAATGTGCAAGGAGCGTTTCTGAGCATGTAACAGAATAAAGAAAATGTGAAGTCACCACTTTTGATATGGGGAAGGGTGAGAACAAATTATTTGAAACAGTTAATGGGGATGATTATGTAACACCTGCTGTAAAAAGGAAGAGAGATAAAAAGAGGGTAAAATCAGCTTTACCTTTGAGTAACAAACAGCTACTAATAAGCATTTAAAGAACAAACAGTACACACACATAAAAAGAATCCCATTTGCATTACCTACAGTTCCTCAGTGAGGAAATTACAATCTCAGGAACATAGATGGGGAAATAGTTAAGGAGATAAATAAATTTTTTGGCTCTGATCCGAACCTGAAACTTCAAAAAAATCCCCAAGCTTCTTCTCAGTAACGCTGTGTGGGTAAGGATTAAATTATACATGTGATTCACTGCCCAATAAAAAACCTGGCAGAGACAGAGAACTTGAAAATCCCTTTTTGCTCTGAATGGCAACTTTCCTTTATAATAATGAACCATTCATCTTCAAGTAATTGAAACAGGAAGCTGGTGAAATAGTGTCCTGTTGTTTTGCTAGATTATCTCAACTAGCACTTAAATGTTATTTTGCTCCCTTGGATCACACTATCAAACTTCAAGTTGTGTAATATGGTTCCCCAGTCACCCTTTGGCTACGCAGAACATTTTGAGAGCCAAAGCTTAACCTGGATAGAATTTTGGACTTATGGCAAGATATGTAAATGGATTTTACAAGTCTTAAATTTGTTAGAAAATGCACTACCTGAGTGCATGTTAAAATCATTCAAACTGTCTTGAAAGACTAAAGCAAGTAACATATGCAGAATTGTCATTATAGATATTCTTAGTCTTTCCCCCATTTTTAAGTCACAGGAAGTGAAATAATTTCATACAGACAAACATATTCATAGCCAAGATGCAGATTTTTCAAATTGTGACATAAACTGAAGATAAGGCATCTTTGTGAAGGCAGGCTGGGTGATAATCTGTAAGTATTCCAGTAGTCTGAAAGCAGTTCTGAAGAGGGAAAAGGAAGGAAGTAAGGATAGGACAGCAAAGGACAACGGTCTCAAAATATTTTCTTGATATATGCTCAGTTCAGAAAGAGTTGAATAAAACAGGGTCCTTTGATGATCATAGCAGCCTAAGTGAAGAACTACAGACATCTAATCTGCAAAAGACTTTGTGAGGTCACTAATTCCATATTCCCTTCAGGCATTTAAGCCTAGAAATTAAGAAAATACTCAGACTGAAATAACAAGTTGTGTTCTGAATTGACATAAATATATTTGTGAATGCACTTTGGACTTTCTCATGTGGGATCAATGAGTTGCTAATAATGCTGTGAAAAACAGGCTAAGGAGGACAGGGCTTTAGAGAAGTTATGATTAATTGGTTTGCTAACTGTGTCATATTAAGGCTGTGTCAGTAACTTAAGTCCCTACTTAAGTACTATAGAGTTCATTTTGCAGTTAAGGTTATATTGCAAACTCTCTTCCTACACCTCTCAAATGGGTGAAAAACAGGATGGGGACTGTGGGGACAAAATGCTTCCCACTCAAAGTAAAGATCGGGTTTATGACAACATGAGGAACATGAACATGTATAAGTCTATAGGACCTGATGAGATGCATCCCAGAGTTCTGCGGGAGTTGGCTGATGTAGTTGCCAAACCAGTCTCCGTGATATTTGAAAAATCATGGTAATCAGGTAAAGTCCCAGGTGACTGGAAAAGGTAAACATTGTACCTACCTTAGAAAAAGGGTAGAAAGGAGGACCTGGGAACAACTGACCTGTCAGCCTCACCTCTGTGCCTGGGAAGATCATGGAACAGATCCTCCTAGAAGCTGTGCTAAGGCACAGGGAAAAAACAGAGGTGATTTGGGACAGACAGCAATGCTTCACCAAGGGCAAGTCCTGCCTGACCAATCTAGTGGGTTTCTACAAGAGAGTGACAACATTAGTGAATAATAAAAGGGGTAGAGATGTCATTTGTCTGGGCTTCTGTAAAGCCTCATCTGCCATAACATCCCTCTCTCTAAATTGGAGAGAGATGGATTCGATGGGTGTGCTGTTAGGTGGGTAAGGAATTGGTTGGGTGGTTGCATCCAGAGGGTAGCAATCAATGGCTCAGAGTCCTGACAGACATCAGTGAGCAACCTGGTCTAGTGGAAGGTGTCCCTGCCCACAGCAGGGGGGGCTTGGAACTCGATGATCCTTAAGGTCCCTTTCAGCCCAAGTGACTCTATGATTCCATGATTTTATGATTATATGATCTATCCTTAACATGGCAGCAGATAATCCACACAGGAGGGTGGATGATTTGTTATATTTCTTCTCTGCACCCCAGTATAGGTAGAGGTGAGGCTTTAACCTTCCCTCTAGACAGCAAAATATTTTTGTGGGGGGTTTCACTTGTGCGGGTTTCACTTCAAGGTTAAGAAACCTCAGATGCTTATAGAAAAATATCTATGTGTGCACTGTGTCCAAGCTTCCATTTTTATCTGTGGACATGCAGGACTGAATAAACTTCCCACACACAGGTATTGAGTGTTATTTTATATATCAAATGGATACTAGGTGCCTCAGTAAATAAAAAGGCTGCAAGGTCTCTTGAGGTCTTGATGCATATCTGCCAAAGTCATGTAGATAATTCAAATACTTTGGTTAGTGCTACTGGGTATCTACGCATAGACAACTCACTCAAACCCTTGATAATATTGAAATCTCTACCACTCTGACAAATTTAGTCTGACTTGCTATAGATTTAAAATACATGTTGGCTAACAAGATAAATAGGGACACACATGATTACAGACCGTGAATCCCCCAGTGGAGCACGGTGAAAAATAAATGCATAGCTGATGGAAGAATGAGTTTCTTGAAATTGTAAAACAATTCATCAAGAACAATGTTGTTAATATTCTTTTCAGTTCATGTGTATCAGCTGCACAATAACTTTTAAGAACAAATCCTCTCAAAGTAGTTTCCAGCAAAACACACCAGTCCACCCCTGTAATCTGATGATGGTAAGGGGAATGAGCGTGGGGGAAAGTTTCATTGCAAAAGTCAATAGTAATATCTGTTTATTAGTTTTTTGTTGTTTTGCAGAGTGTACAGGAGAAGTGTACTAATATATTTATATATTTATGTAACACTGTCATGGCAGACAACCTGAAAACCCTGAAGTGGTGGAGAGCTGTTCTAGAAAGAGCTGGTAGGGGGTGTGTGGCAAAGTGCAGGAACTTTGGTCAAAAAGAGATAATGGACATGTTTTAATATGTGAATATGTTTCTGAAAGACAAGAAACTTTCATATAGCATATTACTGACTTGGAAGATGAAAAAAAGGTTTTTTTGGGAGGTGTGTGGCTTCCCTCTAATTCAAAAAGTCAGAGACACAGTGTTGAAAGACACAATATCCTATTATGAACTTCTGGCACACTGAAATAGGAGTAATCACTCTTCCAAACAGCTTACAGACTAAGCATGATATTAATTATTTTCTGACAGCTTAATGTAAACAACTTGAATCAAGATATGTTTTCACTAACAGCTGTGTCAAGCTCAAGACTTTTGCAATGAAAAGACATGAAAACAGATCAGAAGACAGAAAGGTATGAAGGCTGAATTGAAATGAATGTGCAGAGCCCATAGTCCTTCTCAGGGAGGCAAGAGCAGATGGGGACATCGCTTATGTGATTCTCTTTGATCTACAGTGGAATAAGATTGTTCGTGTCAATCTGTTCATTCATTTACTTTGTCACAAATGAAACTGCCATGATTTTAGCTTTCTCTTCCAAGTAGTGGTCCAGTGGTATTGTAGTAACTTGTCTTCTAGTACAAGGCACAGAGCAAACCCTGTTTCCACTTCATGTTTCACCTTGCTGATCTCAAAGCACTTTGAGACAAAGGAAAAGAAGCAAAATATTAGAGAATAAAATTTTCATCACCACTAACCCTTATCTGTCCTCTTTCTATGTAAAATCAGTGTCTGTAGCTGAAATTATGGTTCTCCCCAGTATGTATGGATGACCATATTGTCCTTCCCAACTCAGCTGGTCAGAGCATGGTGCTGAGAACACCAAGCTCATGGGTTTGATCCCTGTATGGGCCATTCACTTAGGACCCTTCTGGGTCCTTTCCAACTCAGCCTGTTCTGTGATTCTATGATTTGTGTATATGTCAAGCACTGCACTGGAGAAAACTTTTATCACTTTGTGCTGCTTCAGTAAGAGTCAAGCCTTATTTAGTTTTTCCATTTTTCTTCTCTGTGCCAGTGTCAGCAGAAACACTGAAACCCTCCTGGCTGATCAACATGTTTACTTAACTTGTTTCCAAATAGTTTTTTTAAAATAGAAAATTAACACGAAGTAAAGGAAAACAGAATACAAGTAACTGCATCTACCCTAAGTTATTATTAGAAAAAATGTTACTGTGGCATAAATTACTATTTTTCCTTCACTACAAAGAGATTCACTTTGTCCCCATATGCTTTTGAGCTCCGTCAAGTAACTAAAATCTTTTTGCTTTATAGTTTAATTGCTACAAAAAATAGCACAGTAGCATGAGAAATGGACATCTGTGCTGAAGATGACTGCACAAACACATAAATTCATGAAAACATTAATTTTCTCCTTATTTTCTGGAAAATGTTGAACGAGGAAAAACTTGATCCTTGGGTCCCAGAATGACTGGAACTGGGCAAAAGGGGTAAAAAGAGTCCACAGTGCTGATTTTCTTTAAACCACCCTTCACAACTTCCATAAGTAATAGAACTTGAACCTAGTGACTTTACTCATATGCTGAAAATTAAGGGAGCACATGGAATTTGGAACAATAGTTTATTTGGCAGAAATTTTGGAAGTAAGAGGAAATCTACAAGCTAAGAGGATGGATTTTGCAACTGAATATTAAGAGGTTCCTGGCTGTAGTTCTTGACATTAGCCTAGCCTCATGAGGCACAGAGGAAGAAACAGCAAGAAGTTAGTATGAGGTCGTGGAGGTGTAATGGCATTTTTAAATGGAGTAGCAGCACCAGCTGCCTGTTCTGGGAGGAGAACAAGGGCCTGAAAAAACTACTCATACAAGAATTTTCACACTTCTAAAAAAAAAAATGCAAGGCTACAACTGTAAACCTACTGGCTTCCCAGGTTAAGATGGAGACTATAGTTAAAAGCAAGCAATTTTTCATTTTAGTATTTTTTTATATTGATAACTGAGATTTTGCTAGAAGCACTCAATTCTATAATCCTACGTTTAATAATAAATTAATAAAATTAATAAACTAAGAAAAATTAAGGAGATGCTACTTTCTAAAATAGTGTTATATCTATGAAAACAATTTGAAAGAGGAGTTTACATCCTCTCCCAGGACCTTGGAAAATATTAAATTTGTTTGTAATGAAAGCAGTTCTTTACTGTCAAGAGGTGTGCAATACATATAGCTAGCAGTAGACTGAAGGATACAGGCGTGTAAGAAAACAATACTACAGCACTGAGTGTTTAGTCCTAAATCAAATTAATGAAATACCATATCTTCCAGAGGTTTCACTCATTTTCATGTATGAAAAAGCAGTCTTTTCTTTAAATTAATTTTGTATGTTGTTATTGGCTGGTTAGGTCTGCCCTGTTTTCCAATCTGCTGGTAATTTACACCAAAAGAATTAGAAGGGAATCTAGGAACTGCAGTTCCTGGCCAAACCCTCACTGTATCTCAATAACACACAACATTAAGCTGGCTGCTAGAACATTTGGCCCTTCTACCCAAAATTGCAAGATGATGTCAAGAATTGTAACACAGAGAGGGAAAAACACTAGCCAATACAAATACCAGTTATGAAAAAAATGTAAGATTACATTGTACATTGTGTCGACCTGACACATAGAATCACAGAATATCCTGTGTTGAAAGGGACTCACAAGGATCATCAAAGTCCAACTCCTGGCCCTGCACAGCACCATCCCCAAGAGTCACACCACGTTCCTGACAGCATTGTCCAAACGCTTCTTGAACTCTGTCAGGCTTTGTGCTGTGACCACTTCCCTGGGGAGCCTGTTCCAATGCCCAGCCGTGCTCTGGGGAAAGAACTTTTATCTAATATTCAACCTAAACATCTCCTGACACAACTTCAGGCCATTCCCTCGGGTCCTGTCACTGGTCACCAGAGAGGATATCGGGGCCTGCCCCTCCACTTCTCCTCATGAAGAAGTATCCAAATGTGGAAGTATCCAAATAAAGATGTATCCAAAATGTTGTGCCATTCCCATGAAAAAAAAAAACATAAAACAGAACAAAAAGCCAACCAGGATATAAAATGTATCCAATCTTCCATAATCCTTTACAACTAGGATAGTTTAATTTTCTTCATTTTCATGTGAGAAGCTGACAAGGTTGCTGCTGCTCACCTGTTGATCCTGGTAGCTCTGGCAGCTATTAACAGAAGGACAACTCTTTGATCCTAGGAGACCCAGGAGACTGCTTCATATGAGCCACAAGGATCAATGCAATAAAAAGAATAGACTCACAATATTTTTAAAGCCTTCTCTCTTTTCAACAATCAGTGGAGCACATCTGCATTCCCATGAAAAAAAAAAACATAAAACATATATTCCTGTCATTCATATACATTCCTGTCTGCCTATACATATGAGTGTCATCCCACTGCCTACTTCCGATGTAAGTCAATAAATTATTTACAGGGTCTTTAAAACCAGCACACATACTAGAAAATGGTCATTTTTCTTTTATTTGGCATGACTGGACTACATACTTAGGATATTTATTAACATCTTTTTACCTGTTTAATTTCTATAGAAGTCTTTTACAAGTCAGAAAAATGTGCAAGAGCAGAATTAAATCCTATGTTAATCCATCAGTAGTCCTGTCACTAATGGGATTCCAGTGTGCAGTTAAGATCCCTTTACCAGACTAAAATTTATTTGGGCTCTGCAAGCTACAGTCATGAGTCAGTTTAGGATTTTTCTTTGCTACAGCCTGATTTTTCTCTGTGTCCTTTTCACGTACTGATAATTTCTTCCTGCAGCCGAATAAGTGCCTTGGCTGCAAAATATTCAATGAACAAAAAGAGAACATCTGTAGTAAGCCTCCAGGCATTGAAATATTTGGGTGGAGATAAGTCAGTTGTACATCTGAGCAAGTAATTTCTGCCCTGGCACAGGGATTTGCCTTTCTTTGAACACTGAAAGGAGCTATATGACTTTTAACCTGGACTGAACTTTAAAGAGCTGCTGACGACTACTGGAAAGCCTTACAAAATGTTAGACAGAAACAATTCTCCTTGTGTGTCTTACTGTCCCTTCAAATGTATCATTAAACAGTTCAGTCTAAAATATATAACACAGAGTTTTCCAGTCAGAGAAGTAAAATATCAGGCACTTAAATGAGGCATATGTAAACTCTAATAGGAAGTGATCATTGTTTTCATTTTTGTATAAGGTTCCAAAAAGTCTTTCCTTGCTGATTCAGCCAGCATTAAGTGAGATTTACAGTGTAAAAATATAGCTCCATTGCTTCAAATCCCTCCTGTTTTATCCCAATACCTACAAAAGCTTGGCAGCTCAAGCACTGAGAGCATTGTCTACAAGGATGACTAATATCTATCCCGTTGTTTCATTGTTCATCTTCTTTGTTCTTTATAGTTCACTTTTTTCATTTTTAGATCATAAAAATCCTGGACCAAAGGTGATATTTTCATTCTGTATTTGTCTTGATTTAGGCATCTGAACCTCTATTGAAACTACAAAAAAATTTACAATTCAAGTATGCAATAACCAGAAGCAGAATGTAAAAATTTTCACTGAACACAAGGTAGAATTAATTTGCTTCAAATATGTTGTGAGCTTGCTGGCTTTTGTCAGTGTCTAAGCTCTACACACAAGGCTTCCTTTATTTTAACTCTGTATGTCTAAACATTACAGCTGCCTTCAGATCCAGGGGACTAGGATAGAAACCTAATGAGCTGTGCTCTATATTATTCTTTCTTATGGTGAGGTGCTGATTTAGTCAGGTAAAAGGAAGTTAGAAAAATGATACCATAAATGAGTGGGATACTTGTTCTTCAATCATATTATCTGATTATGCAACTGCACAGATCCTTTTTTTATTTCTTCCAAAAACGTAGATGAGTATTGTTTAAGCCCTGGCTCTTTTCCCGCTGTGATTTGGGAACCTGCCATAAAACAATGCCTGTGGGGTACACATATATCCCTTAAAAGGTTGAAATAAAAATTCACTAAAGTAGTTGCACAAAATAGACCTCCACCCATAGGAATTAAATGGAGGGGGATTGGCATAAAAAGTGGGGTTTAATATCATACTCCAGCTTCTTTAAAAAGACTCCAAAGCTGTGTTTGCATTTGAATTTCTCCCCATGGAAAGGCACTACTTTAATTTCTTTAAAGGCAATCCTAAATTTTCTGGCCTTGATATAAGACCTGTCACAGAATTTCTTTCCCAAAGTAGAGTTACAGATACAGAGTTAGGTTAAAGTTGTTCTGAAAACTTTTTGAAGGAAACTACAGGTAACACACCCATGGATTTTAAATGTCAAAAAAATTACAGACATTGGCTGTAATGGCGTGAAGCATGAGAACTAATATGTTAATTCATTGCAAGAATTATGTTTAACACATTTCTTGGGGTTTATTGCCTATTGCACTAAGATAGAAAAAAAAATATTCTTATGGCACCTGTAGAAGTTTAGAGCTTTGGAAATAAGGCACCGTCTACATAACAGGGTCATTTTAGCAATCCAGTTTTGTAAATATTTGCCTTAGCCAATAGGTTGTGGTAATAGACAGGTTGTGGTAAGTGTATTATGAACTATTAAGTAAGTGTAATTTGGAAAGAAGGAAAGCAATAAAATTTTTTAAGTAATGTATTTTCATGTAAAGACGTAGAACAATATACTATATTGTACAACACAATATAGTATTGTTTGAAGGATACTGTGTGGTGAGATAATTCAGGAGAAGCATGTAGCCTAGACATGCTGGATTATTCATAGGATCTAAATTCTGTCATTTACATTAGAGTTTAACTCTGTGAACTTGACATTCCTTGGTATGGAATACATACAAATACAGATGGCCTTAATACTGTAACATAGTACTGTGTGTTAGAATGAGTGATTTAGTAAAGTTAGCAAACATATTCTTTCAATTACATGGAAATGCAAAAAAAAAAACCAAAAAAAACCAAAAAAAAAACTTGCAAGGTATTTGACCTCTATTGAATTACATGATTGATACTCTTGCATATATATATTTCAAAATTTGGGGCCCACTACAGCAGAAAATTTCCATGGCCTTCCAGGTCATTCAAAACCTGCTGGCTGCAGAGGAAGCCAAGGGTGTGGGAGGAGAGAAAGAAAGAATGTTAATGGTTAGAGGCTCTAAGACTCTTCTTGAAGGGTACTTTATTGAATTGGGGCCCTGGTTTTGGTTTGATACAAAGGGAAATGCAAAAACCTTAGATTAGGAAAATGACTTTTCTTTTTTTTTCTGTTTCTCATCTGACATAAGCAAATACGCTTTAAACTGATTTTATCAGAGCTGTTTTGACCACCTTCCACTGGGCTGATTTCTGGAGCAAGGTTAGAGAGTGCAGACAATGGCAAAACCTTGTGTTGGTGATGGATCTTCACTCTTTTTATTCAAGGAACATGTGGAGTTGTATTCTGGTTTCAGTCAGAAAAGATTTCTACATACACCTAGTCTGACTACTACAGGCCAGGATGGAACTGCATGCCCATGAGTCCCCACCAAACCTATCACTTCTTTTTGATATATTACCTTGTTTGGCAACAGCATTATGTATTTGGCTCAAGGACACGTGTCCTCTTCTAACAGTTATTTTAATTCACTGTCCTGAAAAAAACTGGCTGCCTAGCAGATGAGTTGGAGAACTCACATAAAAAAAGAAAGTAAATGTTAATATTTATGGACACATGCAGCAAAGTTTACAGAAAAGGAATTGCTAATTTTACCAAATACTCTGCAAGAAGGTCAGAGGATAGGTGGCATGTTGTAATGCATATGTTTTATAGTAACTAATTAAATTAGTCAAATTAGTCTATTTAATTATCTAAGGCCTAGTTGAGTAAAGGAAATACCTGTGTTTTCTGCATATACAGGCTTGGAGAAGCAAATAATAGCTTTTCTGTGAACCTTAAGCAATGTAGAAACCAAGCACTGAAAACACTCTATTTGTATTACAGGTATAAGCGCCTCTGATTTAATCTGAAGGAGTGTTTCAAAATAAAGCATGTGTTAAATAACTACAGTCTTGTTAGCAATTTGTAGCTATATTATGCAACAGATTTATTCGAAGATCTTCCTATTGGTTATAAGTGCTATCATCATATGGCAGCAGCTGCTGAAGACTAAAGCTATGTGGTTTAGACTCTGTTATTCTGTTAGTAGGTCTCAATCTCAATAATTTTTGTTCAGAGAACAAGTTAAGAAAAATAGGTCAAGTGGAAACTGAAAACATCAGAAATCTCAGAAAAAAGACTGTTCTTACAAAAGCTTCATCCAAAACAAACTTTGGAGTTTTTTAAATTTGCCCATTGATATTCTCTCACTATGATATGAATAGTTCTTATGGCTAATCTGACTGTTATCACTGTTATTCAGTGCTACAGGTAATGTAGTCACAAGTAATTTATTTACTTTACAATACAACTAAAAGGGCTACAGGTCAAACTGGAGGTGTACTGCTGAGAGCCAAGTAACTCCACCGAAAGGACTCGGGGCTGCACAAAGCCATATGCAGAAGTTTTACAGGCACTAGCCTTGCCAGCTGAAGAGTTCTGGCCCTCTGTCACTGTCTGCCACCCGAAGGTTACTGCCCTCATTTCTCTGCCAGCAGGCAGGAACATTTCTCTTAAACACGCTGCTGGCAAAGTTGACCAGGTGAACTCAAGTGACCTTTTGCAGCTGGCTTTGCCAGAAGTGGATTAGTGACCAGTGTGATGCCATCTGCCTGTAGAGTTTCAGGGTCATTAACTTTCTGCAGAAGAAGAGCACTGTCTATAACTATGACTCTTTGAGAAGCTGATTTCTACCTATATACTGAGAAGACAGTCCAATAATAGACTTGATGAAATAAGAGATTAGCAAGTAAATGAGGGAGTGAGATAAGGTTATACTGAGCAAATTGCTGAGTGAGAGTGAGAATAGGCAGTCTCTCATTCAATTTCTGAACATTGTTCAGATAACCTGCTTCTACCTAAAAGAGAGGAACTGTATATCATCAACAGAAATCCAACATCCAGATAAAAGTAAACTCATTTAAATTTTCTTTCCAACTCTTCTTTTCCTTAAAATAAAACTTTTCACTGTATCCTACTGTATTTGTAATCTAATACTATACTGAAGAGGTACAGGCTGGAATGGTCTTCCACTGAGTGTCACCTGCAGTTATCCCACTCTAAAGTGTTACTTTATTTCAATTTGGAATATTGGTTAAATTCAAATCTGAGGTATGCATGCTTCTATAAGAAAACATGATGCAGAAAGAGAAGACAACCAAGTAGCATAGCACTTGCAGTTTTTCAGCCAAATCAGTGAACCTGTAGTTGGCATTCAAAAGCACTTCTGGTGTAAAATGCTGGAGAGTTGCCTCTTGAGGGAAGGAAAAGGAAATAGAAAGAAATTCAGGTTGTTTAAATAAGAGTGGTATATTACTTCAGGCTGGATTCAGCAGGTATGGGACTGACCTGCGGAAGTAGCAGCTAACTATATGCAAGAAAAGATAATTTAAAATTATCTGTAAAGCTCTGTGAAATAACTCCAGTTTTTGTTATTCTCATTGTTATTTTTTATGCTCTTTGATAGCGACTGGCTTCGTGAGAAGTGTAGGAACATGCTCTGCTTCACACAAGACAGTGCTCATAAGTAAAAATTACTGTTCATATAGTAACACCAGCACTGTCTTTCTGACTGTTAGGAGCAAGCTGACACCTGATCACATAATAAGAATATGGAAGGTATCACTCAGTGGTCTCTGGAGCAGGAAGTAATCTGATGCCAGGGGCAGGTGTGAGATGAACATATTTTAGAGATACAAGCATGGAAAAAATGTCAGACCGAAAGCTCTAGGGAGATAAGCATTGCATTTTTCTGGTCTTTCAAAAGAATAGTCTTGCAGGAAAAGAAGTAATTTTCCTGGAATGTGTCTGCTGCATTTATTTTGTGCAAATTTTTTACCTCTTTCATTCATTAAAAAAAAATTCTAATGACAGGATGAGAAAAGCAGGATGTGTACCTAAGTTTTAGAAACAGACATGTAGCACAGTAGCGTGTCTCTGCTGTCTAGCATTGTTCAAGTTGGGAGATAAGGAGAAACTTAAACCACTGATAAGAAAGGAATTTTAAGAAGGTGAAATATGTTAAAAGCTATAAAGTACGGCAAAAGTGAAACAATTCAATTGTTTAAATATGAGAAATATTTTATTACTGACTAACTGAGAGCTGAAGATACCCCAACATATTTCTTGGCCTTTTCAAGGCTAGTTTGGATGGAGCTCTGAGCAGCCTGGTCTAGTAGAATGTGTCTCTGTCCGTGGCAAGGGCCTTGGAACTAGAAGATCTCTAAGGTCCCTGCCAACCCAAACCATTCTATGATTCCATGACATTCAGACCAGCCTTAAACTGATCTAACAAAGTTAGGTAAAAGCCAGTAATAGGAAAACTGACAGCCAGCATTTTCATTGACATACCATGGACTGAAACAGTGATCTGAAGACCTGTGAGCAAACTGTTACACCTTGCATTAAACAAATGAGATCATAAAGCTTGGGTTGGGAACAACTCACATAATCTCTGAACTGGCAGAGAAGGGACCCATCACACTTTTTCACACCCAAGTGACACACTCAATGGCTATATGTGTCCAGATCATTTAAACCACTGGACTGTACTTTCTATAGTAAATAGTCTCAAATAGAAGATGCGTTACCAGTAACACTCTTGAGTGCAGTCTCCTAGTACCATTAATCCTTATAACCACCGCATCGGTGCTTGACTACGAGACAGAATTGGTCACTCCAGCACAAATCTGATACAACACCATTTACTTGCCTTCCTGAGAAGTGACTGCTTAGTTTCTGTTGACAGTGATTTTGTACATGTAACACATTTCTCTCTGCATTCCAAAACCCAGTCCAGTGGTCAGTTTTCACAAAGTGTGGTAGCTACAGATATTTAATAGAAGGGCTGTTATGGCAAGACCTGGGTGTTGCCATAATGGCATAGATCTGAATTTTATTAAAAGTAAAGAAAATATTCCTAGCCAAATAGACATTTTCTTGATCCTATTGTTATTTTTACGATTGAATTCGTGTTACCATGCAGTTGCTGACCAAACTTTTCTAAACTATACTGGTAACTTATGATTTTAAAAAGCACACTTATAACTTTGCCTCACTAAACTACAGGTTTATGTAAATTTTACATGACTATAATATATTCTAATCACAATTTTATATTACAATACTCTAATATGTAACTCAATTCTTTACAAAGTTCCTGCAATGCAGTTGCAATTTTTAAAGTGTTTCTATGAAGATTGCTTTAGTATATCTTGGGACATCACACACCTTGGGACGCAGCACTTGCTATAGAATCTGTATCACATAACTCTTGTAGACAGCACCACTGAAACTTTTTGCCTTTAACAACTAAAAAAATGAAACTATTGAAATTCACCTGAGCATTCATCACAGAAAAAGAATTCATGGCTACTAATTATGGATAATAAACTTAATACACATTTACAGGCTTTAAGAGATATTTTTTCCCAGCCTTCATTGGCTGCAAGAAGTTAAACAAAAGGGAATCTTGCATTTTCCACTTGTATTTCTTCAATTTCACCAGAAAGAAACTGGTGTCTTGGATTAGTAGTGGTATTTCGTCAAGTTTTGGGCAGTTTCCCTGACAAATTTATTGCTCAGTGGACACAAATTAGATTCAGCATGGTTCTATTGGATTTGATATGTTTTTTGATATGAGCATGTGTGCTAATCTGTCAAGTAAACACAGAGCTTTTGTTGGTTTGGCCAGAAAACAACATACCTAGAGCTTGATCCATGTGACATCACTATTTCTATTTCTAAGTGGTTGCTGAGAACTTAGCAAACATGTTCCTATGCTATTTTAGTCTAAAGTTGGTGCAAAACCATTTTTCATCCTAACCTAATTAGCAATAAGTGATGTCAACAATCTGAGAAGACTGTTCATGTTTCTAATAGGGAAAAATAATTCTTCCAGTATGTTTTCTGGTCTCATGAGTCTGGTGCAATGCGTTGCATTCCACTATTCAATCAGGTAAAACAGGATCATTTCCTTCTTCCATTTTCACTCTTGGGAAGCCTGTGGGTCATGACTATATTGTACGTGTGGCCCAGACCCAAGTCCATGACCTTATCTTGAAGAACCTCTGATCCTTATGTTCGTTTGTCTAAATACTAGAGGCTTGCTACTTCCATGTTCACACAGTTTATGAAGCAGCCCCAGGTTACTGAGTTCTTAGATTTCTACAGGTTTCATGCATTGGATCAGTCTGCCCAGGGCAGCAGGTGAGTCACCATTCCTGGAGGCGTTTAAAGACATGTAGACGTGGCACTTAGGGGTTTAGTGGTGAATTTGCCAGTGCTGGGTAAATGGTTAGATGTAATAATCTTTGAGGTCTTTTTCAATCTATGATATTCCATGATCCTCTATCCTACATATCAGACAAGGATGCCTTCACTGATTTGCAAGGCACAGGTTGGTTATTGCAGCTGGCACTGGGCTGCTCCTCAATATTTCAGCTGAAACTTAATGTTGCTGAGGAGGTCTCAGGGTACTCCTGGCCCATTTCAATGCAACGACAACCAAATGCTGTTTGGCAAGTTAGCTGCAGTAAACTGGTTCCACTGGAAATGGATCAAGGACTGCTTCTCCACAGCTATGACGCCAGTTAAGGAACTATTATATTTTTGCTCCTCAGCCCTTAATTTCTTCATGGTTTCCACCTGTCACCTCCTGCCCAGTCTACCTTCTAGAAGGCATTTTGGTTTACCCAACAGAGCTGATTGTTCAGTGATCTTTTTGATACTGCTTCAAGTTGTGGTCACAGAAAGCAGTATAACTTGTTCATGGGAGGTTGGAAGAGGTTCATGATTTGGTTAGGGCACAAGTTTGTAGACTCAGGCCCACAGAAACAAAGAACGATAGTACACAAATCAAGAAATGTTAGAACAAGCTTTGAAATTTGACCCTCTACTTTGTATATCAAGATACTATGTCATGAATATCAATTTCTTGAATAAAGCATTTGAAAGTAATTGGAATTTGCTGGTTATATTTCTACATTACTTTGTGTGAGTGACAGATTTTGCTTTCCAAGTCTGGCTGTGGAGTTTCACCCCATCACCATTCACTCATTCACTTGACTGGAAATTGGTGGTGATTTCATTCCATGATTTTGACAGTCTAAAACCTGTTTTCATTTTTTCTCAAATTACAGGTACACAGGACTTGTAAACTACTATGTAACCAAGAATAACATAGCTGGTTTGGACTGGACCTTCTGACAACAAGATTTACCATGGGGGTCATAAGACAAGATGGATTCCTAGTTCAGGCGGAAAATTCCACCCAGAAAGTATCCTTAACCCATGAGAAGCCAACCTGTATATCCTCCCTCTTTGGCATGACATTTAGAGTGCAGTTTTCTTCAGGTCCCTTAGAGCTTGTAGGCATGATTGAAACATGAAAAGAGTTTCCAGTGTTGACCTTGGATAACTCTGAATGCCAGTTCCTAGTTTTATGGCAGGGTCTATTGAAAGAAGAGAAAGGAGTCTTAAAGACCATCAGTCTTCTCATTGCTCACTCTGAACCTCTACTACCTCTAGAACTCAGTAAAAATCCAGAAGGTGGCATTAATCATTCAACCTGTTAGTTGGTCAACTGTATAACATCAGACATATGAGGTGTAGATACAGAGCTGAGCAATTTGGACTGAATAGCAACACAAAGCTTTTATGCTTGCATAAGCCAATGGAATACTTCAAAGTAATTTAAGGTTCACTTCAATATTTTTGACAGCATTTATCATATTGTTTAACTAAGTCATAGTAAAAAAGTCACTGCCTAATCACCACCCACAGAGCATGGCAGCAATTGCATTGCATCTTGTTCCAGAGCAAAGATTTATGTGTACAAAATAGAAAGTATATTTTTAACTTTTAGACAAAATCTGCTGTTGTTTTTCAACACTATCCAAAAGTTTTAACCATCAAGACACCTCCAGTGTTGATCAGTATGTCTGTGTTTCTCGGAGCTGGTTGAAACTCATTCAGTGAAAGTCTAATTTGCTGAAACATACTGTTACGTCAAAATTAAAAATATTTCAGTAAAGTTCATGACTTTTGAAGGTAATAATATTGTGAGGGGAAAAATGAAGTGATAAATTCTCCAGCATTGTAAGTGTTGGGAAACCAGGCATAAGGGGGATTTGAACTGGAAACTTTGGACAGTGTCCCAGCCATCACCTCCCATTGTAATAATGAAGTAGGAATTTATGTCAGTTTAAAAAGTGATTATTCAATACCATTCCATTGATAGAAAATAAATTGGAAAGCTTTTGTTTGCATGCCAGTGTACTACAAAATACATTCAAGTTCCACAGAGGGTTTTCACAAAATGAAACCACTGTTCTTTGGTCAAGTCTGATATTTTAACACACTTGTTTTGTTCATGGGAAAATCGGCATAGTAATTTTAAAAGGTATTCAATATGTCAGTGGTTCAGAAAAAGCATGGGGATAAATCTACTCACAAAGGTAATGACACAGCTCAGGAGTGAAGAAAATTTTTCATTTGCAAAGTCTTGGGATGTAGGGTATTGTGCTCCCCAGGTACAGTTCCCTAAGTAAGCAGCAAACCTGCACTACAAGGGGTTTAGTCCATTTCCACAGAGACTGCTGGTAAACTCATAGCTTTCTGCTAAATTAGTTATTTGGAAACCACTTGCTGCAGGGTCTGTTCTTTGCCACTGCTGTTCAATCTCCCAGGAGACACAGTGTGACACTTTCGCATGTAAGAGGCTCTTTTGGTCCTCTTATTTTGCTTTCTCCCACCTATAGGAGGTTTTTCTTTAGAAGACAGTATCTATTGGTTTCATCCCTGCACTCCAGAACTGAGTTGTAGTAGGTCAGTAGCTTCCTCTGCTGTGTAAAGCTATAGGGCCAACTCATAGCAAAAAAACCACCAAAACCAAACCAAACCACCACCAACAGAAACCCAATAAAAAAACCCAAAGCTGAGCCAAAACAAAACAAAAAAAACCAAAAAAACCTCTCCAGCACCGCCCCCCCACAAAAACCCCAAAACAAGAAAACCAAAACAGCAAAACCCTGAGCTTACCATAGCAAAAGAAATTATGCCAGTTTATGTGTGCTAAATGGCATATGTCTTCCACAATGGAATTCCTAAGGCAACCTCAAATTTCTGTCTTCACCCAAAATTAAAAAAAAACAGGGGAAAGGTTTTCTGTGCTATTACTGTTATCTTTGGTTGCTTTTAGAATTCCTCACAGATATGTGTTTCCTCCCTTGAATAGTGAATAGTTTTCATGGCTGCTCCCTAGGATGACCTCTAGATGAACAGACACTCCTGCACTGCCCTGTTCAATAACAGTTGTGTTGTTCTCTCAAAATTTCAGTGGGGTCTAATGAGACTTAAATTTTAAAATTTTTTAAGGGCTTTGGGAATCATTTACTTGACACTTAAGCTGCAAAACAAAGCAGAGTGGATGCAGTGTATTTCATGCAGGCACTGTGTGGTACGAGGAAACTTACTTGCTGTGAACAACAATATTCTGCAAAGGAAAAAAAGGAAGAGAAAGAAGAAGTGAAATAAAAAGAAATAAACAAGCACAAGAAAATGTAAAGGCTGTCTTTGTCTAGTTTAACTTTGTTTTCAGAGCAGCAAACACTACTGTTCAGGATTTCATTCTTCTCCCTACGTGGTTTATGTGGGTAGGAAAACTGACTGCTTTCAATAAAGCCACTCTTGAATAAATGTTCCTGACTGAGATGAGCTTAACAAACCAACAGAGGAAGAAAAGCACACCCCAGTCAATCCTTTCTTTGCACCAAAAAGTTCAGTGAAAATTACAAAAAATTCATTCTGGTTTTATTAATGTGCTTATATACATGTGCCTACAGAATTTTTCAGTTTTGTCTGCTATGTAGTCAGTGCTTTGTTTTCATTTTGTATGTGCTTTTCACAGAGAGATTGTGGTCTCCAAGGCAAGAAATCCTAATCATGCACACCAGGATCCATACCTGGATGTGATTCAAGACAGCCAGCATGGCTTCAGTAAGGGAAAATCCTGTATGACCAAACTAGTGGTAATCCACAATGGAGTACCAGTGTATAAGGGAAGAGCTACAGATGTCATTTCTATAGAGTTCTGCAGCACCTTTGACATGGTCTCCCGTAACATCCCTCACTCTAAATTGAAGTGAGGGATTTAATGGGTGTACTGTGAGGTGGGTAAGGAATTGCTTGGATGGTCACATCCAGAGGGTAGCGATCAATGGCTCAGAGTCCTGACAAACATCAGTGACAAGTGGTGCCCCTCAGGGGTCCATGTTGGGATCAGCATTATTTAATATGTTCAGTAATAATAAAATGAAGGGATTAAGTTTACCCTCATCAAATTTGCACATGACACTCAGCTGAGTGGTGCAGTTGACACACCTGATGGACAGAGGGACCTGGACTAGCTTGAGAAGTGGATCTTTGGGAATCTCATGAGGTTTAACAAGACCAAGAGCAAAATGTTGCACCTGGGAATCAACACAGGCTGTTGATGAACAGCCACGCAACCCCTGGAATCAACACAGGCTGAGGGATGAACAGAGTGAGAGCAGCTCTGCTGAGAAGGACTTGTGGGTGCTGGGGGATGAGAGGCTGGACAGGAGCTGGCCATGTGCACTCACAGCCCAGAGAGCCAGATGTGTCCTGTCTGTATCCAAAGCAGTGTGGCTAGCAGGGCGAGGGAGGGGATTCTGCACCTCTTCTTTGCTCTGGTGAGACTCCACTTGGAGTACTGCATCCAGCACAGGAAGGACATAGACCTGTTGGACAGAATCCAGAGGAGGGGCACCAAGACGATCAGGGAATGGAGCACTTCCTCTATGAGGAAAGACTGAGACAATTGGGCTTGCTCAGTTTGGAAAAGAGAAGGCTTTGGGGTGACCTAATTGCTGCTCTCCAGTACTTAAAGAGACATAAAAAAGCGGAAGGGACTTTTTATGAATATGTAGTGATAGGACTGGGTAATGGCACTAATCTGAAAGAAATTAGGTTTAGATCAGATATTAGGAATAAATTCTGTGAGGTGGTAAGGCACTGGAACAGAGTGCCCAGAGAAGTTGTGGATGCTCCATCCCTGGAAGTGTTCAAGGCCAGGCTGGATGGGGCTCTGAGCCACCTGATCTAGTTGAAGGTGTCCCTGCCTACTGCAGGGAGGTTGGAACTAGATGACCTTCAAGATCCCCTTCCAATCCAAACCATTCTATGATTCTATCCTTCTATGATGTTAAAGGAAAAATGATCCCTAAGGAAACCCGTGGAGTGCATATGCAATACAAGTAAGGTGTAGAATCTCTGTTCAGACTTCACCTTCTCATAATTGTGGCCTGTGTGATGTTGACAGGAAAAATCCCTTGGAAGCAGCCACAAGAGGGAGCAGGTACGGTGCTATGAAAGCACAGGCAGCTGGTCTGTAGAGTAGAGGGTGACGTTCTCTTGAATTCCCTTTCAAAGCGAAGTAGTTTACTGGTCTCTCCAGCAAAACCTCATGACAAATGTCTGCTGTTATAATTCCCCCCCTTTTCCTTCCCTCATGGAATAGCTCTTTATTTGAGATATATTGGCTATTTCCTTTTTTTTTCTAAAATTCTTCCTGGAATCAGTATTATTGTCTTTGAAACAGTTTCTGTGTTCTGGTAAAAATAGGTGGGATTCTCCTACCTGATTAATGTGTTTTGTATAGTGGCAATGAAGGAAGGGAGCTAGAATTCACTGGATAATTAAAAAAATGTTGAGAAAAACAGAGAAATATTAATTTCCATTGTTAGTTGAAATACATGTTCCCCATGGAAGAAAAATATGATCAATGTTTAGTGCTACAGTATTGTTAATGGAATGGATAGAAAATAAGCAGAAGCAATGATGAGAAGCTCATTATTTCATTTTATTTTTAGGTTTGTTCTTATAGGCATGAATAATACCAGTGTTTTTGTGAAGTTTGTCTTCTACACTTTCTCTGAAATAAAGGCATAATTCCACAGCAAAACTCAGAGTCGACCTCATGAAAAGTTATAAAGTAACAGAAGCAGGCTTGAGAGAAAACTACGTGAAAGAAATTGAGGGTATTATGGAAGGAAATTCAGAAATAAAGCTGGTTTCCTCCATGTTCTCACTGTACTTTTACTGAAGTATTTATGTGTTTAATACCGAAGGGTTAAGTGGAGCCCTGACAGAAGAACTGCTAAAGCAATCTCCTGCATATGCAGCACGGCTTGTTTCTGCACACAAACCCTGCTCGATGCTGCAGCAGAGGAAGGGACACAATGGCACACGTGCATTGGTACAGTTCCAGGAGAGAGCTCATGTTATGATTTACTACAAGACCAACTCTTTACTAAGATGTTAGTATCATTTGTGTATATATTATAGCACATCTATACTGTCTGTCATACCAATCAGTTTCAAATACTTTACAGATGTCTGTGTGTAACCTTTATTAAGAAATTATGAATAACACTTTTGTTGAGATTACACTTTGTCATTCAATGACAAAATGTAGGATAGCCATGAGACTACAGCCTCACTCCACCTCAAAGGTTTGATTTAGCAAAGCAGTTAGTGACACTTTCCCGGTACTTGACATGTAGTTCTTTGTCTTTGGATAGATGAACAGGAAAATTGTTTGCTTAGTTGAAAAATACTGATGGAAACAAAAAAATTAGGTTTTGCTTTCATCACTTCCATGATTTATCAATTGAAACATCTAAATTCTTTAACAAAAATGTTGTAAAAAAAAAAAATGCTGATTCTAGTAGTCTCTGAATAAGTTCAACTGATTCTAAATTTCTTTCAGCAATTGTCATGAAGAGGAAGCTAAGGCTCCCTAGCACAGAAAAACCAAAACCCAGACATGAATTTGCTAGACTTACTAACAAGACTGTAGTCTCCCTTATCAGTGTTAATGATCTCAGTGCACTGCCATGTAAGCAGATGCTACTTAACATCTAAACATCACCATTACAGTGGCTTTCGGTCTTGAAGTACTTGTTTCCTTATGCAGTTTCTAGAAGTGACCAGGCAATTCTCAGCTGCCCAGCTGACTTCATGTAAGCTTACTGCACGCTGTTTCCTTTTTATGGAAGCCATCTCTATGGCCTCTCAATGATCACTTTTTGATTTGGCCTTAAAACTGATCCTAACTTCCAGAAACTTTGTATTGCCAACAAAAAAATATTAAAAATATTACCAACGTATCATGTTCAATTTGCAGTTTAAATTCTATCTCTTGACCGTAATGCATGATGAAACTTTCTAAGAGACATTGCTCTGCCTAGAGCTGCATGTAAGAGTATTGTGTTCAAATCTTTAAGCAAAGTAAATTCATGAGTGGCTTCTTAAATGCCATAGACTTGGTATTTTCTTTTTCACATGTGAAAAATGGGTTACAAATTGTATGAGCCAAAAGTGGGCAAAACATTTCTATTCTGATTCATTTGCATTTTATGTTCCCTTTGGACAAGCACAAAGAAGCAGAGGAAAGGTGGCACTCACTCTCTGCCCTGTGTCAATTTATTCTCATTGTGGAAAACCGCCAAGAGAGGGAAATATTATGTGCCATGTAAGGGAATATGTAGAGAGAGCACCTTACATAAAGAAATGAGTATCAGAATCATCTTTAACTGTCCTCTGGTTGACTATAGAAGCAGCCCACATGACCCTGCTGCTGCTATATATTTTTTATGTATGTTATTGTCATTCAGGAGAAAGATAATGCTGAGTACTCTGAGGTATTAGAATTACTGTCTGAGCATTTCACATAGATTTTGTTGCTATTTGTTTTTATTCTGAATTTCCTGTTCAATTTAGTGCTTTGGCATCTTAGTGCATCGAACCCTGGGGTGCCTCCAGGCTATATCCTTAGCCCATTCTGCACAAGAAATTAAATGAAATGAAGAAAATGATTGCTCTCAGCCAGCTTGTGCTATCTGGGAAATGGGATTTCCACTACCCCGCTGGTATGAAAGATGAAAACAAAAGGTTGACCAATATGAAAGCTAAAGCTTGAATATATTTTCAGCTCAACTCTTTTTGTGGAACAAAATGTTCTTTCAGAATTTCTTCTACATATTGACTTATCTGAGTAAACAGCCCTTAGTTAATAATGCAGAACACATGGTCCTGTTTTGATAAGCACATCCCCAGGGATTTATGCCATTCAGTTTGAACAGAGCTACTAGTCATATATTTTTGTACCAAAACCTGGGCAGCTCATGTTAATTTATGGTCAACAAAGACTTCTTGAGTCCCTTGCTAATCACTATTGAAATGAAATGGGAAGTACAGTGATTTTAAGGACTCGATGAGGCCTACCCTATCAGATAATGTTTAAAACTGTCATTCGGGTTTGGGGATGGAAATAAGAAAGTCAGAACAATGCTCTGGATCTCATTTGGATAAAAGGGCAGAGTGCACCAGGTCCATTTCAATTTCATGCTCCTTAGTACCAAGATGCTTATCAGAATGTCTTAGCCTGGAGATGGGAGTTGTAATTTCTTTGAAAATGGAAGGAAATGTTAGTTCTACAACAATTTCTGGGCCAGCTAAAAAGTGAAGATAAAGGGTGTGGCTTCCATAAAATAGCCCAATGCTATTTAAAGCGCAGTAACATGCAGCAACTAGTAAAATGGGCTGTGGCTAATTCAGCCTATAACAAGATTCCACTTGAAATCATCCAAGATTTCACAGCTGATGGACAATGCACCTGATTCAGTGCCACTGTGTCATTGCAAATAATTGCCTTAGAAATGTGATTAAAGGATGTCCATTTTTCACATGCACAGGCAAATTCTAGTAGAAAGTGCTGGAGGTGAAGCATTTAAAGTCATAGATATATTCACATTGCTGTTGCTGGAACTGAAAACTTACAGAAAGCACATTTGCTGTATCACAAACCATCAACAAACTACTACATGTTCCAATACAAACTGTGTTTTATTGCTGTGAGCTTTTGTTTAAGTGACACTGAGCAAAATAGAAATACAAATCCCTCTAGCTTAACTCCTGGTTATGAGAATAACTCTTTTCTTTTTCTCTGATAAGTGGGAAGCAAAAAAACATGAGCTGGTGATGAAATGGAATGAATAGTAGAAGGAAAGGTGTCAATTTAAAAATAAAAATAAAAGTGGGACCATGTGGAGTGTGTCAGCAGCAATAATTATTTGTATAACAGAGCTTATCTATCTTGCTGTGCAGGAATACAAGGTTTCAGAACCCTTCTGTTAAAAGAGAAATTCTCCCATAATTCTCACTTTAATGGTCATCACTACAAAATGCTCCCCCAAAAACGTTCTGGTCCATATATTCCTATTTTTTCCCAAATTTCATTTATTATTCTTATTTATTTTCCCTTCCTCATAATGATTAATAATATTCTTTAAAGAAAAGATCCATGGAAATCAGTGGATGTAATTCTAATGTACTTGCTTGAGGTCATCTGGGAAAACAAACTGCAAATCAAAATCAGGAAAAAATCAGAATACTATGTAGTCTTCAGGATTTCATTTGTTGCAAGCTCTAATTGCACAGTCTGTCTCTTTTTTCTCACCAAAAAAAACTGAACCATATTTCTTTTTCAGTTTGGGGGTATGATTAGCCCATATAAGCTTTGATAGTACAAATGCATTTTCAATCTGCAGATCATTTTCTATGAGAAAAATTAGAACCTATTTGTAATCTTCAGTTTTTTTACAACTGCACTGATTTAGAAACAATTTGGGTGTAAAATGCGTAATATTACTTCAGTTGAGCAAAAGAAATAAATTCTTATTATTTTAACATTAGCAGTAACCAAAAAAAGTTCAAAATAATGTTAAGGACATTTCAGTTGAAGAATTCAAATTTTCACACTAACCCTGTAATTCCTGTTTCACAGCAGTTTTAATAAACAGTTTTCTTCCTTATACTGTGCTCTCCTGTACCTACTGTGAGAGACAATAGACATCTGGGACTGAAATGAACACTAAGCTGCAGGTCAGCTTGTATATGCTGATTCTTAGGATTATAACGAGAACTATTCCTGAATTTCAGATTGAAATACCCACTGAGATCTCATAAAGAACTATTTAAACCCTCCACAATAACTTTGCAACAAAAAGGTCAAATAAGAATTGCAAGCAGAGAAGCTGCTGGAGATCAGCAACGAGATTGAAAGTAAGGAAACTGAAACAAGCCAAAGACAACAAGCGTGTTATCAGCCTCCCATCTACTCCGAGAGATTTGATAACAACTTTGAAGTCCTCTGTCTGGCATGCAACTCTGCTCCTTAACATCTATAGTCTGTGTATGTTTAGATGATTCAAGGTTAAAGCAAACATTGTGGAAAGAAAATACATTTGCTGTTGGTTTTGGTAGTCAAAATTATTATTAATTGATAATGTGTCATGCTTCATAGACTCTGTTCACAGAAGCACCCCAAACCCTGATTTGACCAAAAACCCAGATCTTCTAGGAGGTGTGCAGCCTCCTTACTTCATTCACCTGCCTGCTGCTAGAATGGGATGCACTGAGCCACCCGTCCCTGTGTTGTCTCCGTGCGAGTGCTGCACTGTCTCTTTCTGCTGTTTTCATTCAGTGTAGCCGACATACGACACAGATTCACAGACATGCAAGGCCAAACAATAAAGAAGGTCTTTGCAAACTCTGTTTAAAGGAAAACAAGAAGGTCCTGTGAGGTACTAGAGAGGTATATAGTGCCACAGTGCCAAGATGAGACAGTCATTGTGTTTAAGAAGTGTGTGGTGCAGTGCTGCACCCATTCCTTGTGAAGGTACAAGCTCTCCTTAGGAGCCATGCAAGCTTTGTCCTAGGAAAGAACTAAGAGCTCTAGAGCTGGAATAACTAGGAATCATACTTAATGAATAAAAGGGTGCCACAAAAGCAAAATATTAATCCTGATTTCTGAGCTATTATTGACATGTTTCATAGCTCATGCTTACATGCAGACAGTGAATGTAGTTTCAGCTGAAGTGGTAGAGTAGATGTGGATTTTCTTTTAGCAGTTTTAATTCCCTTAATGAACTAAATTTATATGTATTTGTCCAGAATATCTGTATGTGGATAACCATATTGCTCTAACATATTAATATTATCATATTACCATATTATTAATATGCAAAACGAAGCATACCTTTAACTTCATGGGGCCATAGGGAAACTCATAACTCATGATATTTCTTGAAATAAGCAATAAAATAAGCAAATTCATTTTGATTTTATTCAGGATGCAGTGCGGAGTATTAGCAGTAGTTTTATTAACTCACTAATTAGGGGATCAAACATTTCTTTTTGATTTTCCATTACGACAACATGCAAAAGTTTAAAGGAGGGAAAATTTTTTGCAGTCCATGTAAAATCTTAAACAGCAAAGCCCCTTTCAAAAACAATTACTGCACTGCTAATGCAATTTTACCAGAAGCCAGTAGGCTATGCTCATGCTCTGGTTTTCCAGCTGAGACACACCTGGTCATCATTCGCTCTCCATGCAAACAGAGGGGCTGCTTTGTTTCAGTGATTCACACAGTTCTGTACAGCTTATCTCCACAGTATGAAACATTTACTTGTTCCACAGAACACATTCCATAACATTTATTTCTAACACAATTCCCAACATCCATTTTCGTAGAGACAGTGCCTGGAAAGTACTGTGTCCTGACCAAGTATTATAATAGACATAATTATTGCTGGGATACTAAAAGCAAGCTGGCTTCCTCACTTCCAATTGTCCAAGCAAGCAAATTCTCCTTGGCCAAGATAATTAAGTTGTCTGTCAGCTTTATCACCTCAGTGACAGGCTCTCCTCATTTTAGCTGGTGCTTTTTAGGCTAGGTAGGAATTTCAAAGAACAGAAGCCTCGTGAACCAGCACAGAACACAATTTATATCTCAGTTTTATTTTCTGAATAAATCGTAATGAATTTACTCTAAGATCATCTGTGCATGGGATTTTTCAAGAAAATTAAGATGATTCAGCTAATGATTTTATTTTCATGTGCACATCCTTAAAACAATTTAAATATCATGGGGATGAATTCAAGTGTGAAGTAGCTAGAAGCTGGAATGGTCAAAGGAGAGTTTACCCCTGAGTGCATGCATCTGTGTAGTTTTAATACCCTTTAATGGATTTCACAATGGCAAGCAATTTATGCTAATTTTCCTTACTGTTTCCTTGCTTTCCTTACTGTCCTTAATGGTAAGAAACTCAGACTCTTACCTGTGAATGGATCTGGTAAATTTCCTTTGCAAGTTTTTATTTTCTGCAGTAAGCTTTCAGTTAAGAGGTGTCCTAAAGGAGGAATCAATTCCTATATACTTCTCTGAAAGACCATTTGATTGGATTTCTACCTAAAGGTTTTTCAGGGATCCCTTTCAGGGATTCATAGGAAAGAATTTTGGTACTTCATGCTTACAGAGTTTATGAGAAAACATAGGGAATAGTACAAATATGTCTGTTTTTTGATTGAATAGTGGGCTGAGGTGGACTTGTAGCCTTACTTTCAACATTATTTATTATCTTATTCAACAGTGAAAATAAATAGGGCATAAGCTGAAGTCTTCTCCACTCCTTGCAGGACTTCTGCCTTGGAATAACACTAAAAAACCTCACAAACTATTTTCTAGTGCTGTGATACAAAATACAAAACAATGTCTGCATGTCTGTTGCAGGATTGGTAATGCCAGTGCTGATGGCTCCCCTTAAGCCCTGTGCACAAAGAGGTTTGGCCCTGCATGCCACTGCCCTACACCTCTACTTCTTGATTCTGAGATGGCACAACATGCATGATGTCAGAGAAATAGGGATTGAAAATAAACTATTTTTCCATCCTTTTCCCTTTGTCTTCTCAGCTCTTCCCTCTACAAGAGCTGTGAGTAGAGCTTTTGTTTGTGTGAGGTCAGTGACTGAAGGGCAGGGGTGTTGTAGGGGATTTCATGTGCTAACAGGTGGAGAGGGAAGACCCAATGTCACCTGGTCTTTGACACTCGCCTCCCAGACAGCTCCCAGACCTCCTGTACAATTAGATCATTTGCACAGTAGAGACAAAAAAGTTTAGTGATAGCAAATTTTGGTCTGGATATTGTGTAATAAAAATGACATTCCCTATCACTTCTATCAAAGAAAGGAAATGGAGAGGGTGTTCCTGACAGGTGCAGGTTGAACAGAATGGGCAGTGAGAGAGGTGAAGGGAGACAAAGCTCAGTCAGCACCAGGGGCAAGACCCATCCACCAGTGGTAAGAATTAAGCTGCAAAGAGTTTTGTCCAGACTCAAGGGAAGTGTGAGGCAAAAGAGGGCACACTTCATACAGTGCTGTCCCGTTGGGGTAGCAAAGCTGAGCTCTGCAAAAGGGCAAACCAGCATTGTATGCTTTCTCACATCATGAGATGACCGCATAGGTTGCCTTTGAGAATTTGGGGAGCTATTTATTTATAACCCTTTAAAGGATAGAAAGGAGTTCTGCCAGCATGTGCAGCACTGCTTGTCACCAGATTTAGGCTAAGCTAACCTGTGTTTATATCTCACAGGGGGATAGGTCTTTGACATGGGGGGAATTCCAACCTGTCTCGCTCCAGGGAGCTGAGACAGTCCAAAAACATTACATCACCTCTCTGGGTTGCTGTCTACTAGAAGTACAGCGTTGTCTTTGTGATGTATCAGGATTCAGATTTATATTTAATGCGTAATTTAAGGGGAAGAACAAGGCTAAAAAAATAAAGAATGCTCTATGAACTGAAACATTCACAGCTGAGTGAAGAGCTTCTTGAAAAGCCTTCAGTATAAACCAGCAACATGGCTCAATCAGTACCTTTCCAGGCAATACTATCTAACCACTGGGTAAAAGGTTTCAATAACAGAGCACTGGCAGAGTATATTGACTGTTTGTCATTGCACCGCGATGACTTCAAAAAACGCTGTGCTCATATCAGAACAAGCCACAAAATGCCAAGGAAATCAATAGGTCACTTACACACCTTTAGAGCCAGAGGTATTATGAGAGTCACACTGAACTGATGGTTATTAACCCTGCAAAATTAAAAACTCACTTGAGTTCAGCACTTTTGGTGCACCAAGGGAGGTAAACGTAACCCAAGGAAATAAGTTTATAGCAATTTAAGGATTTGTAGTTGTTCTGCTTGTCTGAAGCTAATGCTTCTGAAAGGTAGATAGAGGAAAAACAGCCTCTTAAAGATTACTGTTAGGTTCTTTATCATGAAAGTTTTAAAAAATATTTACAATATCCTATCCTTTTAAATTATATTAGATGTCCTAGATTTTTAGGGACCATTAAAACCTAAAAGATTCACAGTTAAATAAGGCTACTCTATAGAACATGAAAAAGAAGATGCTGAAGACAGAAATCTTAAAAATCTAAACCTCACTACTGTCAGTTTACAGAGGGGAACGGTAGATACGAGTTCTGAAGTGTTGGACTGGAAATCCTACAAACTCTCTCTCCTCTCATTCCATTTAACATACCTGTACAACTTCTCTGGGGAATCTGTCATACTCAGTAGACTCAAATGCTAGAGATACAATGTGACATTCAGCTCGACATCACTTTCTCATTCAGTAAATCAACTTTCTACTCATTTTCAACCAATAAAACAAATTGCCATAAACTACCCCTCTCCAGCTGTCCCGGAACCTAAGAGGGGTTAATGCCATGACTAGGAACAGCTGGCTGAACTAAACTTGGGCACAATAAAAACAATATTGATAGGCAGAGGAAAATATTTTGGACAAGTAACCAACACAGTAATAAAATTTTTGCTTGAGGGACAGCTGCTCTCATTTCTTAAGGTGGCAGGAAGCCTCAGCATGGTTCTGCATTTCTCATTACACCATATGACAAAAAACACCATAAAAGTCTTCTTTCATTTATGACCAGCCATGAGATTGGACCTTCTCCTGGCAGAATCTGACCTGGTCACAGTTATTAAAACTTCTGTGGCTTGGTTTGCAATGAACTGAATTTGAATGCACGGCTCTGAAATGAATATGATGGGCCTCGTATTCTCCACAAGCAAAACTCTACATGAAATCGCGTGAATATCACAAAGATCCAAAGATTTAAGACCACTCAGTGGTTTTTTTTTTTCATAAAACTCTTCAAATGCTTTTTCAAACCATTACAACTTTTAACATCCATATAATACCCTATGGCAAGGAGTTCCACAGTTTAAATTAGTGTTATTTAAAGCAGTCTTACTCTTTTACTTATTTTGGACTTCTCTTGTATTGTTTCTTCTACTGTACCTAGTTTTTGTAATGTATCAGACAGTGTTCTGTTGCATTCTATTCAACTTTTTAAAGCTATTCATGATTTTGCATAACTTTATCATTTCTCCCTCATGTCTTTATAGGATGGAAAGATGCAATATGTTTGTTGACCCTTTTATGAAAAGCTCACATAATTTTGATCATATCTTTTTTTCCTTTTTTTTTCTGTGCCTGTCCCAGTTGCACTATATTTTTTTTGCAATGGGATGACTGGAATTATACCTGTTCTTCAAGATGTGAGCTCCCCATGGATTTGTAAATTGTTTCAATAATGTTCTCTGCTTTATTCTCTATTTCTTCTCTTAAAATTTTCAACACTCGATTTGCTTCTTCACAGCTTCTGAGCACTGAACTGATGTTTTCCTAGAAATATCTGTTGTAACCACAAGGTCTCTCCTAAATGGTAATGATCAGTACAGAGCATATCAAATAAATATTTTATTTCAGTGAACTAAAGTTTTTACTCCATATCTTTACATGTTTGGAACAGCCAGACTGGTGATATTAATTTTTTAATTTAATTTTTAAAGTGAAAATATCCAGTGTTTTGATTTACTGGAAATAGGTAAGATTTCCACCACCCTTTAAAAAAAAATCAACAATCTTTCACAGAGTAAAAGTAAAATAATGAAAGTATGCAAGACATGAAAATGTAGTTTCTTCTCAGTTCAGTGGCTTTATTTCAGAGCAGTAGATGCAAGGACACAAGGATTTCCAACCACCCACAGAAAAATCTAAATCTATAGTTTGGGTGGGTCATAAGAGCTATCCAGCATTTCCATGTCAGCTTGCTGTTCATTGTGAAGTCTAAATTATTTTTAAAAAAGCAGTAGAAGAACAGAAGTTTAATAGCTTAAGTCTTAACATCTACCACTGACCTGCTCTTTGGAAGTAAAACCTCACCACGACTTGAACAGTCTCTAAACGAAACCTCTGACTTTGGCACCACAAGAATTTCTTGAAGGAAGAGAGGCCATCTCATTAACTCACGGAGGTTTTGCTCCTACTTTCAGCACTCTATTCAGACAAGGTGTCATTAATCAGCTTTCTATTAATTTGGGTGGCTGTATCTTGGCAGCAACATTCGAATTACTCAGGGCTTACAATTTAGAAATATCCTCACCACTATATTGAATGGTGATTTATCATTACAGCAAGGAGATGTTAATTTGAGCAGAACTACAGACCTCAAAATTTAATCATATTTTAATGGCTTTTTAAGTCCTACTAAAAATATTTCCAAAAAATATTTGGTGACAGACTAATGTAATTAAACTGATGCCACGGTTTTTCAAACCTTGAAGGGTCACCAGTTACAAGCAATGCTTCAAAGTCAAATATCATTTTATAACACTCTGTACCATAATTATGGATGGATAATGAAAATCAATACAAAGGCAGGAACAGAAGCTGTAGAAAATTATTCTGGTCAAATCATTCATTAGTGTAATCTTTTATGTAGAATGCAAAGATGAGCAACAGCTAAGATCTCTATTGCCTATATTTTCTTAAAAGAAAACCTTTAATGAAGCTGCAACCAGAAATGTATTTTCATAACTGCGACCTGAGATATTGTATTTCTTTAAGTACCTATCAATTTCAAACCCAAGTCTGCTCAGCAGGATGAATAGGGCTCTCCTAATAAATCATCCATCCTTTCCACTCGTGCATGAAATCAGTGTAATATGCATGAAAAAAGATAACAGATTATTACACCAAATCAAAAAGGATAAGGTGTACCTATATTTTTAAGGAAATATGTTCAAGTAGGATTGCTGTAGGATTGCTTGATACTTCTGCTTCATTCTTGATTGTGAAAGTTTTGTGGAGTAAGTTTCAGTCTGAATGAAAGGAAAGACCAAGCTGTGTTAACATGGCACTTACTCCGACATCATAGTTAGCATAAGAAAAGTTCCATGGAAGCCAAGTTGTTGGACTACCAAATTTTGAAAATTAAAAAGCGGGAGGTGGGGGTGGGGTGTGAAGGGAAGAAAATTAAAATACATAAGTGGTTTAAAAGCAATAGGAAGGAAGGAGGAACACTTTTAAACTATTTTTGCTAATTACACTGCTGTCCCTGTGTCACTTAAAGGATTTGCAATCCGCGGCGCTGCGCTGACACCTAGTGGTGCTCGTCGGGCTGCAGTGGGACCCTTGGGTGGATTGCCAGATGCCGGTTTTGTCCCCAGAAAGCCAGCATCATCTTCATCTTCGGGAAATCTGCTCCAGAAGCTGCATGAAACACTGTTGGAAAGGATGTGTTCACCGCCTCCGGCCACTCACTGGAGTGACTTCATGCAGAATACGAGGATGAGTTTTCATAGTGAGGAAAACACAACTGGAAGAGATAATGGGAAAGCTCACCTGGAGAGGTGCAGCAATGCAGAAGAGACTACAAGCCAAAAAGGAAGCCCATCACACAAAATATTCTCTTTCAGCTGGCCACTTATTCAGGCACACAGAGCAAACAGCCTGAGCTTATCATTCTACAATAAAATCCAGCATTTCTCTATGGTCACTATATCATAACCAATGTCATGTCTAAAGAAATTAATGGGAAACTGTTGACCCAACCCTTGTATATCCCACTTAGCTTGAAATGCCTCTCAGATACTTCACTGTGGCTGATGCAAATAAATTACAACTCTTCACTTTTACCAGGCTGCAGTACATTTATACAGTGAGATGTATCGGCAGGCTTAAATGTGGAGGCTTTAGTGATGGGTGCACTACATCCGGGATTTCAGTATATTGAAAAGTTTAATAGTTCAAACCTTTAAAAATTTTCAAATATTAGTAAAAAAAATTCCAACTACTCTAACCTGTTTTCTTCTTTCTGTTGTCTTGTCTAGGAAATCAACTACTTGGCATTTTCTGACATGATTTACTGGTTGAATAGCATTTGGTAAAATTGATTAAGTATGGATTATGGATGAAATCCAAGGATTCAGTGAATTTGAAGAGTATTTTACCTATAAGTCAAAGAGGGTCAGACCCGAGCATTTTGTTTAGTAATTTAATGGTGTTCTTTCAAATACTGTTCCTTAAAAATGCAGAGATTGTGTTCTCATTGATTATTACGTATTCATTGAATCACATGGAATTACTGCATCCATATACACTGGAATAGGTGAGATCAGAACTCTACTTGATAAGAGCAACCAGAGAACAGACGACCTGGTTAGAAAATAAGGTTTGGAGAAAGTTGCGTACATATCTTTGTTTGTAGATCTACTTCTGTATGGGATGAACTCCACAATTACAGTAACATCCCTCATCTGTTATTTAGAACACTATACAAGCCCATCATGCAGCTCCTGTTCAGACAGGACACTATCAAGCAGACCTCCCTGGCAGCATACGTGGAGGTTATGAAGCCTGTGGTACTATTAGGCATGCTGCAGAAGAGAAAGGGATTTATAGGAGCACCGTACCTCTGAATCAAATCTGGCTGGATATATGTCAACCCTGTGAGGGCTTCTGAATACATTCAGTAATTTTAGCCAATTTTGTAAAAGGACAAAATTGCCAACAACATTAATTTCAGGTAAGTCTTCTGAAACTTAGAAGATTTTAGAGCTTCCTCCTGCCTCTTCCCAGTGGAGGTGCTGACACATTTCTGCCCTGTTGATGCCTGCCTGGGAAACTAAACAGGGCTGACACCACACAACCTGCCCAGCCAAATGCTGCCAGGAGGCAAGCAGGGATGTGAGGAGAAGTGGAGGCAGAGCAGAGAGTCTGAGGAACTTTTGGGAGCAGGGGTAAAGAAGGTTGGAGTTGTCTGTTTGCAACTACAAGTTTTACAAGGCCTATTTGTTTCTGGGGAAAATCTTTGTGTTTGTATGCAAGTGGTGGAATTGTCAATGCCTACCACAGCAAAATTCTCATGGGTTTAAAACAGAAGAAATGACTACTGGAGAGAGCATAGGATAAGATGTGAAATCTGGGGCACACACCTTGCTCTCACTCTAACTGGATAATATCCAGAGGTTTTAATTTCTCAGGATCATGTCTTTCAGAGAAAGTCTTCAGATGTTGAAACATTTGCTACCCTACATTAAGATCAGTTCTCAAATAGATTATGTAAAATGATAGGTGTTTTATATATATTCATTGAGGAATGGATCTCTGTAACAAGACAGTCTTTTAGGATTCATCAAATGTACTGCACCTTTGCTGGTTTAAGTTGTTGAGAGTACACTACTTACAGAAGAACTTTTAAGATATTAAATACCATATAAAATTCGGGGGTGGTTCGTTCTTTTAAAACAAAAATAAAGTTTTAGGAGAAAAATGACTTCTAGCAAGAAAGGTGATGAAAAATGATTTCTAACTTTGGAAGACTACAAAAGAAAAAAGAGGATGAATATGTTTTTGAGCTAACAGTCCACATCTTATAAGAAATAATGAGGTATACAGTGAAAGATTTTGACGTGAAGTAAGAACACTTCCTAAGCTCTCTCCCATTCTACATTGTACTTGGGGCAGATTCATAAAAGCTGTGAGGAGAAAATAAAGTGAAGAAAATATTTTTCTTTTGATTTGTCAATGCTGAAAATATTTACACCATATTTTAGCAGGTTGAAAAATGTTAATAGCATCTGTGAATGAATTTCCAGATTTGTAGAATACATTCTTATAAATAAATGACCTATGTGTTTGAATAACACACAGTTTTACAAATTCTGTTCTCCTGTTCCTTTTCACTTTTTTTCAAGCTGAATTTAGCATTGTTAATGAAAAAGTTACAGCTATCACATAAGCAGAGATGGGACAATTAAGAGTAATGATGTTTTTCATTTGATGATTTCTCTTTTGTCATTGATGTCTTTAGAAGTGCATGGGGTGACTCACCTTCTCCCGACTTCTTTTGGCTAACCTTTGCAGAATCCTCTAGAACACCAAAGAAGCAAATGTATTGCTTTTTCACAGACCATACCAACCTACCACTCACTGAGATCACTTGAAAAACTCAGCATTGTATCTGGTGAGGCAGAACAACTCACAGATTTTTCTGAGATGTGCAGAGGTGTACAGAAATGATACAAAGATGGACCAATGTCATGTCTGGAGCAATAACTTGGTATACTGTCCTGGGATATTTTACTACTGGAAGCACCTTTAGATTACATGCTAAATAGCAGTCCTGAAGGCCCTAATACCACTCCAACAAATCCAATACTTTTTTTCCTAGCTAACATAATTTTGTAAAACCATTATGGTGCTCTACTTACTAATAAATGTCTTGGTGCAGAGTGGAAAAACTGGTATGATTTGTTCAGACATGCAGACTGAAGGGCACATTTGGAAGCTGCTCTGCAGAGAGGGTAAAGCTCTGTTCTGATTTCAACCAAATATCTTGGGGGTCAGCTACAGTTGTAAGGTTTTGGGTTTGATGGGGTTTTTTGAAGGGGATGTCAGCAGATTTTATGTGTATCACCTTTCTTTTTTGTCCCTTTTTTACCACTGACTTGGAGCTTTGTCTGAAGGTATTGGACTGGAATACACAGACTAGCAATGATACTCAGTGGTCTGTTAAAATAAAGATTTTGATGGTATGGAGATTCTTCATTTTCTTTCCATTTTCTCTAAGCTACCTGATAAATCCTTTGAATATCAGTCTCAAGCTGCCCTTAACCAGCGCTCATTTTGACTCCTGCTGTGTTCTGTGCATTTTTCTCCCAGCAAAACACTCTGGCCATTGTGCAAGGGGCACTGCCATCCAAATATGTCATATCTCTTCAGATAGTCCATGCCAAAAGAATTTTAAGTAATACTTCAACTAAAGAATAAATAAACAGTCTGAAATTTCTTTAAGTAACCCGGTTCCTATAACTGAAAACCACTTTGTGAAACAGCATTTGTAATTTTTTGTCACAACAAGCTGTGGAAACCGTCCCTTATATGTTTCTATGAATATTTGAATTTTCAAGATATTCTGGAATATTTGAATTTTCAGATAGTCTGCTTTGACTCCTTTGCTAACCATACTGCTCTCATTCTCCAGCAGTACCCTAACATGTGTGTTTGCTGGTAGGAATGCTAACCAAAACAGATAGTTTACAAAACCCAGTCACAGGTACTGCTAACTCTGATATTTGGAGAGTGTGCATTTTCGAAAGCAATCGGCTCACGTGGTACAAATCACATGCACACAAGTGCTTTGCTTCCACTGGAGTTGCTAACTGATCTCCAGAAATATTCAGTTCTTGCTCCCAATATTAAGTAGAGAGAACATTTGAAATCTTGATCACTTTTTTTTTTATATGTAGCAATGAATGTCATCTCTTTAAGAGCAGGTCAGTTATTTAGGTTTCTTAATAAAAACACCTAATTCCTTTAAATGTGACACCATGCAGCCTTTGTACTTAACCAGAATGTACCTGGAGAACTGTAAAGCACTATTCAATAAGAGTAAAGACTGTTCATAATATTTGAGCAAATGTTTTAGGAGGGACAATAAAAAGTTTAGAAAGTCAAATAAAATCCTAGATAAAATTATTGAGCTTGTTCCATGAAAAAGTGAATAGCACATTATGATAATGCAGTTCTTAGGCAATGACATAATGCTGTTTTTTGGTACCAGGATTTTTATATTGATATTTATATTAAATGGACAGAAATACTTGTGGTTGTGTGGCTCTAGCAGAATTTTTCTCCAGTCTCTTCAGGTTCACCCTGTCTCAGACACATGACTCATAACTTCTGGCATGTAGAAGTCTATCCAAGTGCCTTCAGGAGCTCCAGTCTTCTTCCATAGAGTAACTCCACAGGAATGGGTGTTCCTCTCCCCCATCCTTAACCACATTTGAAGACATCTTTACATAACTTCATTCAAAACCTGAAAGGGAAGCTCAGATTGTTCCTTGGCTTCCTGTAAGACCAAGTTTGACCTTTTCATGTCTATATTTAACTTAAATATTTATGCCGCAAAAATAAATCCTGAGTGTTTTTATTCTGTTTTATGGAAATTTGGAATATTAGCTTTATATTTTCCTTGATTTTTCTTTCTTTTTCTTATGACTTGAAGTAGCTGGGGTTATTCGGTCTGGATATGCTGCTTGGCTGTAAACAGCCCCTTGGCAGCCAGCCACTAGTGGTGTTTCTGCTCATTTTTTGGGGCCAGTCCTGTTTAACATCCTTATCAGTGATCTGGACGAGGGGATCAAGGACACCCACATGCAGTGGATGATAGTAGATGATACCAGGCTCGGCTGAAGTGTTGATCTGTTGGAGGGCAAGAAGGCTCTGCAGAGGGATCTGGACGGGCAGAATCAATGGGCTGAGGCCAGTTGTAGGAGGTTCTACAAGGCCAAGTGCTGGGTCCTGCCCTTGTGTCCCAACAACCCCAGGCAGCACTACAGGCTGGGGGCAGAGTGGCTGAAAAGCTGCCCAGAGGAAAAGGACCTGGGGGTGCTGCAACAGCAGCTGAACAGAATCCAGCTGTGCCCAGGTGGCAAAGAAGGCCAAGGGCATCCTGGCCTGTGTCAGCGACAGTGTGGCCAGCAGGAACAGGTAGTGCTTCTCTGCCTGTACCAGCACTGGTGAGGTCACACCTCAAATCCTGTGTTCCGTTCTGGGCCTCTCACTACGAGAAAGACTGAGAAGGGCAATGGAGCTGGCAAAGGGTCTGGAGCAGAAGTCTTATGAGGAGCAGCTGAGGGAGCTGGAGTTGTTTAGTCTGGAGAAAAGGAGGCTTAGGGAAGACCAGGGAAGGTTTAGATTTGACATTAGGAAAAAATTTCTTCATGGAAATGGTTGTCAAGCATTGGAACAGGCTGCCCAGGGAACTGGTGAAGTCACCATCCCCAGAGGTGTTTAGAAGACGTGTGGCACTTAGGGACATGGTTTACTGTGCATTTAGTAGTGCTGGTTTAATGGTAGGACTTAATGATCTTGGAGGTCTTTTCCAATATAAAGGATTCTATGACTGTATGTAAAATATTTTCAGAAAAAGTGTGGAAACATGTTGTTTTAACAAGATTCAGAAAAAAAAAATTGCAGCTTTTTTAAAATTCCCTAAAAAATAAACCAGTTTCAATTTTACGGAAAAGATGTCCTCAATGTAGTTTTCAAATATATTTTAGAGAGAATGATTTCACCAAAATGCTCCCTTTTTTTCATTCTATCCCTGAATGCAACTTGAAAACTGGAAGTTTATGTGGAAAACTGAAAATACAGTTTTGACCTAACTCAGGAAGAGAGGAAGCATAAGAAGATTAATCACATGCAGTTTTTAATGTCTTTTCTTTTAAATTTTAAAAATTATTATTTTCATCGATTAATGATCCAATATCAGTAACTTAAACCTCTCAATAAAACCAAAAATAATTTCTCTTATTTTCTGCATGGGGAAATCAGGTAAGAAAAAAATGGGTACAGAATTTGCATAAAGGAGTTCACAGTGCTGGATGCTTCATATTTGGGATGCTCTATATGCTTGTAAGATCTGTAGTTCTGAGGCCTTTTCAAAAGGCTGACCTGAATTACTAAATCCAACTTTAACAGCAAGGGAGAAATCGTCTTTTGAAGTTAATAGCCAAACTTTCAAGGTTTTCAAGGGAGCTGGTTTTTCATCACAGATATATCTAATGTAATAAAATCTAGATCATCTAATCCCTAGTCCTGGAATTTAAGCACTGGACTTCCTTTTTACATTGATCACTGAATAGTTCAGAATTATAAAGAGAATATTTTTTCCGCTATTGATGTAACATCTCAGGGATTGGCAAATCTAGGTGGTCCTACCACCCCTAAGAGAACTGAAATTTTTTAATGGAAATTGGAGCATAGATGAATGAGCTAACAGCAGGGTTCAATTTTAATGACAGCAACAAGGAATTCTGTAATTAAGCACATTAAGGCAGAACAATCTCTTTGAATTTCAGAACATCTCTAGTTCATGCTCTAACATCTGTTTTTCTTACACTGCTTTAATCTGCATCCTCCCTTCAGGCATCTTACACTAAGGGCTTGACAGACTCCTAGCTGACAGTAGCTGGCATCCTTTTAATTGACACTGTTGAAAGAGATTGGGAAGAGCTTCCTCTCTTCCCTCAGGGTCTAAATGCTCTGCTTTTGCAGAACTCCTGCAGGACTTGCTAGCTACCTAGCAACCTGGAAACACAGGTTTTGCAGAATCCAAGGAAAAGCTGACCTGACCTTCTCATATGTTTTAGACCCTTTTACTTTGGATTTTTGCCCAGTGTCCCAACGGGAAGAGGTTTGGTATTTTGTTTGTCACATGTCTTACTTTAGCAAAAAGTGAAATAATTTCTGTTTTCACAAAAGAAAAAAACAAAAAAAAAACGAAAGAAAGAAAGAAGCATTGGCTTATGTCCCGCTGGAAGCAGATGCAAATGTGAGTTTACCTAAAACTTCTTGTGCATATACTTATGAGATGCAAGAACAAATCTGTATTTTGCTGCATCAGGCCCATTGAACGTACCATGGAGAAACATAAACATGGTATAGAAAAGTGTTTGTATTGATCATAAGAAATCCCAATAAAATATTTTATTCCCCATTATACCAAATGTATTCATAAATTTTTCATCCAGTTGTGCTGGCTTTCTTTGACTAACTCTCATCCTACGCATAAAAACTCTATTTAGGCTGTATGCTTCTGGTTTAGGAACTTTACCTTCCTGTTAGTATTGAATGCATTTGGTGCCATGTAAGTAAAAGCAGTGGTTTTAGTCACTTTTTCTGCCATTTCTATGATCTTAGTTATTTCACTCGGCTTGCTGTCTATGATTTAACATTCTTGATTCTATTCATCTTGTTGAATAGCCATTACCCGGTGATCTGCTCAGATTAATAGTACAGATGTTTTACAAAGCAGACTGTTTGATGTCTGTTGTCAATGTGCTACATTTTCTGTGATCTGTTCTCATAACCAATATTCATGGTCAGGTGCTGCTGACTGAAACTTCAGTTATATTCATGCATGGCTTTCAAAAAAGACAGAACTCCAACTTGTCAGGACTACTGTAACGATGGTGGAATGATTATGATTAAAGCTAAACTGATATTTTTTCCATTTCTGCAGCCAGTGTTTCTGGTTTTATTATTTAAGTCTTCCAAAGAATGAAAATGGATTACCCAGATGATCTTTCTATTTTTCTTTTTTTTTTTTTCCTTTCCTAAAAAATCCCCAGCAAAGCAAATGCTCTAGCTTCATTAATCTATTCTTTCTTCACTTCTAAAACAAACCAGCTTCTGTGGATAAAATGCTAAACACAGTAACATGGGTAAAAAAGCAAACTGGTAAAGACATAAGACTTACATTGAGCCTTGTTATTAACAGACTTTTGAAAACAGAAGCCTTGCTGAGATTTCAGAAGCTGTTAATGGCACTGATATTTCTCATTATTGGCTCAACTCTGTATCCTGTTTGCTAATCACTTTAAATCCAATACCTCCCACAATCCAGTGTGGGCATTGAGCTTATTACAGATTAAAAATGTAAATCAGAGAACCTTCTGAAACAGCAGTAATTATGACTAGGTACAAGGCATAATCCAGCCATTTCTTTGCTTTACTTCCCCACTGTACTTGCTGGTTTTGTTTGCTAAAAATAAAAAAGCAGACCGTATTTTCAAAAACCCTCACATTTTCATCAGAAAGGTATGCTCTCAGGTACTGTATTCGATTAGGAATTGGAAGCCTTAGGCTGAATAATTTGGAAAATTACACACAGTGTAGTGACAAAAACAAAATAAGTGTTGCAAACCACTTTCAAAACGAGATACACCTGCCCAGGAAGAACCTGCTCAAGGGGAAGTGGTTTCTTCTGGCAGCTTATTCCAGAACTCTTAACCTGGACCCCGCAGTGTCCAGCAGTCACCTGACACTCTGTCCCCAGCAGAGGACTCCCCAGCACTGACAGAAGCTCGGCATTGCATCCCCCCACCCACCTGCCCCCAGGACAATATTTGTTTCATCAACCTGCAGGAAGCTGAATACATAGATAAACCACACTATTTTGCACACCTCTGTTTTGAAGAGCTGTCCAGGATAAGTAATGTTGGCTGGTGTTGTGAGAGTCTCTAATTATTTTTTTTGCTCAGAAACCACATGCAAACTAGTTGGCCCTTGCTGTCTCTTGTCATCTGATGTTACAAAGCAATCTACACTGTCTGTGAGCTTCAGAACACATACTGACAAAAGAAGTAGTTTCCCTGGTAACAAGGACCATATGAAAGCTCTCAGAACATATCCTCCCCAGGAGTTAATTTGTTTCAGATGGGAAAGGTGATTACTTATAAGAAAAAAGGGAAAACAGCTAAGCTATTAAAGGATGAAATAGTAAAGAGTAAGCGGTGTTATTTGTTCCACTTCCACTGTTTTCATTTATATGCATGATATATATTTTTTTATATATAGAAATATATATATATTTGTATGAACTATCATTGCATACATGCTAATACAAGCATATACTGGATTTGGCAGTAAAGAACTTCTCAGAGGTCTTCATTACAGCACCAAAAAATGAAAAATCATTTCTCAAATGTAAATTCAGATATTTCTCAAAGATTTCAAGGATTTGAAGAGATGAAAACACTACAGGACACATGAACACAGATCTAGCCAAAAGATTAGGATGTGCAATATGATGGGATTTTGAAAATTAAAGAAATACAAAGCAGAATACATAATGGCAAAAGTCAAAATAATATTCAAAAATAAAGCTGTGTATATGAGCATAGTGCTCACATGCAGATAACTCTTAGGAAAAGTAGACCGCTTTTCCTCCAGAATAACTGAAAGAATCACTGATCTAGATGGTCTTCCAGATGTGGAGTGTGGGTTGCTAAAGATTTATGGCTCACTAGGCATTTCAAACAAATTCTCTGTGACTGTGATTGAAAGGGAAAACTGCCTGAGCATCCATGAGCCGAAGAGTAAATGGTGTCCACAACTGGGCATGGCAGAGGCAAGGAATGTCACACAACTCATGGTGTGAAAGGTGATCAGTGCAATGAACACTGCAGTTGATCACCGATTCAAGAATGGATATTTGCTCCACTGTTTAATCATCATATCCACAGAGATCCTTTGTCATAACATTTCAGTGAGTAAGGATTCTGCTACGCTTTATTAAAGACCCATCTCTTAAAAAAACAAAAAAAGGTCAAGACATTGCTGGAAAGAGGAACAGCAAATGAATCAAATTTCTTTAAAATGAGAACTATGACTACCTAGATAAGATTATTGAAACCAAGGGGTTTCTTGGTTGGTACTTCAGAGATTTTAATCAGCTTGCATTTTTAGGTAAAGTTTGTTAATTTTGGTTTTGCTGGGTTTTTTTTTTTGTTTGTTTTGTTTTGGGTTTTTGTTTTGTGGGGTTTTGTTTGTCTTGTTTGTTTGGTTTTTGGGGCTTTTTGTTTGTTTTTGTTTTTACTTTGTTTTATTTGGTTTTGGTTTTTTTGTTTCTGGGGGTTTTTTTGTTTGTTTATTTGTTTGTAGTTTTGTGTGTTTGTTTTGCTGGTTGGTTGAATTTTTTGGTTTGGTTTTTACAGATACGTGGGGAGAACCAGTCCAAAAAATACAGACTGGCCTTGGTCTTTACAGAACACTAAAACTGTTAGAGTTGAGGTAGGGGAAATTAGAAATGTCTTGATCTCTATATTCTTGTCGTAACTGTGATTATTTATCTGCCGTTTTTCAAAGAGACTATAACAGTAGCAGCTCCTTCATAAAGTTAAATAGTTTTCTTGTTAGTTTTTAACAGCATTAGTTTTTTCAAGCTTTCATAGACAGTGTTATTCTTTTTTTTCTTTTCAGCTAATGCAGGTATCAAAATTAATACCTGTTTGAGAAAGTTATGAATAAGCAGTTAAAAATAATGGATATACTTCAAACCACTTTATTGAAAAAATAAAATACACATTACAATGTCTCTTTAATGTCTCTGTTCCTTAAAAAGAAGGCATGAGTTGACTAATCCTCCAATTTTGCTATATATTTAAAATGTATGTAGGAATTCCCATAAATCATAGTTTCTGCAGTGTGCCACACCTCAAATTAGCTGGAAACCTGAACTGAGCTCTGGCAGGAGCCTGTGATTTTCCTGCAGAAGAGTTCTCCTTTTGGAGAGTATGCGTATTCCAGAATTTCCTCTTGCTCACAAACTGTTTCTGGTTACAAATCAAGATATTCCTTTTGTTTTGAAAGGGTGTGACTGACCTGGAGCAAAACTTTGAGGAATGTCTGAATGCCTTCTCTCAATTTTAAAAGTGATTTAGGCACACCACCTAGAGACAACTAGGTTCACCAAAAGATTCCTAAAGCGTCTGAGAAGCTAAATCCTTGTACTGCACGGAACCATACTTGGGAATTGCAGATTATTCTGAGTTGGAAGGGACCCACAAGGATCACCGAGTCCAACTCTTAAGTGAATGGCCCATACAGGGATTGAACCCACAGCCTTGGTGCTATTAGCCCCATGCTCTGACCAGCGAACTAAAGCATCTATAACCTCACTGTCCTGGATCCTAAACTAAGTGATGAGATGTTGTGGTATAGGAATGGTGTTCCCCAATTTAGTGGTCCCACTGAAACACTCCAAACCAAGCATCACTCACTCACTTCCCCACTCCATTCCCCTTCCCCCTCCTCCCTGCAGTGGGCTGGAGGGGAGAATTGGAGGTAGAAAAGGTAAAGATAACAGATAAGAACAGTTTACTGTAAACAACAATGAAAAAAGAAACAAAAAGTGACAGCAACAATACTAATAACAGAGAGTATGAGAGAAGCGAACAGTTCACTCAGGAGTGTTCACGGTGCAGAGCCCAGCAATACCTGAGTGCTCCCTCCACACTACCTGGCCAGAAGGGATCCCTTCCCCTGCTGCCCCCTGCACAGGCCCTGAGGTGGTATAGAACAACCTCCGTGTCCTAGCCATGCCCCTCCTGGCTACTGACAGAATGAATCCTGTCCTGGCCAGAACCAGGACATGAGATGTCTCAAACCTTCCCATCTGCTTTTGTGTCAAACTCCTTCTACCTGCTCACACACTGGTGATGTCTCAGTGACCTGTGACTGGGTTTGTTTTTATATGAGCCACTGGAGATCATTTAAAAGTTTAAAAGTTTAACATATTTCTTAACTTTTTTTTGTTTTACCATTTTTCCTCCCCCTTTTATTTAGAGTACAACCTCTTTAATACTAGATAGTACAAGTATTAGGAAGTGTATTGACTAATATACACAAACAAGAGATCTGATTTCTGTCTCTTTTTCAGAGTCTTCCTTATTATAAGAAGTCCTTAGATTCTTTGTTCTTTTCCTAGGGAAGATAAAATCTCCCACATGTTTATCTTCCCACTTTAGAGCCTTTACCACTACTAAAAGTCTGTGGGCTGAGGAGCCCAGTCTCCTTCAAGGAAGATAAAATCACTTACACTGTCATTTTTATGGCTGTGCTTTCTGTTTCTGAAGGGCTGCCCCCTTATACAGATGATCTCTCTCTCCTAAAATAATTTGTGACACATTTTTCATTCTGTTCTATGGCTGGTAATTTCCACTCCATATCTGCCTTGTCCCTCTCACCCATTACTTTTGGACAATGAGTTGTTAAAAGTCAATGTCACAATTAGTAGCAATCTCATTGTCCTGCAACTTGATAGTGATAAACTTCTTCCTGTCTTCTTTTAGCTTTTATTTTTGCTGCAGAGTGAAGGATCTAAAATATAGAGGACACCAGCATAAAGGAAGATGGCAAATCAAAAAATAAAAATTAAAATTAAGTGCCGACTCCCAATATTTGTACAGAAATATTTTTACTCTCATACTAAATATTAATTATTATTGTTGCTTTTGAGGATTTATTCTGTCCTAACTAGGTATCTGGGGATTTTCATATAGTCCAAAGAGAACCAAGACATAATTTTTAACTGAAAATTAATTCATACTCTGATATGAAGTTATGAAACTCATAGTGAAGAAAATCCCCTACTTTATTATCTAACCACAGCTTTTTTTTTCCCCCAAAATTGATTCAAGATGCATTTTATCCCATTTCTTCAAGGGGCAGAGCAAGAATACATGCCATTGGAATAGCTGTTGATACCATAAAGCCATCAAATAAAGAACATAATTTCAAGCTAAACAGTGGAATCCTGTCACAAACTAAACGCTCCATCTGGTGCCATTTAACTGAAATAACTTCTTCAAGGCACCACTCCCATGAAACATACAAACTTCAAACAACATTATTTTACTACAAATATGGGCTATAAAACTTGATAGAAAAAAAGGAAGCCATAAAGCCCTCAAGTTCCCTCTGAGCCTGAGCTAGAATCCAGATCTTCCTGAATTAAGTCACTTTCAACATGTTGTAACAGACGACTGAAGGTCCCAGTAGATGCAAGTTTTATTTTCATAATTCATTCTCAGCTTGGCTGGGAGCAAAGTAGCCACCTCCACATTTTTGGCAAGAAAACTCTCTTTACTGGAATAAAGGTCTGCCTCTTCAATGGGGTGTTTGGCGAGAGACCAGGAAAAAATAATATCTGATTTCCCTTACACTTGACTTCCTCTTTTTTTCTTTTTTGCAAGCTTTAGCAAGAACTCTCTCTTCCGCCTTCAAATACTCCAGTCCAGCTATAATTGCTCTGTTAGCTCCTTTTTGATCCACTCACATACCAAATATTTTATATCTGCTTTACAAATATTGTATTTTTAATGACACCGAAACCTGTGAGCTTTGGAATTACTTTTTTTTGCCTCAACTTCCTGGTTTACTAGCATCTGAAATTCTTTTACCCATGGGAAGATTATTATGCCAACATCATAAACCTGCATTTTATTTTTCAGCATAACAATGAGTTTTCTTTTCTTTTACAAGATTTTAAACATTCATCAAAATTCTCTGGTCAGTATATAACTCTTGTCCGTACAGTGTCTTTTCCTTGAGTATTTTTCTATTCTAATTATGAGCCAATCTATCCTGTAGACCTTTTCTTCCCCCTAACCAAATTTATCCTCACCACAGCCAGAATGATATCCCTTCCACAGTAGAATCCCTTGTATTTATTATTATTATAAAGAAATGTGAAGGGCTTGCTACAATAATTCAGCCTTCATAAACGAAACATGAGTGCTGTTCCCACACTAACCTGAAACAAAGCACAAAATATTTTTGGTGTTAGTTCATAACTGTAAAAATTATTCTGTGCAATTTGGTTTTTACACTAGTCTGAGCAAAAATGAGAAATACTTAACTACTCAGATAGCAAAACTCTCAATTTAAGAACATGAGATCTCTTTCGACTTTTACAGAGCACCCCAAATATGCTGCTATCTACAACAAATTTCCCCTGACACAGATCATCTGCCTCATTTCCCTCTGAAATAGAAACTGAAAAAAATCCCTAATGGAAATTTTCTGGCTTAGGAGTCTAAACTAGGGAATTTATGGTCTGTTTGGAGCTTGAAAGAAGTCAGGTTTTACCTGAAAGTCATGAAAGAGAGTGGACTTGGAGATGAAGAATTTACATACAATGCTAAAAAACTTTATGCATTGAACCTGAATGAGAACAACTTTCTGAAAGCCACAACTTTCACAGGGGTCTGTTTTCAAGACAATAAAGTTAGGGTGGTTAACAAAAATGCACCTACAAAACACGGTACAGGTAAGTGTGAAAATTTAAGCAAAACCAACAACAGCAACAAATTAAAAAAACTTTTGAGATAGTTGCAACCAACTGAACAGAGTTTTACATTACATTACTGTTCTCAACTTTATCCCATACAACCTATACTAGAGAAGAGTAAATTTGTTATTAGGCAACTCCATGGTGCTACAGGGGAATTACATATAATAAAAAACTAATAGAAATTTTAGTAGTGGTGACATATCAAAACCAATTTTAAAATGCTTATAACTGTATTTTAAATTCCATAGTAGGGAATATATCCTTGCAGGGATATACCTAAGTTTTTAACAGAATGAGATGCTGAGGGAAGCTCTCAAGGGTTCCTGGAAGCAACTTGTTAAAATTCTATCACCAAATTGAAGGGAAATTGAGATTAATTTTAAAGTCTCTAATGCAATTCATACTTTCTCTGGGTAGAAAAAAAAAATCCCCACTAGAAATGGTCCCTGGTAGTCATGAAAACAACTAACAAAGTGTAATTTATTTTGCTGTTGGAATGCACAGCACTGGTCCCAATTACATTATCAAAATGTCTTGGGGATTCTATAACCCAGGTACCTACAAGGTCTTCCTGTACACCCCCATCCAATTACACGAACTGAAGCTGTTGATACATTACTGCAGTTTTATGCCATTGTGTCACTCGAATGCATATGTTTTTTCTTCCTTTGTTGAAGGAAGGCTTGGGGGGTTTGTTTGTTTATTTTTCGTGGGTAAACAGATCGGTAGATTTTCTGGTCTAACTCCTTGAAGTATGAGGATGGTAGGTAACTTTAACAGGAGCTGTAGGAGAAAATGTATGTTGCTGCCTGATGGTTGTGGAATGAGAAGATTTAATGCACTAGAGCACTGTCCCCTGGATGCATCTGCATATGCACTGTTTTGCAGATGATCTTAAAGACTCTATGATTGATTTTGAAATAACTTCATCTTTTCGTTCTATTTTATTGTGTATTCTACTGTGCCTTTTACCTATACAGAAGGAGGTCTTGTGTGAAAATTTAGGCCTCATCCCTATAAACACAAAGGCACTTAAGTAGTTGAATGATTCCATTACTTTCTGGGAGACCAGAAGAATGTATTTGAAGTGAAGCATTCACATCTACAGTTGCAAGGAAGCAGTTTAATTAAAGTATTATGGTCAAGCATTATAAACTGAATTCTGTTCCAGCAGAAAAGGCTACATGCTACCCCTGCCATAGCAATGGTATGAAAATGGAACTTAAAATTTGCTTGCTGTTCTTCCTCAGTAGCCGTATAATCCTAGATACTGACAGACCTGATTCCCCCTTTTAAACCTTAGAGAACATTTTGATTTTTATAGGTTCTGTCAATATGAAAACACCAGTGGAGGAATCATATTTTTTCCAACTAACACAATTTTTCTGTATCTTTTTTTTAGCTAAGGCAAAGTGTAAACTTTTTAAAAAAAGTTTAAAGCATAAACAAGAAAGAATAGTTTAGAGGAAAACACTACTAAGCCAAGATCAATAAAATACCCTTAACAGATGACATTCTAATAACAAAACCATAGATGTTAAGTATTTACTCTTAGCATAAAACTCACAAAGTGTACCCAGAAATTACTCATCAGCCAATATTTATATTTTTAAGTTGTCCTGCAATACTGTGGGAAATTTAAAAAGGCAATATGTCAGAGGACAAAAAATATTCATCTTGAAGCTATAGAAATATATGTGTTCTTGGCCACTGAACCTGTTCTGGTAAAATTAGGTAGCCAAAACCCAAAATGGGTATCCAAATAATGTATTTCTAAAATATGTCCTCATATAATTCTTAGTATGCCTTTTTAACAGGCAGAAGTCACAATTTATTATTTACAACAGAGGCAAGACAATCTGTTTGAATAAATAACATTAAGCTATTTTTTTTCTCTGTAAGAAATATACAGATATTTTTCACATAGGATTTTGATATGGCTTATTCCAACATTTGCACATTGTGATGGAACTCTGTAATTTGATTCAGATGATTTTCACAAAGATGTAGTAAACGTTCAGATTTTTCAGCTGTACCCACCTTGAATATCAATAACAATGTGGCTTTTGGCTTTAATAGCAGCAAATCAATGACATGTTATAGCTTACACAAATGAATCTACAACAGCTGAGAAAACAGGAGCTTAGTCTGCCAGTCTGAACATTGTCTTCTTACCTCTCTGCATTAAATTACGTTTTAAGTACATGACCACATAGCACTATTTTTATCAGTTAACTAATAATATAACAATGTACTTTTTGAGAACTGTTACCTTTATACTGAGTAAAGCATGAACAATTTTAGTTCAAAAGGCAAATGAATGAAAATAATGGAATACTTTTTTTCAGCGTTTTTCCTTTGTCACACCACAATTAGAGGCTGAGCATGTTTAATTGATCATATTGTGGTATTAGCACTGCCTGATATATCTATAATATGCTAGCAATGTAAAATTGTTACATTTTTCCAATTAAATGGAATAATCCTGTGTAGAACAGGAGTTTCCAAAGCCTGGGTCTAAGTTTATGACCATTAAAACAAGCAAGACCTTTGTAATAGTTAGATTTAACTGGACAATATAATATACTTGTGACTGTGCCACCTTTAACTGTGCAAATACTTTAGCTGCACAGCTGGTGCATCATATTTCAATCCATCAGCATTCTGTTAAATACTCTAGCCCCGCTCCAAAGAAGTGGCATCATACTCTCCAAAATTACTGTGTGGTAGGGAATGAAATTACAGGAACTACTGTTCAACTACAGTTTTAACTGATAACTCCGTGCCATACATGACCACAATACGTCTCTGTTTCTCCTGGTTTAAAGAAGGTTAAACCTTGTAAAGACAGACTTCAGATGTTCACCATATGTAAAAAACCTTCAAAGTAAATGATGTACGGCAACGGTCAGTCCAAAAGGGAGAACAATCTGTAAACACCACTTGGACAAACCAACTTTTAATTTTACACGTTCAAGTAGATATGACAACAGAAAGACAAGACTGTTTCTTGTGTTAGTTCTCCATAGGCTCCACAATCATCATATAAAGCACTGTAGTCTTAAAGGCCATATTTCTGACATTGAGAGGAATCTTAGTCTTTAGCTGTCAAAATAAAAGTCATAAATACTGATCCATGTGGCCTTATTTTCCATAATTTGCAATTCTACCTTTCACCAACATCTTTTTGTATCTTCACATCTTCCTCCACAATAGGCAAAAAACGTAATTCTTTTAAGAAAAAATTTCACATATGCAAACAGTCAAATATCAGATCTATATAGAAGGTTTTAACAGCTGCCAGTAAATGTTATATATTTGGTGCAAGCTGCTGCTAAGTGCAGCATTTTATCTAGCAACTATGATCACACCAAGGAATGTGGTTTATGGCATGAGATGTATGGCATGAACATCCTGTCTCCAGAAACAGGAGTAAACTACCAGTGAAATGGTGCCTCAGAGACAAAGACAATTGCCCATCTCAAATCTTAACAACTGTCAATCAGAAAAAAGGAAATCAACAATCAAAGGCAGATCCTGTAGCTGTCATAGCATCCTGTAGTTTCAAACACTTCCAAAGAATGCAGGAGTTTCAAAAACATGCATTTACACATCTATCTAAACATGCAAAGTCAGGCTGAGATGTTCATACAACAAATACAACAAAACTCTTGATGTTGCTTAGCCCAGAAAACATGCCAGTTTCATCCTCATATAATTTTAGTCTGAGAATTTAAGGCTGTCCTGCAGCTGAAGAGGTCCAAGAACTAGTAAGTAGCCTCTAAAACTGGGGTTGCAAATCCTGTGTATGGATGGAGAATTTTAGAATGAATGTCACTCTCCATTACAATTAAAATTTGTTTTCATCCAATAGAAATGTATTCTTATAATTAGTCCTTTGACAAATAACAGCCCTGAAAAAAGAATTGAGAGACCAAAGGTGAGCTTCTTCAGGCTTGAAATTTGGCAAAATGCTTTTAAGATCACCCTTAGGAACTCGTGTGGTGATGTTACTCCATGCGGCCCCAAGTGACCACTGAGAGGTCTGTTATTTCACTTTAGGCTATCCTTTTTTTCTGGAGATTGAATTTTAAAGATGAAAACATTATAGTTTAAGGACAAAGGTTCAACCTGAACATCCAGTTTCCCTGTGGGTTTTATTGAAATTGTTTTTGTGATCTTGTGCCTAAAAATGAATTGAATGCAACACAGCAGGCACTGGGTAACACAATACTGACATTCAAAAACAATTAAAGTGGCCCCAGCTTTATTAATAACTAGGGAATATTGTGTTTTCTAAAACAGATGCTTTAGTTATACCACAGAAATTTAATACAAAGCAGTTGTTATAGAGTCAAGGCATTTGGTTTATAATGGTGCAAATTATTGATCATTCTCTTAATTTAATTTGCTTTGTTTGACCATTCACCCATAGTCTTTCAGAGGCTATATTTATTATTTAAGCCTGAGATACCTGATAATAACTAATTACTCATTAATAAAAGTCACAGAAATAAATGTTTTGATGGGTAGAACAGATTTTATCCCATGTACCGAAATGAGAAATTAATTTAAACTAGATAAAGCCACAACTCTTCAAGATATTTGGAGGCAGAAAAATTCAAAGACCAGTGAAACTTTATGTAATCAAAATGAAAAGTTACTTATGTAATCAAAATCAAACTTTATGTAACCAAACAGGACAAAATTTTTTCCCATTTTTTAAAATAGTACTTAGGCAAGATTGTGTTTGGAAGTTGGAATTCCTGGCATGTTTCTCCACATACATTCTGCAAATACATTCTTACTTCATTAAAAGAACACTTCACCTACTAACACATCCACAATTACATCCTATCCTGCTGTCATGCATGCTAAGTCGGTATTTTCAAGAGACAAACAAAATATTTTGGAAAGTTTGCTAGCACTTAATTTATAATGTATCTCTGTACAGGTCTTGTATTTGCACAAGACCTGCATTACTCTCTTCTCTATTTCTCTTCCACGGCTTTTTTGTCTTTCACACCAAGCCTGAACTTCTGTCCTTGGCCTTCAACTGGTTCTTCTTTGTCATCCCATTATAGCCTGTCTCAGCCTCTGAGCTACTTTTTCATAGCTTCTGTGTACCTGTTTGTCCTGGAATCAGCCCCATGCGCTACTTATATTAACTAAAATAGCTTTTTTAAATTAACTTTTTCTGTCCGCTAAGGCTAATTAATTTTAACAAAGACATTGTTGTCTGCTCAAATGAAAACACAGCAGCACACTGTGCATTTGGGGGTGGATTTGTCTGATCTGCATATTTTGACTGTAAAATCCTCATGGCAGGAGCTGTGTCTCCATCTCTTCCTGATTCTGTGAAGCAGCACAATGTTGGCACCTAGCAAATAATTTGTTATAAGAATAATAAGCTATGTTTTGTCCAGGCATGATCTAATGGTGTCCTTTCTAAGGTTATGCGGCAAGTATGAGAGACAAAAGGTACTTTTTTCTTGAATGAGGATGGTTTCTCAGAAATACTCACATTTTAAATGATAAAAAATGTCATCTTATTTTTTCATTTAACCAAACTTCTTTTTCAGACTAAAGCTGTTTAAACAATACAGCTGACCTGATTCTCACCTCAGATAACTGGCAAAAGAGGCACTTTGAAATCTGGGACTTCAAAGTATTCCAGAAAAATCTCACATGGATTGCTGCTCACATTTAAAGGTAAATTAGCCCAGTAAAAATGACACAAATGAGCTCTAAACACAAGGAATTCAGAGTCTAAAGTTAAAATGGTGATAATTAAATCATTATAATAGTTGTAAAATTCTTCCTCACTGACTCTCAGGCTTTGCACCTTTTGACTGCCTGTGACGGTTCAAGATAATAAAGTTAAGTACATCCATACGTACTTGGAAATCTTGGGCCTAATTTTATATTATGTTTTACAGCACATGGTGGAGTTTTTTCAGTGCTGAGACATCCTTTTCCTTCCCAGAACCCAAACTCTCTATGTGTACATAAAAATTATTAATTATTTTCCCTAAGTCACTATTAATATGTGATCTATCTAAAAAATAAACTCTTTAAAAACCTGTCCTGAAAAATATTCCACATATCCCTGCTAGAGGCCCAAAATATCTGAGGAAAGGCTGCTTAACAAGAGTCCTTGATTTACTTTTGAGGGTTTGCTGGTTTCCTCTGTCCCTACAAAGCACTCAGGAATCTGCCACACAGCAAAGCTCACCCTGCCCTGCCTGCCAGCGAATCCACACTGGGGGTGTGGGCTGGGGGAACCCACACGTGTATGAAAACATTTGTGAGAAGAGGTTACATGGCTGATAGCATAAGCAGGGAAAAACATAAATGCCACTTTGTTCAGCCAAGGATTTTGCCAATCTTCCTATCAATTGCACCAGCTTGTGTACTATTTGTAGGCAGATAATAACAGCTGCCATTGGTATAGTCATTTATACACACGTGCATATAAATCTAGGCAAATACTTTAAGAATAAAGGCATGGGGACTGTCAAGACAAGTAACTCTTTCTACTCTTGAAAGTGCTAGGTCAGTGAAACAGCACGTTAAAAATCCCTTCCCAAGTATTTTATATTATTGCTTCAGAAGATAGTAATAATCATAGAAACCTAGAGCTACCAACCACCATTATCATCTCAGCATAGCAGCCAGTTTCACAATGACAGATTTAATAAAACCAAGTCTGTCAGAAATATTTTAAAGGAAAGCATTGGCCAGACATATGTTTTCAGGTAACGCTTCCTATCCACATACAAACTGTTCCTTAATCAAGAAAGGATTTTTTATACAGATTTGTATATATTGTAGCTTTCATACATATGTATGTATGTATGTGTCTATATATAGTATAAATTTTAAACCTCAGAAACACTTCTTCATATAGAGGAAGACATATATTTCATACCAGAAGCTGTGAATTATTAAATAAAACACTCAAATAAGTAAGCTGCAGCTCACTCACAAATATGTGAAGGATGAGCCTGATCTTGGAACTTACATGAAGCGTTCTGAAAGCAGTGAAAAATCTTCATTTTTCAGTGTGCTTTTCACAATTCTTTTCACCGTCCAAGCATGTTGGTCTCAGACCCATACTGAAACAATTGTGTTGCTAAGCATACTTTGGATTTTGCTATGAATTAATCAATGATATGTGCAGAAGTCAGGAGAGAAAATTATTCACAATGGTTAACCAAACACTGCTAAGCTGTGATTTTTTTTTCCACTTATATTCAGAATTATACACCTCTACTTATAAAGTCTTCCAATAAATTCCATTGTCAGGATCTGATTATGAATAATAAGTTCATTAAATGGATTTTGGATTGAGCCCAAAAGCCAAATCAATAGTTGGAGCAGTCATAAACATGCAACAGATCTTTTTCTTGCTTACCAGTGATCTCACATAACAACTGAAATTATGATTAATGACAATAGGTTATACTAATGTGCTGAATGCCTGTCTGGAAAGTATCCACATTACAATGGCTAACTTGGACATTTATCTGGACTTTTACCTCTTTCAGAGATAATGAGGTTTTACATAAACTAACGACCAACTATCTTCTGACTGAATTCTTCAAGGGCAAAAGCAGCAAAAGGAGCCAGTGTTACAACTGCAAAGAACAGCAAGTGTCCATGGTCGTTTATAAAGAAAACAAGCAAGCCATGCAAAACTGTAGGGTGCTGCTCCCTGTTTCTCCTGGCCCTGGTCACTTGGGCTCCTCCACAGAAGTCTCTGCAGATCCCTTTATGCTGGATAGAAAAATAAATTATTCAGAAATTCCTGAGAGTGTCCTTTGTGAAGGCTGAGTTGGCCGTTTTCTCTGGTTCACCAAACCACTGATAAGCCTCTGACAACTAACTCAAGAACCCTAAACTGGGATGAGGGGTAAATTTATTTGGGCTGTCATGCACAGACTGAACCAGTCAGCCTTCTGATTTTTCTGTCCTCAAGTTATGTAAACGTCTTTAAAACTGAAGCTGTACTGTCCTGCGCCTGAACACTTTGACTAGGGGGCAGGGTTTACACAGAGAAAAAGAGAGAGATGGAAATATGATTAAATATTTCCATTTGAAAACAGATGGAAATATTTAATTTTTCCAAGTGTTCTAAATTTCAGTGGGAATCATATAAGTGGAGCTAGATCAGGTCTTGAATTAGAGGGATGAAATAATGAAAAATGACAGCAGAAAATGAATGGAGACAACAGAAAAAAAAAGACTGTAGAAAATAAAATGAGTGGAGAAAGCTATGTTAGGAAGAGCATAATTTGCAAAGTACAATTTTTTAAAAAAACTTACATTCAATACAAACAGATTAAAGGTAGACAAAAGATTGTTAAATGGGAGTTTTGATAAGAGATCTGATGTTGCAGGAGGTTGAATGACTCCCAAAAGGAAAATGACCTCTGATTAGTAGGAGGCAACACGAGCTGAGGGAAAAAAATGAGAGGGCTAAGGGCTGGACAACAGAACACAAATCACAAAAAAAAAAGGAGTAACAGAAATGAGGGATGAAAGCATGACCGTGACAGCTTGAACTCTGGGTGCAACAGGGAGCTGCTGGGCATCCAATGCAGTGAAAATGAATTATAGGAAAGTGGTTTGCATAAAACAAAGAGACAAACATACAGATGAAGATAACAAAGAAATGTGAGGGAGAGTTTATTTAGAAATTTAATGATTTAAAATGTAACTAGAAATTTAGCACAAAATATGTACTTTTTTCTCAGATATTTAGCAAGAAGGGCATTTCTACATAAACTAAGTGTATAAAAAAATTCACTCATACCAAAATATTTTTCTCAATATTGCTTAAGTAGAGACTTCTTTTCATACTTTACCATATAAGAATAAAACTTAAGGTTGTCCAAGGAAGAGGAATTTCAGGAATTACAAGCTATCTCCAAAAATGAAAGATTTTATCAAGACCGAGTTCACAAAATAATAAATCTAGAAAGCAGCAACTATTTTGCAACCTTAAAAAATAAATGAAAAAAATCTCTAATTACAGTGAATTCTTTTTCTAAAGAAAGTCTTCCTTTAAATAATAATCGAATCAAAGAAACAAGTCTCTCCTTCATGTCTTTATAAATGTAAGGAAAATACGACTTCCTCATATTACTAGGTTTAAGAATACTACATGAGCTTACATTCCACTTATTATTGTGAGCCACAATTCCACTTTATTAATTTGGAATTACTTTTATAATTCAGGAAGTCAAGTGCTTGTTTTCAAAATAGGCATATACTTCATGATGGTTGGAAATGTAACTTATGAGCACTGAATCAAAAATTTATCACTGTCATGGACCTTTCCTTTCTTTAAAATAAGGCTAGATTATTTTGGTGTCCTTCCTACACCTTTGCTACTCAAATTGCGTTTTCCTTAATGAAGGGTGTCTATCTTGTTATTTGTCTGTGGAGTACCAGGCATAGTGAGAATTAACTTCACCTGGAGCTCCTAAAATAAATAAAAATTATTGAAAAGAAAACCATGAAGATGGTGTTCAAAGCTGTCCATAAACGCCCTATTCAAAAGAGCTGTGAATGGTAAATATTGACTGAGTGTATTCCAGATAAATCAGAATAAACCCATTGTGCTGTGTAACATTAGGATAAAAAAAACAACAAACCCTTCTGCTTCAAATGGATCCACAGTAAGACAGAAGCATCCATTTTTTTTCTTCACTGTCACAATCTGGAATCAGTCCTAATCCCAAACCATAAACTTTTATTATTGTCATATTTTTAGATGCTAGCCACCTCAGCATATTTTTAACATAATTATGAGTTGTGAGTTTGGTATTTTAACATGCAGTATATCTGTATAATTGCAAACTATACCTCAGAGCTCACTTTTCAATTCCTAAATTGAACTGCAAACCTCTGTGGTATTGTTTATGGAAAATTCCATATGTTTTTAGACTTTTGACCTAGATTACTTAATGTTTTCCAAATAAGAACTTCTCAAACTTTACCAAGAGAGTTGTTAGGGAAAAAAACC